>OX579655.1:7279984-7576849 GCA_951230895.1 Carpatolechia fugitivella | reverse complement strand
GCCGCATGATTCTCGTGCGAGAAAAAGTTATCTAAGTATCCATCACGGACTTGGCATGAGATGTATGTATAGCCGTGAAAAAAGGGAACAATCGCTTTTGAGGGCCGAAACGTAACCTTTCAGTTTGGACTTATTCTTGACAGGTGGTCTGCTAAACAGAGGTAAATTGTTTTTTGGAATTGGATTTATTACAGGTATCGTGCATTGTTCTAGCCTCTGCTTACTCTTGGAATTTGTTCTCCACCAATGATTTCAATATTCCAAACACAATCAGCCACTTTAGTGTCCATGATATCTTTGGTATATGCCTAGCAGGTCTTGACTACGTTCTATAAATGTGTTTCCAATGTATTTGAATACTTTCACAAGTGAATTAACGTCTTTTGAGAAATTAAAAAAAAAATATAGAAACATAAAACATTTTTTTTAAACTTCCATAACAACCTACTAATTTACTAAAAGCCACCACCGCACTCCGCACGCACAAGAAATCCGCAAAGCAGAAACTGCAGAGTTGTGATGGTTTAAGTCTTGATTTATTTCTTGTATAAAGTTGCAAAACAAGTGTCAAAGAAGTATACATTTTTGTAAACAAGACTAAATGTCCTTTCATTAAGTGTTTTTTTAGTTTCTATTAATCATGATTTTAGAAAGATATGACGATTTTAAAATTATTAAAATATATGGATTTTTTACAATGTTTTCTTTACTTTTTCTTTAAAAAAAATATTTTTTGTATAAAATATACTTTTTATGTGGCAGAAATGAATTTCTAGTGTCCGTTTTATGCGAAAAAGATATCTCACATGCTCTAGTATCATTCACTGATCAGCAAAAAAAATAATGTTCGAGAAGCCTCTTTCGACCCTCTTCACCCCCCACCCCGCCGCCCCCGGTTCGAATCTGACTTCCCTCCACATCAGAAAATTATCGTTTTAGGGCATTCTATTCATGCTGAAAATTTCATAATTCTACCTCGCAGGGAACAATTCCTATCCTCTTTGTATGGAATGTATCTTCTACTATATAGTAAGAAGGGCACTTAACATTTTCTTTTGTTCAATAAATAAAAAAAAAATTGCAGAATGTCAATGGAACATTTGGCGGTAATAAGCAAGGAGGCTGGCAAGGTGGCCCGGGTAACAAGCAACGAGAGAACAGCTTTGGGCAAAGTGGGAGCAATTACAATCAGGGAGGAGGGGGCAAGTTTGGTCAAGGTGGCCAAGGGATGAACCAGGGAGGTGGCAAGTTTGGACAGAATCAGGGCGGCAATAACCAGGGTGGAAACAGGCTATTTCCTCTGAAGGGAGGGCCTGGAGGACCTGGAGGGCCGGCTCGCAACCAACAGGGGCAAAAACGCGGACCTCACGACCTTCAAGGGGGAAAGCCTATGCAGAGAGAGGTAACTACAATAAAATTATTCCACAATTTTAATGTTTACACTTTGGATTGAATGAATGAATGAAACTGGCCTTGGTTTTTTAATTTTTATTTATTTTCAGGAACAAATGTTAGCAAACAAACTAAAGGATTTAATGGGACCATTAACAGATCTCCAACCAATTGAACAGTCTGAAATAAAGTTTAATGGTAGGAGTCGTTTGTACATTGGCAACCTCCCCAATGATGTCACTGAAGAGGAAATCACTAATATGTTCAGTCAATTCGGCGAGACTGCTGAACTTTTCCTCAACAAAGACAAGATGTTTGGATTCATCAAGATGGTAAGGAAAACTTATTATTAAAATATGAATAAGGTATCCCAACCTAACCTAACCTAACTATCTGGTAAATTAACAGAAATAAACTTAACAGCACTTTTTAAAATAATTGTGTTTCTTACATCATAAATTACATTGTTTTTTTTTCTGAACAGTGGTGTGTGTAGGAATAGAACATAAATAGGTATATTCTATAAAATATAATATAATATAATAGTGACTTTCTATTCTGAAACTGATATTTAACAAACATTTGAAGGAACTCGTCACATTTGTTGTCAGTTTTTATTTAATTACAAATACACAATGCTACGCAACGCTAATACGTCGGAGCTACACAACATAACCACCGTTGTTTCGATACAGGACTATAGATTGAGTGCGGAGCGGGCGAAGCGCGAGCTCGACGGCAAGATGCAGAAGGGGAAGACGCTGCGAGTGCGGTTCGCGCCGCACAACAGCGCCATCCGCGTCAAAAACCTGCCGCCGTTCGTGTCCAACGAGCTGCTGTACCGCGCCTTCGAGATCTTCGGCAAGATCGAGCGCGCGTACGTGCGCGTCGACGAGCGCGGGAAGACGCTCGGCGAGGGCGTGGTGGAGTTCGCGCGCAAGCCCAGCGCGCTCGCCGCCATCAGGAACTGCACGGAGAAGTGCTTCTTCCTCACTTCGTAAGTGTTCATTCAATGAGAAATTATTCACTGCGATTTCTTTTAATTGATGGATTACGGTTTTAATAAATAAAATTGACTAAGTAAGTGTTAACTCATACATACATGTAATGTGCTAGTCATCTTACGCATACGCGTGTGTAAAAATGAGTAGGCATTCTGTAAGTATCCAAACACGTCAACTTCGTCAAGAGTAACCTTTACGCGACAAAGGCTATAACAGCTACGTTTGCCTGCAGATCGCTGCGTCCAGTTATAGTGGAGAACTTCGAGGAGCCGGACGAGTTAGACGGTTACCCGGAGAAGAACCTGCCGAAGAAGCACCCGGAGTTCATGCGCGCGCGCGAGGTGGGCCCGCGCTTCAGCGAGCTCAGCAGCTTCGAGCACGAGTACGGCACGCGCTGGAAGCAGCTGCACGAGCTGCACAAGCAGAAGGAGGACGCGCTGAAGAAGGAGCTGGCGGCCGAGGAGGAGAAGCTCGAGGCGCAGATGGAGTTTGCCAAGTAAATCCTTGTTCATTGTGTGGGATATGACCTCTCACTTCTACTTCTAGGTTTATGGACTGAATTCAATAATATGTGATGTGATGTCCTTGTATGGTCATCTGATACCAAACTAGGCAAACCTATGCTATAGTTACTAGACAGTTGATAGTGACATAACCGTCACAGACGTAAATCTAATTTCACTTGACATTTAGTCATAACGCAATCTAGTCCCTTTTTTACTCATTAGGTACACCGATTTAAAACTAATATATATATGTAATACTGGTTTTCCGCCCACTGTTTCACCCGCGTTAAATGAGTTTTCCTCCCTTCCTACACCTACCCTACACCTACCCTACACCTACCCTACACCTACCCTACACCTACCCTACACCTACCCTACACCTACCCTACACCTACCCTACACCTACCCTACACCTACCCTACACCTACCCTACACCTACCCTACACCTACCCTACACCTACCCTACACCTACCCTACACCTACTTTACACCTACCACACACCTACCCTACACCTACCCTTCGCCTACCCTTCGCCTAACCTAACCTACCCTACATCTACTACATCTACCCTACACCTACCTTACACCTACCCTTCACCTACCCTTCACCTATCCTACACCTACCCTGCACCTACCACACATCTTCTGGTGCAGGGTGGAGGCTGTTGTATTCTACGTAAGACAAACGCGTAAACTATTTATATTTCTTTACTATATTTTTTGCATTTAGAAACACTACATCAAAAATACAAAGCTTCAGGGTGTCATCCTCGATAATGACGAACTTAAATACAAACTTTCATCCCCTATTTCAACCCCTCCAAGCCTTTTTATCGCGACAAAAGGTAGCCTATGTCCTTTCTCAAGCTCTAGTCTATCTCTGTACTAAATTTCATCAAAATTGGTTCATTGGTTTAGGCGTGAAAGCGTAACAGACAGACAGAGTTACTTTCGCATTTATAATATTAGTAAGGATAGTAAGGATTATAATTTCTGTCAATAGCCCTGTTATTTCGTTTCGCTAATACTGAAAAACACAGACATATTTCTAATTGAATATGTGACTGTGTAACAGGCTCACAGATTGTATTATAATATTCGTGCTCACTTTGCGTGTTCTTATGTCAGATACGAGCATGAGACGGAGCTGCTGCGCGAGAAGCTGCGCCAGCGGGAGCAAGAGAAGGAGCTGCACAAGCGCACGTGGGAGATGGCCGAGCGCGCCGCCGACGAGCGCCGCGACTCCGAGCGCCAGCAGCTGCTGCGCCAGGAGGAGCAGCTCGCCGCGCGCATGCGCCAGCAGGACGACGAGCTGCGCCGCCGTCAGCAGGAGAACACGCTGTTCGTGCAGGTACAGTACACTCACAGCTCGCCGTGCGCATGCGCCAGCAGGACGACGAGCTGCGCCGCCGTCAGCAGGAGAACACGCTGTTCGTGCAGGTACAGTACACTCACAGCTCGCCGTGCGCATGCGCCAGCAGGACGACGAGCTGCGCCGCCGTCAGCAGGAGAACACGCTGTTCGTGCAGGTACAGTACACTCACAGCTCGCCGTGCGCATGCGCCAGCAGGACGACGAGCTGCGCCGCCGTCAGCAGGAGAACACGCTGTTCGTGCAGGTACAGTACACTCACAGCTCGCCGTGCGCATGCGCCAGCAGGACGACGAGCTGCTCTGCCGCCAGCAGGAAAGTTCGTGCAGGTACAGTACACTCACAGCTCGCCGTGCGCATGCGCCAGCAGGACGACGAGCTGCTCTGCCGCCAGCAGGAAAGTTCGTGCAGGTACAGTACACTCACAGCTCGCCGTGCGCATGCGCCAGCAGGACGACGAGCTGCTCTGCCGCCAGCAGGAAAGTTCGTGCAGGTACAGTACACTCACAGCTCGCCGTGCGCATGCGCCAGCAGGACGACGAGCTGCTCTGCCGCCAGCAGGAAAGTTCGTGCAGGTACAGTACACTCACAGCTCGCCGTGCGCATGCGCCAGCAGGACGACGAGCTGCTCTGCCGCCAGCAGGAAAACACGCTGTTCGTGCAGGCAGGTACAGTACACTCACTGCTCGCCGCGCGCATGCGCCAGCAGGACACGCTGTTCGTTTAGGTCCTAGGCAACACAATCTGCCCAACCAGTATAAAAATAGACCTAATAACTAGCGGCCCGCCCCGTCTTCTCACGGATAGATTAATTTATATTTAATTTAACACATTTTTAACCAACTTCAAAATGGAGGAGGCTCTGTTCGTGTTTCAGCATTTTTTTAAATACCTTCTCTAAGGGGGGGGGGGAACCCTTTAAGTCGGGATCTTAAAAACATTTTGGAACTCTTAACTGAATAATTTAGTCTGAATACAATTTTTAACGGCTGACATTATATACAAAAATTTAATCCCTACTTCCCCTTCAAAATAGGGAATTCGAAAAAATGCTTAATACGCGTCAAATGATTTATTAATCTCAGCCTAAATCCAAATTTTCAATTTCCTACCTTTAGAAATTATAGACTTTCCATACAAACATTTAATCCCTACTTTCCCCCGCAAAATAGGGATTTTGATAAAATGCTAAAACACGTGTCAAATTATTTATTAATCGCAGTCTAAATCCAAATTTTCATGATCCCAACTTTTAAAATGACGGACACCTGTGTAATTTTAGTGTTTCTAGTTTCGGCTGTGCGTTGATGAGTCACTCAGTCAGTTAACAATCAGTACCGACTTCTCTTTTTATAATATAAGTATAGATAATACCAATGGCATCGTATGCGAGGTCAACTAACAGAGGAAGAGGGTAATCTCGGCTGACTCTGACCACTGCTTGCCACCCTTGCCTCTTGACGGCCTTGCACCACCCTTTTAAGAAATCATTCATTATGTTTATATAGGTATATCTGAAATACGCATTCATTGATTTTGGCTCTGATTTACATATGTAATGTATGACGACCTGAGAAGAGAAAACAGGCCCCCATATCCAGCATTGATTGATTTAGGCTTATTCTTTTATTTACGTAGCATGTAGTGTGTCCCACTGCTGGACAAAGGCCTCCTCCATATTTTTCCACTGTTCACGATCTTGAGCTTCCACCTGCCACTCCGTAAAAAATGCGTCAGGCTAAAATAATTATGATACGAGTAAATGATAATGACCTTTTGTGTATGCAGCTTTATATTTTTGAATATATTTAATTATTTTAAATTATTACTCACTGCCGCTATAAAAGAAAACCTTAAGTCTTCAAGAAATTGTTTCAAAACAAAATTAACAGCTATGTCAACAGTTTATTCCTCACATGGCTTTACTCAAAGCAACATGTTTGTTTTTAGTGTTTTGCTCTTACTCTTGCCGATAATTTACACGTGTCGTGAACGTTCGACACGTGTCAATAGTGTTTATATACTGAGGATAACTTAGTAATTTTAACAAACTTTTTACAGGCTCAAAGACTCAACTCGATGCTAGACCGCCAGGAACAGGGAATGTTCGACCAACAGCAGCCACTGGTGAGTGTGTTTTTTAATTTCCAAGCTCGCACCGCGCTCCCATGACGCCCCTACACTCGGAGTCTGAGTGTGGTGCTTGCATACCTATTTATTTTTAAACTGTTTTCTCAGTATTATTCTAAACATTCTCAAAATGACTTTTCAACCACAATTGAATTTACAGCGGTAAATGATTGATTACCAATTCTACAACAATTATTTTACCAGCATCTCTAATCCTGATTGATTATCAATTTTTCTAAAGATGAGTTGACTTACTAATTTAATTTACTGACTATTCCGTGTTACTAAATAAATTATATTTATTCGTACATTTATTAATAATAAGAAATAAGATAAACGAAACGAGACACCATATTAAAACGACAATGACGTGGTCACATCTGGGCCCCTAACTTTTAAAGGAAAAAATAGGTAGCCAGCTGAAATATGACGGGCATCATGAATTGCATCAGGTAGGGTAGGTTATCTTCCTTAGGAATTGAAGGGAAAGTATTGGATTTAGGTTAATTTATGTGATTTATTGTTGTCGTTATTACCCTAGCTGAGGACGATAAGGCTTGAGTTTTTTTTAAATCTGTAACATAGAAAAAAGGGTTGTCGCTCCATAGGTGTGTGTAAATTAACATGGCAGCGTTTGTGTAATGTTTTTTATTATATTTTTATGGGTCCTGTTGAATAATTTCAGCGCGGCAAAGTAACTTTTTCTGCATGGCAAAGTGGTGGTATGGATTCTGGTCTGATAATAAACTTAGTGTATTTTAAAAACAATTACTTCACACGCTCGTCCCACTCTTACTTCCCCTCTAGGATTCTGTGTATGGGGATACCATAAAAACATACATAGACCAGCACAAATAACACCTAGGTCCTACCAACAAATCAACAACCAGCATGGACCTACTGACTCGTCTGATGGTAACGGATTCCAAACACGCATAACGAACATGGGTTTTGAAAATAGGATTAATAATGTTATGCAATTTAAGGGACTCCCATGCATAACACATTTAGGCCCGGTTGCCACCAAAGTGGAGAGGAGAGAAGTTGTGTTTGAAAACCAATAAGATTTCGTTATTGAAGCTAAGCGGAGAGGAGATGTGGAAATAACGAAATCTGATTGGTTATTCAAACACATCTCTCCTCTCTGCTTTGCTGGAAACCGGGCATTAGTTTGGCGCGAATATTTGGACCTGTCTCTATCTCCAGCCTCGTCTTACTCGAGTAAATACTCGATGTGCATCGATTGTAGAGAATTGTATTTACGTCTAATTGTAAATAGTAGTATTGTGTATGAATAAATATGATAATTTTCAGTTCAACGGAAAATCAGTAAATATTTAGTAATTTTCGCATCTTGTCCGACACCTTTAGTCGCGAATGGTCCGATTGGCACAATACAAGTATGATCCGATCACAACAATACACTGCGGCACTAGGAAAAAAAATAAAAATAAAACTTCGAGCATTTAATACCTCTAGGTGATCGCCAACCTCATCTCCACCTGAAGGGTGTTGGTAGACAATTCTCTATTTGAATCATTTGCAACTTTGCACCATTTGTGACTAAAGGTCTAAAAGGACTACCACTGCATTGTTCTAGTACAATGACCGAAATTTGATATTTTCATATACCTTAGATATTTATGAAATATCTACCATTGATAATATAATACTCGTTCATAAGGTATGTGATGAAATTAACTTCATTACTGAGGTGTTACACCAATGACTTCAATAGTAAATAACAAAATTCAAGAACGACGAGTTTGCACAACTACTACATGTTTATTAAACCTTCGACTTTTAACATTAGTAGGAGTTGTTTCATTAAATGGACAACAGTTTGATGTGCAATTGGAATGGAATTTAAGGATTTGGTGATTAACTAGTTTCATTTTTTCCAATTACCGTATATTATACGTTATCACATAGTAGTTTTTTGAAAAAGAAACCATTGGCAAGTGTTATGATTACTCACATAGGACGGAGGCTTCAGAGACCAGTACGATATGGGACGAGGCAACTTTGAAGAGCAGGGGGGCCGCGGCGGGTGGGACGGTCCGCGCATGGACGATTACCCTAACAAACGGCGCCGGTACTAGACCGCAGGCCCGCGCGCGACCGAGAGGCCTCGCAAGCGCCTCCCAGCGCTACTCGCACTATCCACCGAGTCCTCCGTTAGCCAAACAAAGGGAAAGGACGTCTCATTTCAATAAATAAACGGCAAAAGCCACGTCACAGCATATCTTGCTTTCTAGTTATACTTTTATTCATTGACTATGTTCTGCATGTAAATTCGATTTATTTAACACCATGTCCCATTGTTTGTCTTAACCGAAGGCTTGTTTTGGCAGATTTGCCTGAAATATTGCCTACCTAGACGTACATAAACAACTGCATACGTTAATAAAATATAAAAATAAGTTTTGGAATTTTCGCCTACAGATGGCGTTTACTATATTTTGAATATTTACGATAAACTTTTTATCAAGATAATTATTTTAATTGTGATATGAATGCACTATTTGTAGAAAAAAAAACGTAAAAGATATGTTTAGGCCTCAAGGTAGCTTTGTACATTAAAACATATTTTTTTTCTAAGTACAAATGAAAAATGATAGAGATCTGTCATTGTTGAAAAATTACACGATCGCACTTTAACTTTTTAATGTTAGACGGATTTTTTTCTGTTCGTATCAATCCAGTCTCAAATTATTTGCTAAAATTCTACAGTAGTTAATTATTAAATGAATATTGATAAGGCTTAAATTATCTAACCATGATTGACTGCAGGTCGGATTAACTTTTTTTGAGTCTAATATCAATTCTATACTTATGTACTTGTGACTTATGTCGGTATCAGTGTACCGGCAAACTCGTTGTGTACCTTTTATCAATTAACTCTGCGAACCTATGCAAAGATGTTTAATTTGTTTGTGTGATTGTGTAAGTGATGTGACGATGGATGTCTGATATATAGAAAGTTAGCTTAGAATTTATAATAAAATCATACATTGTATTAATTTAGGTTCGTAGAAAATAATGTAGAGTAAATTATTAAACATCCGTAATTGAGTACTACACTACAGTTTATTTGAATAAAATAAGTTCGTATTATTAAGCAATTCAATTATTTTTTCTTTTTTAATAATTCCTGATATTTTTTAATACGTATTTCCAAATCAATTTCGTTTCATTTAATTAATTTAGCTTCTTTGTAAAGTAACTTTCTAGTAAATTTTGGGTGTGTAAAATAAAAAGTAAATTATTAGAGCAGACATTTTAAAAAGCAATAGTGAATGTAATTGTTACACACGAAATAAAAACCATAAATCTCTCATAACAAGATGAGTTCATGAGTTTGAATGTGTGTAGTGTGAAATGGTTCAAATAACTAAATTCCCAGTTTTTTATTTTGTATCGAAAACAATTTTATTATTTACATTTCCGACACTTAGTACAGCATTTTTTTATTACTTATGAATTTCATCATTTTCGTGTCAGGAAAAAATTGCTGTTATGTAAATACTAATTTTAAATGTAGACTTATAGGTATATGATATTATGTTCTATGATGAGATGACTCCGATTTTTAAATAACTTTTCCTTTGTAAGCAAGATCCCGCGATGGTAAGTGGGAGTAACTTGGGGTTTTCAATTCAAACATTTATAAAGGAAAACAATTACCACGTTCCTGTTTTTATGTATTTTTTTATTATACAACTGAAAATAGCAAGTGAAATTTAACTTTTGCAATGTTATTTATTATGCTCTGATAAGATTTTGTTTCCACAGTGGTTCTATTGATATATTTTATGGCCAATTTCTCGAAATATTTTTTAGGATTTTTGGTAATTTGAAAATAAAATTTCTTTATTTCACCTAGCTTCATCTCTGGATAAAAGCGTTCATATATGCAACGCATTCACACTTCTTCGTATACATATTTTATATCCGTAGCTGAAGAAGAGTGAAATAATATTACTTGCTTGGAAACAGTCATTAGCAGCTTTATAAGGAACAATCTTAAAAAGAAACACTTGATTATGCACAGTCAGTAGGTAAGGACGTGTGCCAAATGAATTAAATTAATTATTTTTTGGGTATTAATTGGCACTGTATGAACGCCAATAAACTCCATCTGGACATCTGAGTAAATGTCATTCACTAAAAACTACTTTTTATAATGGAGAATAGCAAGACCTACCTGAAGTTGGAGAGTTCAATTCGTTCGTACGATCTCCATTATGCTCCTAAAGAGAATAATCGAATGATATTAAATATTTAAAATCTGGTTGTACTGGATTTGCCGTGTGAATCTTGGACGGGACAAAAACAAACAGTTAAAATATCTATTTGAAATGTTGATAATAATAATATGCAGTCCTATATGATAACGAGTTTTTCTTCAACATTATTTGAATGAATAAATATACCTAGATACTACGAATAAGGAAGCTATAGAAGTCGCATTCCGTTCAAAAAATGGCCCCACGCAAAGGGCAACAAAGAAGGCGGGGCTTACAAAGGGCAACACACGCGCTAGTTAGTCTGGCACGCACTGTATGACGGACTGCTTCCGATAAAAAACAAAAATACAATATAATTCAGACAAACATAGGTAATAAAATGACCTCCGGCGAGGTAAAATGGTGCAGGAGGCCCAAAAAGCCAGCAAAAAAGAAACTGGGGTAACAATTCACAAGTAAATACATTTATTTTCAGTATTTTAAATACTTGACATAAAATAATGATGGATGGGATTATGCAAGCAATAGTCAGCCAATGCCTAAGGATTATATTAAGGTATAATGTCATAATACTTATATCATATAAAAATACTTAAATAATCTCCATAATAAGTATTACTTAAATAATCTTGTATAGAAACTGTTATTTTCCGTTAGTTACCCCACTAAGTAAATTTTGAAATTATATTGATTGTGCTGCATTATTATTAACATAATACTCGTATGATGAAGTTTTCTCTATAACCCAAAGTGAAAGACAATGGAAGTAAACCATACATCTGAAGTTGCCAATTTTCTTTGTTATTTTCTTTTAATTGGCACAAGGCCAAGTCTTCCATACTAGTGGCTCTGTGAGCTGTAGACCTCGTGAGTCGCTGTATATCTCTTTATATTTGACGGAGAACCGTTGCCAGCAGGATCGCACATGGTGGATGGATCCTCGAAATAATATAGTCTCTCCTTAGTTCAGACTTGTATTTCAACGTTAGTAAAATCACAACTCGAAAATAACAAATGATTGGCAAGATTTTAATGGATACAAAATACAATACGAAAACGTGAGAAGTTTGACACAGAGTAATGGCCTCTTCCCAAAAACAAGCACACAATCACACATTTAAATAATATATGTATATAAGATTATTTTAGTAAATAATGACAAAGTAATCTCTTTATATTTGACGGAAAACCGTTGCCAGCAGGATCGCACATGGTGGATGGATCTCCGAAATAATGTAGTCTCTTCTTAGTTCAGGCTTGTATTTCAACGTTAGTAAAATCACAACTCGAAAATAACAAATGATTGGCAAGATTTTAATGGATACAAAATACAATACGAAAATGCAAAAGTACGATAATTTTTAATTTGACTTGTTCCATCACACTTAATGCATAACACATCCACTGCACAAGTGACGCGATCCAATCACCGTTATCCGTCATGCCGTGAACCAATCACCGCGCTTGTCGGAATATGACGTGAACGCATCCAATTGGCCGGTCTACAATGACGTTTCTCGTTTAAGTACTCGAGATTTGGGGCCATATTTTTCTTGGGTTTTGTATACAATTACACTTCCATAGCTTCCTTATTCGTAGCCTAGATATCAAAAACTAGTCGACTTTTCAGACGAATTGGATGGAGTGGACCACAGTGACCATGCCGCAGATGTTAGGAACAATTTGGGCTACAGCATAACAGCCTCCGTTCCCTAGCGGTGAAACGTTCTTACTTCGTTTTAAAGTTCTGGGTGCGCATCACAGTGGGGACATCGCACCGTCAAGATATCCCTCTCAGTTCGGCTAGGACATTGAGGATAGTCTGAATATGATTACGTGCTTTGGAAGGCACGTTAAACTGTTGGTCCCGTCCCGGCTATTATCTGCGGAAATAGTCCTTACATGAGCCATGACGGCCTTTAGCGGCTCGATAACTCGGACTCTAGGTAAGCCAGTCATTGGCTTTACAATCCACACGATAAGGAGAAGAAGAAGGGCTGCAGCATACTAACAATTTTGTCCAACCAAAAATAAACTTTCTAAATACGCAGAAAAATATACATACACGACGCCATCTCAACTTTTAAGTTGGAGGTGCCCCACAATTCCGTTGAAATGTACAAAAAATGCAAGTAGCCACATCGATCGACTTAGACAGACCTGCTAACTGAATAGAATAGAATATACTACCAGAACAATACAATTTTATTCGGAAAATAATAATCCTTGTGCCCAACACGACGGCTAAATTTAATCTAACTATTAAGGTGATTGGTTGGTGTGCTGAAGCCCTGACAAGCTAATACAGCTTAAATGGACGACGTTTCTACGAGTAGTATTATGAAACAATGGTTCCACAATAATTTTTTTCAGCTCATCATTGTGTATCTTACACAACATCTCAAAAACTACCGTTTACGATATCATACTGATATTTATGGAATACCAGCAGGGCCCAGTACTAACCACTATGTAGTACAGTGAACAGCTCATCAAGCTATACACCGGGGTATCTTGCGCGTTGGTAATACGGCCTAGTTTGCTACAAAAATGTATAGCTTGATGTGATGTTTACTGTACTACTGCCACTTCGTATCCTGCACAGATGAAATGAGATACAGAGATTTATGCGTAAACCAATGATATTATTTATTTGCTAGTGAGGTAGATGTGGCACCAGCGCGCAGAAATTGAGTCGGTCAAATTAAGATAATTGTTGTAATTTGATTTAAGAAAAAAGAAGAAATAGTCGCGTAAGCATAGTAGCAGCAAAATGCCTGCCTGCCAGCATTAAAAGGAATCAAATTTGAACACCGAACAGTATGAATATACGTCATCTTTACTAAAATATCATTGGCGTAAAGTTTACGCCGTAAACTATAAATAAAACTGTTTTAGCGTGTAATAGATTGTCCTTGCTTCTTGCAGTACTTTCATATATATACGCGTCCTTTCCGCTATTTAAACAAAATAATTATTGAATTAAAACACATTTTTAACATAACATGTTTTTAACGGATTACAAAGTATAAAATAATTTTGATTGTCCTTTGATCTTCAAGCGATACTGTAGTGTAATGTCCTGATTTGCCCAAAAAAGAAGCAACCATTTTTTTACCAATGCTTCGACTTTTCTAACTTTCGTCGGCAAATCTTCAAAAGGAAACACCCACTCTGCCGACTGGCTTTTTCTTTCGGGTTCAAAGCAGTACACCCAGGTTTCGTCACCTGTCACGATATTATAGACAGCCAATGACTGTCCTCCGTTAAACTTTTTTTCTCATGTTACGGCACCACTGGACACGCAGTCGTTTCTGGTCCTCCGTTAAGTCATGCGGTATCTATCGAGTACAAAGCTTCCGAACCTTCAGATGCACATGTAAAATGTTTTGCACTTGGCTCATTCCAATGCCTATGAAAGCACGAATTTGCTGGCAATAGGTTATTTTTTTATCCACGATTACCTTATAGTGTGCGGTATCGTTGGATAGGTTTTTTTTAATAATAATGAGGGTTTGCTGAAACCATTTTTCGATGCTAGTGAGTGTACGTTTGAGAAATGTTTAGTTTTAAAGTGCTTATTTTTGTTAGAGTAAAGTTTCCCCCACCCCCCTACCAGCGAACGAAACCGTTGTATTTGGATATGTGTAAAAATTCACGGTAGTAGTACCTATATTATGATGAATTTAAAAGCTTTTCCTTTTCAACATCAACACCAAGTGGGCTTTACAGGTTATCGAATAATAGACCAACTTATAAAATGTACCTATACAAGTAAACTACAAATATCATAGAAAAATATTTTGATAAATGTTAACTGTCTTAAATAGGTACCTTAGTAGTATTGGACAACTACGGAACCCTACACTTTGCGTGGCCCGACACGTGCTTGGCCGATTATTCGTTTTTCAAAATTATTTTATACTTTTTAGTCCGTTAAAAACGTGTTACGTTAAAAAATATGTTTGCTTTAATAATTATTTTGTGCTTTTTAGTCTAGTTAGTGTAAAATTTTGCAAGAGACCCTGAACATCACGTAGGACTAAATTAAGTGCTTGTCAAAACACGTATTACAAGCCTAAGCACGACGAGGTTATATGATGACGTTGACGAGTTCCTAGGGTGACCTTCCGGCTCCATCATGAGACCCTGGACATCTCGTAGGACCAAAAAACTAGTCAAGACAAATCCAACGAACAAAAAGCACAAAGAGATTCAGATGTGTCGTTGAAAAATGCCTATGGTAATTTTTAGGCTCCATCACGAGACCCTGGACATCACGTACCATTAAAGATCTGGACAAGACAAATCCAACAAGCCCAAACACGACTAGATATTTGAGGAGTTC
Organism: Carpatolechia fugitivella; assembly: GCA_951230895.1. NCBI lineage: Eukaryota > Metazoa > Arthropoda > Insecta > Lepidoptera > Gelechiidae > Carpatolechia > Carpatolechia fugitivella. The sequence continues at coordinate 7,561,849 of OX579655.1, read as the reverse complement.
CTATGGCCACATTCCGGCTCCGTCATGAGTTCAACTCCAGTATCAAAATATTACATGGTCATCAAGGTTACATAAGTATGCTAAATTTCAGCACGATCAAATGACAGCATGTGCCCCAAAACTGAGTTGCAAGATTCCACCCGAACAAAAAAACAATCAAAAAACGAACAGACAGACAAGAAAGCGAGTTAATAAAAACGTTAAAATAGTGACAGGAGATGATCATCAGATTTTTTGAACTGCATGAAATTCGATCAGTTGCAGAATTTTAGGCGGATTAAGACAAAACTTTAAAAAGATTACAACTACGCCTTTAACTTAGGAAATATCGTTTAGGTATTTAAAATATCATTCGTTCATCTCCTATCCCTTTAATTACTCAGAAAAATAAAAAGACAAGAAGGCTGTCTTCACATTTAGACTATGTTATTGTGGTGAAACTCAAAGGTTCACAATGAATCGCAAAAAAGGGCCAAAAGAACTATCTTCCCAAACAATTTGTCAAAATCGTGCAAAAAGTACAGTAATGAACACCAGTGTATAAGTATAAATTTCAAATACATTTTCTTACACAAGTTTTCCTTGCTGGTAAAAATATCTTGCACGAAACTACGAAAGAAAAATATTAGCATCTTGAAGTTTTGAATCACTCATCACAGTGCTCAGAATATAAATAATATAGCGCATTTTTTTAAGATTGCATTGCTTCAGTGTAAGATTTTATGTCAGTTCTCGCTGCTAAAATCGAGATGAACAATTAACAATTTTATGCATATTCCCTTATTTTGACATATCAAATTATTTAGTTTACAATGCGATTACTTTCAAGAATTGCAAGCGGTAAGTAATTGTTATTCAAGAAACTGTTGAGGTTGCTTTTTAACTAGATTTGCATGCGCCCTGCTCCATACAAATTAGTAGTTAAATTAATAACAATAATGTTTCAGTTACGAGATGGAGATAACTAACAAACAATGTTACATATTTATTTAAAACGGAAACACTTAAAAATGGAAACTTCCATCCATCCATCCATCTTCCATCTTCTTTCTTTAAGTTTCCATTTTTTACGTAGTGTTTCCGTTTTAAATAAATAATAATGTATAAAAATCACGTATCGTTCCATAATAAAATGTTACATAAAGTTGTTTTGGGCGTAATATAAAAATATGATACATAAACATCATTGCTTGTGTACTCTTTTATGGGTATAGTTTTGAACATTTCCTCAAGACATATTACTATTTTAATACCAAATGTTTTTATTAATAATATTAATACCTAAAGTATTTTGTAAATTTTAAAGATGAATAAAATTTTCAAATGTTCAAAAAGACGCTTAGTATGAATAATTAGCTTATCAGTTTTTCAAGATATTATTTACATCTCGAACTTGAATCCTTCAGGTCGTCATAATTTGACAGTAACTAATGAATAACGACCCGCCTTTTAAACAGAATGCAAGGATTAAAACGTGCGTCACGTCGTCAAAATGCCCACCATCCTCTGTCCAGGCAGGGAGAGGCAAGGTCATCAAGTTGTTTTACTTGTTTAACCAATTGAAGGGTGTAGTTATTTAATTCATTTAATAATCTATTTTTTCACAGCTATTTAGCGAACTTCAGCTGCTGCCTGCAATACAGAGTGGAATTTTGAGTCGCCAAGCCCTTTAAAATATGTGTCGGTCATCAAGATTAACCCAAAAGCATTGTTAAATACTAGCGGTCCGCCCGCGGCTACGCTCGCGCTGTGTAAGATTTTCCCGTGGGAATAAGACTTTTTGCCGTAAAAAGTATCCTATGTGTTAATCCAGGTTACTATCTCCATTCCAAATTTCATCCAAATCCGAGTACTTAAAGCGTGAAGGCGGAACAAACCTCCAAATATATTTTCATATTTATAATATTATATTATACTAGTGTGATGTGTAGTATAAAACACCTTTTCCATTCAATTCTTTTTCTAGTCCAGACTATTATCTTAAAATGTGATTTGTTTGAAGAGTTGATTATTAGTGCCGAGTTATATTTCTGATCAGAAATAACCTCTGACTCAAATTTCCACCCTGTATACTACTTACAGTTACTGTACGAAACCTACATATTTTATATATTTTTTTATTTACAAATTATTCACATGTCAAATAATAAAATTAAATAAAAATTGTCAAAAAAATAATAATAATATAAAAAAAAAAATGTAATCAATTATATAAAGGAGCTAACGTTTTTCCCCTCTAACATAAAATTCAATTTTCGAAGTGCTGTAAGTATCCACGGTGGGGCAATACTTGCCTCATCCTCCACTTATTTAGTAAAATTTCAACAACTTCTTAACCAGATTTTGCCAGTACCCGCGCAGGTTATTATTGAAATAAGGAAGGGAAGAATAGGGTATCGGACTGTTCCTAAATTTGCCATATTTTATGTTTTTTTTTTTAAATATAGAATAGTAGCGACGATTCGCGAAGAAAAAATCGGATTCGGTTGAAAAACTAATTTACAGTGATTTTTTTTTTGTATGGAGGACGTCACAAGTGTGTGTAAGCCTCTCTGTCTAATCTTGAATTTCAAACCTTTATAACTCGATCAATTTTAAAGATAGAGCAAAATTTCTTTTAGTGTTCGATAGCAGAAGCTAAGAAGTTTAGATTTATAAAATAAAAATAAAAAAATAGTCCGATCCCCTATTTTTTATTCCTGCTATTTCTCGAGTTTTCTTACTTTTGGCCCATCTCTAAGCAAAGTCTGGATAAGGGTACCACCCTTATCCAGACTTTTACTGGTCACATATCTTGGTGCAAGGTTGTCCCAAGAAATCATTGATGATCATGACCAGACAGGTGGGAATTGTAATCAGCCGTTATTAAAATAATAACGTTGCGGCTTTAGCTGATTCCTATGTGTGAGCCTCTCCTTTTTATCCTTTAAAAAGTTTTTTTTTTTCTGATAATTTTGGCTTCATTTTTGGTATTTAGTTAAAAACTGGAGGTGAGGTGGTGGTGAGACGATCCTCGGTGTTTCCTTTACATATTTACTAAAGTACTGTTTTCCCTTTTAACAAAATCGGTTTGTAAATATTTCTACAGCATTTATTTTTAAGTACACAATATCACCAATGGTAGCGATTCACACAGTCACGCTCTAATCCTTAAGTTTGTTAGTCCTTTAAAGATTAGAAAGGGACAGGAGATGGCCATCCTAATATTAGAGCTGTCAAACGTCGAATTTGAACCTAATGACGCGTCGATTGCAGAGTTTTAGAGTGCACATAAAACATCCGACTTATAAATCTCTTAATCTGACAGCCATGCCCTTATTTCAGATTATAATTTATTCAAAATAATATCATTCGTTCATCTGAATTCATCACTTCTTTCATTCGTCAAATATCGAAAAGGGATTTTAAAATTAGAATTAGAGCATGACTTCCCGAATCGGGGCCAATATCACCACATCATTACATAAAAAAGAATAAAAATATATTTGTTTATTTATTAAATTATGTAATATTGACCGAGCGAGCACGAGAGCGTCTAGTGGCTAGGGCCGCTGCCTCCCGTTCGGGAGGCGCGGGTTCGATCCCCACCACGTGCCAGTTTTCGAATTTCCAATTCATATGTACGTTTATGCGACGCTCTTAAGGGAAACATCGTGATGAAACCTACATACTTCTGCGAAGATATTCAAAGGTTGTGTGTGAAGTCGATTAACCCGCACTGGGCCAGCGTGGTCGACTAAGGCCTAATCGCCCTAATTCAGGGTAGGCTCGAGCCCCTCGGCGGGGACGTGTATGAGGTGTAGATGTTGAGCGCGATCTGTTTGTTCTCCTCTACAGGTTGCGTTTTTAACCGATTCTCGTGAAATTTTGTGAGCAGGTTCGATAAATATATAGTTTTTCTGTCGAGTCCGTTTTTGGTAATTTCTAAAAATTACGGAGATTTGGGGTTTTTTAATATTTGTATTTGTACATCTATCCTGCTGATTCTGTTCTCTACCATTGCTGTTGTGAGACTGCCTGTCTCCTGAGTGCTGCCTTACCAGCTCTACCGCCGCCGCGGCCAACAGCTGAATTTTATGTTAAACCCGATAATCTACTGTTTCGAAGTTATTCACATTTTTTCATTTAAATTATTTGTTTTGGTTTATTTATTTGTCAATAATTTAACTTAAGGTTCGAAATAATAAGCAACAGCGTGGCCGGGCGTTGCGGCGGCAGCGGCCCGCCCGCCTCCATTTGCTTGTAATTACGCACACATGTATTTCGACTATTCGATTTTTTTCATTTGAAAAGTAAAATTATTATATTACTATTTAATTACTGAAGAAAATACAAAGTCACACTAAAACCTTAGTGATTGGACCTATAAGCCTATAACTACAAAATAAGGACTTGACCACATTGAAACGATGGAACGTCTTTATTTCAGAAACTAATATCTTGAGAAATCTTAAGAGAATTCTACTTTAATGTTTTTACAACACATCTCGTAATCATAACTAAAAGACCGTGGGCAGATAACAAAATGGACATTGGTCATATGTGCGCTGCGATATCGAGTATCTAATCCCACCGACGACGATATGACATCAAAATTACATGAGATGCAGCAATAAATATTGGGAAATAAATAAATAAACTTTTATACCTATGTACAGAAATAAAACAAATTAAACAATGTATACTGCGAAATATTTTGAAAAAGATGCTATCTGAAATGAAAAATAAATACTATATACCATTGAATCTCGACTATATCGCAGCAATAATGCTACTTTTTCATAATGATTTTGCACAGTTAGGGGGTACCCTATGTGAACACTAGCGCCACTTGGATAAAAAATCATAACTTAGTGAAAACACAAAATATCAAAAATATGAACGATCAAATTGTTTCATTAGTCTTGTTGTATTTTTAGAATTGATAAATTCAGTTATCTATTTAATTGTTAATTGTAGTAACAGATAGCGAAAGTGCTAATAACGGCCGTTTTTAACACTTTCGCTATCTCTTACTACACTTTATAAGATTTTATAAAATTCGGTATTTCTAAAAATACTAAAGTACCTACACTTTAAAATGATCGTACACTTTTTTAATATATTTAGTTTTTTTCGAGTTATGATTATTTTTCGAAGTGGCGCTAGTGCGCTATCAGGTAGCCCCTTAACAGGGGTTTGACTAGTCACAACGGGCCCAGCGAGAAAAACGAGCGTGTTGCATCAACAGCCGGCGCTAGTGCCAAAAACTGTTTTAAACTTTGGGTGTTATTACAATTTTGGCGTAGAAACAACTTAGATTGGTTAAGTTAGAATGTGTTCATCACACACGACACGAGTTGAGCGAGTGTAGCAAACGTGCTCCAGAGGCAGCCGGCGCGAGTGCTGGAAACTCGGAATCACTAAGATCGATTAAGTCCGATTCAGTTTTCCTTTAAAAAGTTAAAGGAAAACTTTAATCAGTGTAGAATTTTCTACAACGCTGGAACCAATGGTATTTTATGAAACTTTATCCCATTGAATTTTCATTTCAGTCGCTTCTAAGATTAACTAAACAAAGACTGAAATGAACTGACTGACTGACATATTAATCTTACTATCGACGACGACGACGATTAGGTGTGTACCTAATCGTCTTAAGATTTACTAAAATACTTCAGTCAAACAAGCCATAGCCGAAGCAAAGCTCTACTATAGAATAGGAAACTTAATCCGCGGAGGAGTTACTCTTTGACATCTATGATGATAATAGAGCTATCTACGTGACTGGTTCAACGTTATCGCCTTCAACAACGTTTCAGTTCTACTATAATATAAAGTATTATAGTCAAATGTTCACTTGTCTATCCCACCTCTGTCTGGGCTATCCCATTTTTTGTTTATCGGTTAACACCCGAGTGGCGAGAGGGTCAACCCTATTCTGAATAACAGCCGCGAACATTTGGTAATTGGATAACTTTCTGAAATAGATTTTTGGGGATAACTTTTCTAAACACTGGAACAAAAATTTCCAATTTCTACATAACCTGGTATATATTTGGTACTATAGAGTTCACGTGTGTGGATTGACAAAACCATGACGAAAATTCAGAACTGCCGGAACTTTTTAAGGGTAACCCTTTCCAATACCTTTTTAGTTTTATGTTTTATCAGTAGCTTTGGGACGTTTTCTTGCAGAAATATTTTGCTCAGTTTTTGGGGAATCATTTCATATTTCCTTCTTGGTCAATTCTGTTGAACGTTTCGGTTGTGTGACAATTCTTTTCCAGGTTTCTTCTCCATACATAAAATAAACGCTAAAACTATGTTTCGTCCACCAGTTTAGATAGCTGACAGAAAAATTATTTTCATCGCTGTTTTTTCTACCTATTTATTGTACTGAGTGTTTTATTGGGAAGAAAGAAAAAATCTTAAACACTGCACCAAACAATTTTTTATTCCTATGTTGGTTGGTTTTTAATTATTTGTCAAGCGTGGTTGGATTTTTCCTACATATTCATCAATATTTTATTCATTTTATTACCACTTTTTATATTTTTGTGATGAAGCTGTTTTCATATGACTCTTTTCAACAACTGTCCTTCTTTTCGAAATCTTTGGCTTACTGGCCAATCATCAAGAGATCTCACGTCTAAACAGAAGGTACTACATACTTCACGAAAATCTTCGGCTTACTGGCCAATCATCAAGAGATCTCACGTCTAAACTGAAGGTACTACATACTTCAGGACTCTTTAAACATAATTTACACATTTCTTCATCGCATCTTGCACATTATTATCATGGGGTAATTTTAAAAAAGGAATTCCATGTTTCGGAATGTATCCCAGAAACGAAGTTGACATAGCATTAAGCTTTTAATGCTTTCCATCTCAAAACTTTCGTCTTGTATAAAGGCACTTTAAGGTAACCAGCCAGGAGAAGAGCGTCAGTATTCAAGAAATGGTTTACTCTCAGGAGTAATAAAATTATGCCTCACCGTCGACCCTGAAGAACTTAACCTTTTTGAAATCCTGCGGCGTGTACTTTGTGGTAAGTTGCATACTGAACTCTGGTATGTAGAGATATCCACGACTATACATGGAGAATAGCCTGGAATACAAATGAAAAATAACTTGTATACTTGGTTATTCCATATAGCCGTCGTTTTCCCTTAAATACACCATATAATTAATGTGCTGTGTACCAACGGATTAATAATTTGCACCGATTCAGAAAGTAAAGATCGTCACAGATTGAAGAAGTACAAGAAATTAAAATGTTTTATCCTAAAACATAGGTAAGGTAATGCATTTCAGGGCATTATTTTTTTTAATGACTGAAACATTCTTTCATCGTATGTTTTGGTTGATGCTCCGGATCGGCGAAGCAAAGTTTTTTTTTTAATTGCCATTACAAAATTTATAAATTATGATATAAACAATACCTCAAATATCATTATTATGCAATATTCTTACTGGTTTGCTGGTTTTTGAAGATTTATTTAAAAATATAAAAACAAACCAAGAAATCACGTAGACTTTCTTGTATTATAATCTTTACTTTCCGAATATGACAGCTTAATAAATAGAATGGTCGGCCAGTTTTATTGAACGTACTTAGTTAGGGCATACTGAAAGTTTCTGGATTCTTATAATTAAGACTAGATATAAGACTTACGATACATTTATTGTTTTTCAAAGTATATTCCCTCGCAATTAATGCATTTTTGCATTCGCTGAAATCACTATACAAAGCAGTTGGACCAGTCTTCCTTAGGGACCTTTACAATGGCTTCATGGAACGCATTCACTGCCGATTCAGGACTCTTAAAATGTGTGCCTCTAAGTTTGTCTTTAATTTTTGGGAACAAAAAGAAGTCGCAGGGTGAGAGGTCCGGGCTCTAAGGCGGATGCGTCATCAGTTCCATTTGAAGCCTTCAAATAGGCTTCTGTTACAGCCAATGACTATCCTCCGTTAAACTTTTTTATCATTTTACGGCACCACTGGACAAGCAGTTGTTTCTGGTCCTCCTTTAAGTCATGCGGTATCTATCGAGTGCAAAGCTTCCGAACCTTCAGATGCACATGTAAAATGTTTTGCACTTGGCTCATTCCAATGCCTAACAAAGCACGAATTTGCTGGCAAGTATTTTTTTGTCAGTTTCAATAAGTTGTCGTACGGTGTCAATATTAGAGTCTGACCGCAGTCGCCGGCCGACCTTCTCGTACCTCGTCATGGAGATGATCACGCCCGCGTCTAAATTCTCCAAACCACGAATACACAGAGCTGCGACATGTTGCTTCATCACCAAATGCCAGTTGAAGTCTCTGGCAACTCTCTTGTTGACTTAAGCCACAACGAAAATCATAAAAATCATTGAACGAAAATGTTCACGAGTTAAATTCATTTTGATAGCGAAACACTTTTTGAAAAGACGTCACAATGAAAAAACAAATGACAGTCTCGCAAATTAAAAAGTAACATGTTTCCAAAGAGTTCCAATTTCGAATTCCGTAATTGTTTTTTCATTATTTTTAATATTGTAAGTGACCAGATCCAGATACTTGCAGTATGCCCCACGTATTATGTACTAGATTTAATGATCACAGCAAGGTGATTACAGTTAATTTTAAATTACCGTATTCAATGAAGACTTTAGTAAAAAAATAAATAAACTAAATTAGTATGCATTGTTATGCATCTCTTACCTGCCTATATATATTTTACGAAATACAAGTATCTTAATGCTAAATTAATTGGAAATATGTAACCTACCTACTATAATTACGTTTGTTCTAATCACGTCTCACTGGTGATGCATAGCTGGCGACAAAGTATCGAATATCCCTTTGAATCTAGTCTGTTCTCTGCTGTACTTTGTACTTTATTTTAGGTTCTTTGTAGGTACCTAATCGGCTTTGTGACATGCACGCGTAGACCATCTATGTCTGCGCCTACTAAAGTCGGGCCACGATATGAAGCGACTTTTGAAGGATGTCATTGTGACGTAAATAGCGATGTCCCGTAGTGTAATGGTTGACTTTGCCTAGTATCTAGTATTTCAGTCAAACCTTTTCATTTCTTATATTTACTTACAAAGATGCCTATCTATTTGAAATTTATTATTTTCGTAATTAGTTACGAAAAAAAAAATTTGTACTTTGTTAAATTCCGTATTACAATCCGTGTATACAATATCGTCAGATATTTTGTTATTATTGGAAATAATCAACATACACACTCTGTGAAGTGAATAAAATTATTTATTTGATACTATCAATGTACAGATTATAATATTATATGAAAATATGCAGATGTCATATTAAAATTAACAGATCGACCGTTTAGAATTATAATTAGAAAAAAATTACAAAATATGCTATTGACAGAAAAAAACATAGATAAGTAAAAAAATACAGATATTTAAAAAAAAAAGCAGGATCAGAGTCCAAAAGAGGGTAGCCACTGCGCACGAAAACGAAAGACTGACTGACTGAACCGAAACATTAACAAGATACACGGAATAACTAATTATCTTTTCTCAGAATTTTAAGTACAAAAGACGCCGATGCACCCTATACAATCGCAACAATGATAGATAACAAAATACCTATACTCAAAAGTAACTCTTGAGCGTACTCACGTTATAACTGCTATCAGGCTGGTACTGATAGTGACAACACTGGGAATAAAAAAAATATATATTACGGCCCATGTAACTTTTACGCGTCGGCCTAATATTTTTGTTATAGCTTTTTTAAATTGTTGCGCTCACATAGCAGCTGTAATTTATCATAGAAGTAGTGTAAAATTTAAAGTTCTTTGATTATATCTAAGAAGAATGCTTCAAAAGTGCTTCTTTTCTTGTTTTTTATTTGTACGCTGGTACAAGGTTATCGTTCTTTGGTAAGTACATAAAACTTCAAAAGTCGCTTCATATCGTGGCCCGACTTTACGAGTTTTATAGATTTTAGAACGAAGTCTACGTGCGCAATTTACCCGGGCAGGACGGAGCTATCGTTCTTCTATGAGCACGTACTTAGTAATTTAGCCGAAATTATTGGGTATGCAAAAGTAAGATACGAACCTCATTGCTAATCACAACCGTATACAATCGTGTTATTTGATTTTTCTTGGGCGGTTTATTTATTTTCGCTTTTTGCACAAGTATGGTGTTCGTTTTTAAAAGTTTAAAATCATATTCAAATGATAATTATTATAAACTATTAAGATAAACGATATTACAGTCAAATTAGATTCATAGAAAGAATAGTCTAATTTATTGTTTAAAAATATAAAAAAAGCTATTTTTTTTGTCATAGTACCCAATTGGGAATAGCATATATTTTTTTAATTCATCGAACGAAATATTTCAAGTAAACACTAATTTTTCAAATATCTTGCTCAGAAACAAAGTTAAAAGGCTTCAAAGTTGATGGTTAGACAGAGAGGTCCGACGTGACATGTGACGCGGGTCGGGCAGGTCATATATGTCCGCCATAGAAAATTTTGGTTTTGGGTTTGTTTAATAATGTTGTATCTAGTTTGTTTTTCGATCAATTTCGATCCTGTTTTAACTGTCAGTATTCTATTTTTGTATACTTTCAGATGAACTATGAAAAAATCTAATATTTTTTTATGCATATTCCCTATACAGCTCTGAAGCTGTGGATAAAGATAATAAATTGGACGGACTACATCATTGGTGTCCATTCGGCATACGCCCAACTAAACTAAACTTAAAATTAGTCCTGTCACTTTCTATCATTGATAAGGGACCGAAGATCATCGGTTTTGTTTTTGTCTTTGACTTCACGACTAACATCTCTAGTCTCTACTAAGTTTAGTTTAGTTGGGCGTATGCCGAATCGACACCATTGGTTTGTCTTTCTTTTATGCATCATTCAGCAACGAATTGATTAACGTGATATTTTGCATATATTGTCTATGGGCTTTCAGCGACTCGATAAACACCAGGGTTTGTGAGGTCGGTTATGGACCTTACAGCCTACACAAAACACAATATGGTGATTTATTCCAGAAATCCCCACCAATATATCCCCACCAGTGGGGATGATGATGGTGAATAGTAGAGTTTACATTAATTTCCCTTACTCGTATCAAACCGAAACTTTTACAACATTCAAAAAGACATGCGCCATCCCCGCTCATTTAAACGACACAAAATCTTCCGCGCGGGGTCAACTCTGTCGCCGCGCGGTTTTGTGATAGAGGGAAATTTTAATGTTTTTGTTTGAGAAATAGAGAATAAACACGATAACGCGGCAGCATGAAAGTTTTCGTATCATATAAACGCGCCCTTACAAAGGCTACTTTCTATAGAGGTTCTTTTTTATTAGGGCGGGAAAAATTTAAAACACTTAATAAAACCAATTTTAGATGCCCGAACCTAGTTTGTAACGAAGTCTTGCGTCCATAGCAAATGTAGCTCATTATAATGTAAAGCTGTGTGTTAACCAGTGAGATAAATACAGTGCATCACCTACATATCCTTCTAAAGTATTTATATCTGATACACTCATCTGCAGTTAGAACAGTTATGCGTCAATGTTAAAGATGATCTTTTTAAAGGTTGTCCGACGATAATGCACAAATATAAGCAATGCTTTTACTATCTCCTTAAGATACTAGATCGGGATTTTAAGTGTGGAGTGTGTTCTAGCTTTATTTTAATAATTGTGTCATATAAACAAATTATTCAAGTATAATGGCCTTTTATAGAACACCGATAACAGAGAGCCGTAATTAATCTCAAATTTTAGACTATAGTTACTAATGTAAAAAAAGTATTACTTTCAGCCAAACACCTTGTATTTTAATTTGTTTATTAATATATGTCTTCATGCTTACAGGTATCAGTGTGTAGCTAAGACCGAAACTGGATGCCAATAAGGTAATTAAAGTTAGTCTTATTTTGGAGTAGAAAAAATATCTTAACTATATTTTAAGATACTTAAACAAATAACAACTACCGAGTTATAATCTAAAAAATTTGAATACAACGACGTGCCAGGAATTTGCCTCAGTCTTTCTTCTATTTTGTATATTAATGCCATAAAAAAGGTTTTAGAACAAAAATTGTTCAGTTTGATGATCTATCACCCGAGAGGTTTTGCGTTATTTAGATACTTTGGTATAATCTGATCGAGCAACGGATATTTAAGTATGCAGAATTAGATACTCGTTTATATGTCTACAGCATGAAATTTACATCGTTTTGCTACCGCCGCGCCGTGTAGTGTTAGTACCCGTCAAATTGAACAATTATTCACGAAAAAAAAAAAATCCTGCGACAAAAATATTTTTGAGCTCTCCATACAAAATAGGTCGATCGGGAGTCTCACTTTGTATGAAGAGGGCAAAAATTTTTTTGTCTCAGGATTTTTTTTTTTTGCGAAAAGTTGTTCAGTTTGACGGGTACTATCACTACAAGGCGGGAACAAAACGATGTAAATTTTACGGTGTATAAAGACAACATTATAACAGCACGTCTTTTTTACAGTTGGCAGAGAAATGTTTATCGCCTGATTTGGATAATATAAACGCCTCTTCAGAATTTGACAGGTCAGCAAATTATTACGTTTTTACTTTCAGTTGCATTCTTGGGTAGTATAATAATAAATACTCTGTAACTATAGTATACAAATGATGATATTTAATATTTTTGTCTTCTTTTCCCGTCGGATGCATAATGACGCATAACACTCTTATATCTGAAATTCATGAAGATATAAGGTAACTTCTTCAAAATATAAGGTTGTTTTAATAAATCTCGTCTCTTACAGGTAGGACGCGCGTCGGTGAAGGATAGCAGACCGCGGCTGCCGGGCTCAGGAAGGAACATTGCTGATGTGTCACACGTGAAAGTAAGTGGAGGTACCTACATATTGTCAGGCGTATTGCGCACTTCATATATCTTATTAAATTAATATTTAATTTATTGTTACGGCCAAGGTTCGATAATTTGGACTAAAACACCAATGACGTAATTCGAGGGTTTATTTGACGATGAACAACTGGTTCCAGGGCAAATCACACTATAATCCAATTCACAGAGTGACTCGTAATCCGTAGGTATCACTTAGGTCGCAGGTTTCTTCGCTCTTGATCGCTTTGAAGTTTTCACTCCGATAGCTCACTCGAAACTGAACTGAACTTGCGCAGAGCCCGCCGCCTTATATATGCGCCGAATTCGGGTCTAGAATCTTCCAGAAACTACTAGTGCAGTCCTACACTACGACGAAAATTCTGGAATAGATTCGCCATCTAGTATCAAGTAGACGTATTACGTACACAGCTCACGAGCGTCTTGAGATATCTAGATAGTTCCCGGCTCTGTGGATAGATGGCGCTAGCTGCTACTGCTAGACCGTAACTAAGTAAAATAGTTGTAAAATTAAAGTGACCCATTCTCTACCTACATAAAATTCGTGTATATGTGAATTCCTGGATTCCTATTTACAAAGCTCCCAATAGGGAATAGGGTATATGCACGTTTTTTTAAATTCATTAATCGAAATATTTCAAGTCCCAGATGAACACATTTTTTTTTCAAATATCTTACACAGAAAGAAATAAAGATAATAAGGCATCAAAGTTAACGGTTAGACAGGGAGGTCCGATGTGTAAAGTGACGTCAAATTACACGCGGGCCATATCCGCCATAGAAAATTTTGTTTTCGTAAGTGGGACAAATATATTTGTTTAAAGATGTTGTATCTAGTTTTTCGATCAATTTCGATTCTGTTTTGACTGCTATTCTATTTTGGTACTCTTTCAGAATAACTATTAAAAAAACAATATTTTTTTTCTTAGAAGGGATAAAAATACTTGTGTAATAAAATATAGATATTTTGTAGGTATAGCTCGCGCGCGATTTGAATGCAGCTCAGATGTATATGAACGAATGTATTCATATAACACGTGCGTTCATATCGTGCGCGAACAGTAGGTAGCTTTTTTTCCCTAAGAATACAATACAGAGAATATTCCTTCAGTCAATTTGATTATTGATTTTACTTTATTACTTATACACGCTAAGCACCTTAGTAACCGAGCTTTGCTCGTACCATCTGTTGGAAAACTAAATGATAGAATAAAAAAAGGAACATAATAAAAAATAAAAAATATCTTTCGAGATTCGAACTCAAGACCCAAAGACCATAATAAACTGCGAACTTGCGGTTTCCTAACTGAGCTGTTGTAGCGTTATTGACAACGGCGAAATTACCTTTCTATTTTAATGATATGGCGTACCAATCCTTTGGGGCCTAAAACACGGCGAAATCCCGTTTTAGTAAAAATGAAACCTAGCTAGATCGATTTATCACCCCCGAAATCCCCTATATTTAATTTTATTTATTTATAGATAGTAATATCGTAACTATAGTTAACATACAATACTTAAGCCAATAGGGGATCGGACTACTTTTATTTTGATTTTATAAATCCAAACTTCTTAGTTTCTGCTATCGAATAATAAAAGAATTTTTGCTCTATCTTTAAAATTGCCCGAGTTATAAAGGTTTGAAATTCAAGATTAGACAGAGAGGCACATACCCACTTGTGACGTCATTTGTTAATAACGCCATATAATCTCCATACAAAAAATCGTTTTTGAAAGGGACAGACATACTGAAACTTCACACGCTACTTCTGAAATAAATAACATTACGGTGATGGCATTTTTAATTGAAATTTTGAAAACGCACGAAACGCTACCAACTTGCTTGTTTACAAAAAGTGACTACGCACGAACCGCGACCTGCTCTAATCGTCTGCTACTAATCTATATTTTAAAAATAATTAATAAAATATGGTAAATTCATTAAATATGGTGAACAGTCCGATCTTCTATTACAAGCTTCCGCCTGTGAAACGATGTTAAAATTAATACATACATACACTCATAGATACACAAGTAATTCAAACAATATTTAATGTTCGCATGCTGAAAACCTAAGTAAAAAATTTGAGATTAAGATATTCCAAATATTTTAAGGTTCACAAAAGGCATGAACTTGATAAACCAGTCCACGAGATCAGCAGTTCATGGTGGGTTTCATAAAAAGTAGCAAATATTATTTTAATCGCCAAAATGAGTTAAACATCACTTTGTTACAAAGTAGATCTAGTATTAAAAATATAATATAATCAGGGTTTTGTTAGGTCGGTTGTCGACCCACAACCCACACGATGATGATGATGATGATTAAGAATATCTATGAATTGGGAAAACTGGTCATTGAAACTCTTGCCAGCACGCCAGAAATAAGATCCTTGTTTATGTGCTAAACATTGAAATCGTTGCAGTCATTTCCGAGATATCATATATTTTTGGTCACAAATGATTCACTATGTATTTGTATAAGAATTATGTCTGCATTCCAGTTATCGGAGTCATGCGCTGTGTCCAGTTGTATCCAATCCCAGTGCAGTGTTTCAGAAATTGGTAGCATGGTAAGGTTATTAAAATTCTCTCTTTGTAATAAAAGTTGTAGTGTTTACACATGATGATTCTTACATTTTGTCTTCTTTTCCCGACTGATGCATAATGATGCATAAAAATAGTATTTATCTGACTGTCATTAACTGACTGGTTATTTTGAGTTACTAATTATGAGTATTAAAAATTGTTTCTTTGTTTCAGATTATATCGTGATATTATTATCTATTCATCCTAAACCCCCACATGTTGTTGCACATGTAATATTAGTTATGTTTCATAATACGTACTGATTGCATAATCAATGATTATACTAACTACTGGGCACTTCCTATCACAAGACCTATATGTATGCCAAAAGTGCCAATCTCGAACGAATAGATGTAAATTGAATTCAAAACATTTGATAATTTAATATAACAAAGTGCTAAATTCGTAGTAAACAATAGTATTTTATTAATTTAATAGTAATTAATTTTTAATTTTATCTAGGCATATTTGATGTTATTTAAACAATAAACATGTTACAAGAAGTCCTTAGTTTTATTTAAAAAAACATACATAATGAAATAAGTATCGTTAGTCGCTCAACAACTCCGGCACGCCATTGCCGAGTGATAAATCATTCTTTATAATATAATGAATGCCTATGGCTGTAGTATGTAACGCGTGGCAATCACGTGTGGTCTTCTTTAGCTATGTCACCGTATTTTTTTTTCATTAAGACGCAACCTGCTGTAGAGTACATCGAGCGTACATGATGTACATGTTATGTTTCGGACTGTACTAGTTAAAGTTTAATAGAATAAAAACCTTATGGTTTGGCCTTTTGCGTTCTTGGTGATGTGCGTCGAAACCAGCATTGCTTGTAGCTGTTCCACTTACAGGCACAATCTAAGCCATTTTTCTGATTATTTATAATGTATAGATGGATTTATAGGTGGTTCCATATCGCGTACGTCTATTGCTTTGAAATATATTTTTTCGTATTTTTTTATCCTTGTTACAGTCTCGTACATTTATTCATCTGTAACAGCAAAGAAGCACGTGAAATGAATCCCCTTATGAACCTACCTACTTTACATTCTGCATAGTAATAAGAATTGCTGATTTCATTGTTTATAGTTGACCATGGCATGTTTTAGATTTAAGTCTTTACTGTTTCTAGGTTAAATTTATATTGAAATAAAATTTATCTTATTTTATCTTACCTGTAGTGTACAGTCAGCCAAGCAGGTATGGGCTCGAAAGCGCTAAAGTTTCTCGGGTAAATGTTTATGCTTTGTCATAAAATTACCTTTGCGTCACAGTACAAGTATTTAATAGTACATTACAGCCGCGGCCGCAAAATTAGTTATTGTTGGATGAGGGCACGTTTAAAGTCCGAGTCCAGCAAGAGTTATTGCGGCCGAGGCCTGTATAGTGCTTTTCTCTGAAATATGCGAGGAAATTGTAAAATATAAATAAAAAATTACCTGAACTTTACGAAAAATTACTTGGATTTAGATGTCTACTCGTATCGTTCTAAACTTATACTGTGACTTGTTTACTTCGACTTCTTGAACCATTCATTGTTGTAATATTTCTCTGATTTAATGATTAGTTAACTCCATCATGAAAAAATTATAAACCGGCGCGCTTTTTTTTTGTTCTGTGCCAGTACATACAGCCAACTCAAATCACTAAGATTCGTGTACGATTCATATAAAATTTTAATTTAGAACATAAGAGTTTGCTGTAGAAAGGCTCAAAAACATTGAAATTTCTAGACGAAAGTTACTTTGCTGGCCTGTATGGGACAATGGTGTCGATTCGGCATACGCCCAACTAAACTAAACTTAGTCCTGTCACTTTCTATCATTTTTAATTGAAAAGGGACCAATTTTAGTGGCTTTTTATTCGTCATGGTGTTAGGTAGGCACTAAAACAATTTGATAGTTAGTCGTGAAGTCAAAGACAAAAACAAAACCGATGATCTTCGGTCCCTTTTCAATTAAAAATTATAGAAAGTGACAGGACTAATTTTAGTTTAGTTAGGCGTATGCCGAATCGACACCAATGTTTCGTCCAAAAATGACTCTACGCGTATTGTTTTTAGGCAGTAATGATCGAGCGTGTCGCAGAAAACATATTTTAAATGTTTTTAAACTATAAGTTTATTATAACCAGTGTGTAATATGTATGCCATACGATACATAAAATAAGGTATAAAAAATCTTGTGTAAAAATATAAATCAATAATTACCCGAGAAAACTATCGGTTTCGAGCGGTCCCTGTAACCATATCTCCTTGGCTGACTGTACGTCGTCATCGAACATAGATAATGGTCCCGATTCACGCAGTCATGCTCTAATTCTAATTTTAAAATCCAGTTATCCTTAGTTTTTATGACCAATCAAAGAGAGGTGATGATAACCTAAAATAATGGCATAGAAGAGATTTTTAGTCGGATGTTTTACGTGCGCTCTAAAATTGTGCAATCAACGCGTCCAGGTTCAAATTCGATGTTTGACAGCTCCAATATTAGGATAGCCATCTCCTGTCCGGTGTCCCTTTTTAATCTTTAAAAGGTGAAAAGGACTGTGTGAATCGATACCAATGTACGTGTAGAATTTAGGGCAGTACCAGTCAGGTTTAGTCTTTAAAAGACGCTGCCAATAGAACTAGCCTTTTTCATGTACCTATACAATAAACTGCTTGCTCCTGGTCTTCTAGCTAGGATGATTGGTTTTGTTCGTCTCCCACAGCGTATCTGGATTCGTTTCGTGTATGCAGGTAGTAGTCTCCGCGGCTGGCCGTGGACACCGGATCCCCCATTTCAGTGAAGTCGCTCTTGCATTCGCCACTTTCGAAACTCCTCCAACTTTCGCAAGGATAGGCCGTAAAAGGAGGATCTGAATCAATAGATTCTCCGAAAAACTCGCACGACTTTCCATGGCTACATCCCTCTGAAAATATTTTATTATGACAAGTTCGGGAAGACAATAGCAAGACACAGTGTTACTTAGGTATTTAATTCTGTCACTGACAAATCATTCTTTACCCAAATGCCTTGTATGCGGCTGTCAAGACGTATTGACGCAGCGGCGGCTCTTATAGTCGATAAGCGCCGCAGACAAGGGAATGTTACAATATTGCGTGCGCCGCATATAAAATATTAAGGGGCGGGACATACACAAGCGGTGACGCGGCGTGGGCGCGTTGCACCGCTCATTTAGTGTTTCATACAAAATGTATGAAGCGGCGGTGGAGCGCGGGATATATAAAAGCGGCGCGGGGCCGGGCGGGGCGGCGGCGGCGCGGGCATGGTGCGGTCGGGGACCGGGGTGCGGACGTCACTCGCCTCCGCGCCGCTTGTTTGTCCCGTGCCTATAACTCTTCTTCATCGTGTGGGTTGTATGTATGTATGATCGACAACGTAATACAAACTAGCATTCATTTTATGTGCCACATTGCGTTTTATGTGCCATTAGATAATACTCCTACCGATCATCATCTGCGGGCCTTCACAGCCTGGTTGCCTGGCGCGACCTTTGTTTGGGTAGAAGTCGGCGTGTCCATGGCTCATTTTGTACCCTAACACTCCCCCGCAAGTGTGGATAATATCCACAAAGTCAGCATCGCTCTGCTCCAGCCGAAAATCAGAAGGCATGTAAGGCAATTCAAAGAGCGGTCTTGCAGGATCCAAACCTAGATAATAGAAATATTTCGGAAAGTTACCTTAACCCAGTGGCGTATACAGCATCAATTTCTGGGGGGGGCATAGATCATGGTACCTATAATGTATGTTGGTCTCTCGATCTCCGAAACAATAGTGATTTTAATGACTGCTTGCATATCAAATGTCGTCTCGTCACCTTAAGTTATGACGCGGGCTTCGAGCTGGATTTTTTGTTTCGGATATCAAGAGATCAATCAGCGAAAAGCGGTTATCAAACTGGCTGGTTTCCTTGGCGGAACAGGTGAAAAATTGTGTGTCGGATCGAATTTGAAAGGAATCCTATTCTCACCTCTCGAACCTTAGAATCCATCGCGAGCCTCTAGAGCTTAGCCATAAGTATAGGAAGTTATTTTTTTGTATTTCAGCCGGTTCGATTCTCGGGTATCGCATGCGAAAAATATTGATTGCAGTTTACTGTCCTTTTAAAAATAAATGTTTCCTTCGATTAAATTTTCATATTTCAGTATTTAGAGCACTTTCTCTCCAGGTGGAGTAACAAAATTCAATCCTGTATAATGAAGTTGTAATGACGAGTAGACTGCAGATAGACGAAAGAAGAAGAAATCTAAATTACTCCCAGAGGTAACGACACTTAAGAGTTTAATTTATCTTCAAAGTAAAGCGATAAGCATGCCGTGCCTCACTTCGTTATTTACCTGTTATCCTATAAATTTTCTCTTCAGAAAACATCCCAGCGTATCCCATCACTTGAGCTCCTAAACTGTGGCCGATTAGGTGCACGTTGCTCCCATGCATATCATAACTTTGCGTAAAAGAACTGACAAGTTTTGCTACTTGCTTTCCAACAAATCTGGTGCTTAGGGCTGGCCATACATAAGTTGGATTATGAGCTAACTCACTCCAGTCTACTGTGATAACATTGTAGTCGTCTTCTTTTAAATATGCGTCCCGTATGTTCTGCAGCCACTGGGTGCTATCGCTCGACATCCATCCGTGTGTCACTATTTTGAGATTGTTTGACGCGTTAAAGTATTTGCTTTGTATTGGCGATCCGTTTTCTGGTATTATTAGTTCCTCTGGATTGTCGAGGTTGCGTCTAAAAGGAGATGAGAAGGCACAAGTATCTAATTTAGACAAAATTCTAGTAAAAATCTTCTTGTCAATTTTGAAATATCTGTATACCTATACAATATAGATAAACCTACATTACCTATTTCAAAATATTTGTGGGATTCGAACCTGTGACCCTCGGTTTCTTAGGCTTACTACCAACTAGGCAACAGAGCCGACAGTCACATACAGATTATAGAAAAGTTTAGAGGATCTTAGATTTTCTGTTTAATCTACCTGTTTCACCTACCTGGTATACAAACTGAAGTAAGCATCTCCGAAAAACATTCCTCTGCTGTCTCCAGGAATAGTTGAGAAGTTCATAACATGTGTACTACCATTATCGTCAACGAAATACAACCACTCGGAACCATAGTCGTCTCCATATTCATTTTCGTATGGCTGCGAGTTGATCCAAACCACTGAAGTGGGAAAAGGGAGAGAGTACTATACAAGTTGAATAACGCTAAGCCTCTCGGGTGGTAGGTCAGCCATTGAAACTGAACCACTCAGTATAACAGGCGCTCCCACTCAGATAAAGGTAAAATGTTTTTTCATATACATTACTAGCACTAACGTAACACAGTTATAAAACCTTGGGTAACACAAAATATTTTTTTTCAATTCACCTTGGTCGAAAATTGAACTTACGAAGGCAGTAGACTGTGCGGTAAATGCGTTTTACCCATGGAATATAAAACAAGAGGGTTTTACCGCACTTGTGCGATTTTCATTACAATTTTTTATATTTCCCTGTAATTGTTATTCAGCCAGGATCATTTCAATAATAAAAAGTATATTGAATCGATTCTTACAAAGATAATAATTAATATTATTTTATTTCAACATAATTGAATCAAAAATATTATTAGCCAGTAATATTTTAATAATAAAAACATAATTATTTCTATTTAACTAAAAAAGATTCATGGAGACTGAATGTTCACGAGAGCCTTTGCTCTATAATTATGCTTATTAAAAATATATTAAAGAAACAAATAACCCGACTGCCTGAAAAAGGACAGAAACCAAAATGTTTGACCTCTGGGCTTCAATATGAATATAAAAATATTATTATAACTGACTGTTTTGAGTTCTCTTTAATAAAGATATCACATAAATGTTGGAATTTTAGTATCAAAGTTCTTATTACTTTCGTCAGAATGTATTTGACAACACTAGTTTTGGCGTTATCAATCGATCGAAAGTCTTACAAAACATTATTTTTTTACATTTATTTTGATACTCCCATATAGGCGGCTAAATTCATTCAAATGGTTCATGATTTTATTTTTTGTTGCCGTGGCTGTTGAAGTCTAAGCCCATTTTGGTTGCTCCCCTTGAAAACTTTCAAACTTAGTAAATAAATGAACTGAAAAGATGAAATCAAGTTTTTTTTTTGTTTTGTTTTGAATGATCGTGGTTAATAGTGTTCACAGTAGCAGTTGGAGGCATCAAAATATTTGCAACAAATTGTTTGCATCTTTTCAGTTCATTTATTTATTAAGTATAAGTTTTAAATTTTTTACGCTGTCGGGTTATTTGTTTTTTTAATATTTTTTTATTTTTATCTTTTTAGTTTTGTAATGAATGACCGATATTGTTGTGTATCGTCCACACTTTTAAATTGAAGTTTTTGTTGTCTTTTAGCATTTCTAATTCCAAATTACATTTAAACATATAAGTTGTATATATTTTTGGAGACCATACATAAACCCCTTTATTTTGATACCCCAATCGATAGGTTTTTGAGAGATAAATTTTTGAAATCTATTTGTTTTGGCGCCAAAAATTGGCCATCTTGATCTCTACAACACACGGATCTTAGTTTTTATAACAATC
Source organism: Carpatolechia fugitivella (assembly GCA_951230895.1). Lineage (NCBI taxonomy): Eukaryota > Metazoa > Arthropoda > Insecta > Lepidoptera > Gelechiidae > Carpatolechia > Carpatolechia fugitivella. The sequence continues at coordinate 7,539,766 of OX579655.1, read as the reverse complement.
TCGTGACATTATAAACCCTCGCCTACGGCTTGGGCTTACAAGATTTACAAGGCTTACAAGGGTCAGGCCACACTGATCGACAAAAAAACGCCTATACAAAACGCGCGCAAAGTATGGAAATGCGAAAGGATTTCCATTCACAGAGCGTCTAGACGTGGCGATCTGCGTCTTTAATACGCTCAGATGTTGCTCCAACTTCATGCTACGTCTGATAAGAAAAATCGTATTACTTATTCATGGCTTTGCATATCGCCTTACAAATTTATTATCCTACGGGTTTACAGATTATCCTCACAGCAAATTCATGTTAGTAATAATATGTTTCATAAAAAAACCCTACGTCGTCGTCGAGTCGTATTAAGATGGTTTTCTTATTTGTATTTGTGATGGTATTTGGAAGGGTATTTGTATATGCGCTCGTTAAACAGGAAGCAGGTAACTTGTGTGTTATGATTATGAGCCCTAGGCTCTTTGTTTTTTGAGGGGTATTTTGTTACTGCTTGTAAAATGTTATTCAACATAATGATTGAAGAGTTAGTACCACAATTCGTAGCGTCCATACTATAATTATGATACCTTGCTACGCCGATAATAAACTGATAATTTATTTATGTGTATGGTATATGTATTTTTTATGTATGTAAGTATATTAATTCTGTGGTATGGTAATAACTAGTAAATTGATTGAGTATTTAGAGTTGTAGTAGATAGGTTAGGATGTTAACTTACCTGTTAAAGAAAATATGATAGCAAACAGTTGTCGCCGTGAATACATATTACTCTGTGCGTGCTACGAAAGAAAATTCCATAAACAATTATGCGTGACGTGTCGAGTGCTATTGGCAATAATTATGACTATTTATGCCTGTTATTTTTTAGTTTTTCATTGTTGTAGGAAGACATATTTCCTTTGATAACGTATTTGGTTTTACATAACTGATATGTACCAACCGACTTTGTTTGACTTGTTGCGATAACAATGCTAACAGCCTACTATCTAAATAGAGTCATTTTGTTCAATACTACAGGTAAAGCGATAATAAGCAGTAAAATTAACTATAAAAAAATCTTTATTAGGCAAAGTCACATAGTAGCTTTATATAAAAATAATTTATGAAGCCAGTTTTGAGGACTCTCTTACTTTTTTTTATTTAAACGGATGTAATCGCTATTTCTACCAAAGCAGCCTTGTTAGCTGTAGTGATCTCTACCAGTCAACCGTTTTTGGGGAGAGAACACTTATAGTAAATAAAATATGTAATGTTGGCCAGGAGGTAGGTATTGGTTACGAAAAGTGGAAAAATAACACACAAATTAATCATAGCAACGTTATTGTATTTTTATTTTTTGAATTGAATCCTTTTTTGTGCTTACACAGTAAACACATGATTTCAACACTTACAACTAAAAATATTCTAAAAATTAAAATAATGAATATTTCGAGTTATAAAAATGTGGCTTGTGCAATTTCGTTTTGAATCGAGGTGAACTTATTGTGGCTGTTGGAGAAAAGTGCTGTCGTATGTACTTAAGAGTTGCGTTTACCTAGTAGGTACGTCGTCTTGTGCTGAGATATTGTGCTTATGCCTTAGTGTTAAATATCGGGTGCCCTGTTTCACCGCAGAACTCTGCTATCGTGCACATTACTTCATTTACTTTTCTTTATACAAACTGATATATACGATTTAGTTACATTAATCTAATATATTGCTATCTTTTTCATTTTAGTCTATAGAAAACGTCGAATGACTTTTAGGCTATGTTTCGAAATGCTATAATCGTCGTAATTTTGTTTTGGATGTTTAAATAAATAATTATAAATAGTTACTTATAAGTGCTCGTATCGTGAGAGTGCTCCGACAGTCCGCGCGCGAACTCTGACCAATTGTCGGTTAAATCGATTACGTAGGTACTAGTCCCGCTTATGAACCAAGCGGATTGCGATTACCTCTAATGCAATATTTAGTAAGTAAAGGAAGGATAAGTAATTTTAGTGGAAAAAGACTAGATATCACATGGTTTGAGCTAGGTCTATTACTTTTGTATCCTTTACATTATTCGCCTTTTGTTTACACGAGTGAAATTATATGTGCGCTGATTTATTATTTATTTTGATTAAGTAAATAGTTTCGGTGGCAAGACACACTTCGGGTCGTTGAGCTAGAGTAAGTATATAGTTCGAAGGTAAACGGAAGTAGAAGTGAGTAAGGTAATTATTATAAAACCTATATAGACTACGACAATGTAGTTGTGAACCTATATTCGCGTGCGCTATTTCGTGGTCGTGGTACTACGTCGTCGCTTGGAATCTTCAAAACCAATTATATAATATTTACAATAACCAACTACATTATTTTTACATTGATCGTCGAACGGAAATGTGTACAAACCGGATGATGGTGCAGATTCGCGCACGCCAACTGCTCGGTCTTTTTGAGCGTTCTATCAATACTATCTGTCTCCTTTTGTTCACCCTAGCGTTGAATTTACCGTCGAATAGACTTCCATCTATAAACTACTTAACGGAGCAGTCGGCAATTATTACGAACCTACATCAAAGCCTTATTCATATTACACAATCGTTTACCAAATATATTTTTACAGTTGGTCAGTCGAAAAAATTGAGCATATATTTTAACGTAGATAGAATAATTTAATATGTATCGTTACATTGAACAGTGGATAATTTATTGCACGAATCGTCGACTCTAACTTTCTAAGTGTAACGCTATGGCGGGAGATATCTAAATATCTTGTCAAAAAATGATAAAAACGAATATCTATTGAGTGTCGTTATACGTAGCTTATACTAAAATCGTCGGCAGTGAACTAAATGTCGTGGCGCGATGCGATGCGCGGTGGTGCGCGGTGCCCTCATCATCATCATCGTCGTCGTCGTCGTCGTCGCGTGCCATCCTCGTGCATCTCCGCGCACCGCACCGCACCTTCGTACAGACGCTTCCATGCACGCACATACATTACTACACCTTATCATATCTACCTATCTATTTGTTATGTGTAATTTATTTCAATTTCTTTAAAGCGTACATTTTTATACTTATTTTTAGGAGGTTCTTAACACGATATTACATTCCAAATAATCTGCATCACAAATAATAGGTACAAAAGTGCGACGTGCATGCAAGGAAATATCAAAGAGACATTTTGACACGGTAAACCTAATAAATAACAAATAACACTAAGCAGTCTTCGGCTTGACTGGTCAAATATAGGTGGGATCGCTCCAGGAACCGACAGCTAATGAGAAGATCGCAAACAGATACCCGGCAAGGTGTCACAGTCTAAAATAAAAACATTAACGTAACACAACATCAGTCAAAACCACAAGTCTTAACATAGGTACTTATTGGATAGGATAATAATAAAAAAACAATTGACTGAACTTTTGCAATTGCTTTGCGCATTGACACTTGATGCTACGTGCTTTCTACGATGCTGTGCGTACACAGTCTATTTTGTGGTTAGCATGTACAGAGAAAACAAGAAACATAATTACTTAAACGTAAACTAAAAAAGTGTCTAGTGCCTCACAAGCATTGACAAAAGCTCTTCTGAACCTCAAACACACCTAAATAAATAAAGATTATGATAGTATCTATTTCGTTTTTACATATGTACACATTTAAAAAATTATATTATGTAGGTACTTAAGAAAACAATAAAAAAATAATTTGTACTTGAAAAACAATCCATTTAAAAATATCAAACAAATTTCATTTCGTACGTTTTTTGTCTCGTTCTACTCGTTATTTCTAAAGTTCTACTTATGATTATTTTGTTGTATATTTTAAAGGGCGCACAGGGCCGGCGCTGGACTGCTGTTAAGTCGTCGTAGCGCCTCGAGGCGGTCCTGTCAAGCGCTGACCGTGTGCCCCCTCCGATAAGTCGTTATTCGTAATTAGTTACAACTACAATATTATAATGTTGGTATGAGCGGTGTCGTGGATGCTTCCCCACTCATACCTAAAGCGTTTAGGTGAACGCATTCCCGCACTGCCTGCCTGCCTTTTACTGCCGATATGATAGATTTTTTTACTGGAAATATATGACACTTTATCCAACATCAACAATCCATTCATTTCTATCAAATAAAATGAAGGAGTTTCGGAATAAAGAAACAGTGAAAGACATTATTTAACTTGACGAGTTGACGCTCTGTTGTACACAAAAAGACAAAATGTCCGGCTTGCTAAATTTACTGCAGCCTTGTCGAACATTAATTGACATTCACAAATATAGGTTATGGTAAGCCGGCAGTGCGAAGACGAGGCGTCACGGCATCCACTTTTATACATACATTATTATTACAGTCAACAGGGACTGCAGTCATTGTTCCTATGTACCTAGGGTGGTCGCCGAAGCACGCCGCCGCGCGCCGGCGACCAGAGGTGGGATCTCTTAACACTACCAACAGTGAACGAATTATTTATCGGGCGCGCCGTGCGTCGGGCACGGCCGCACCTCACGAGTCGAACGCGGGACCGCAACGTAATCTACCTACATTCAAGTAGTCGTAAGTTTATTATCACCTATCTATTATTCCCAAAGGCATCGTTTGTTACTAAACTTGCTTCGAATAGTAGTTCAAACGTGTACTTAATTTCAAATTAAAGATCGAATTTCTTTGTGTAAAATCAAATCTTAGTTCTAAAAGGTGAATTTTAGAATAAGTTTCAAGCACATTTTAGGTTTTAATTTATTATGCGGGACTTCGGTGGGGAGTTGCAAAACTTTCGTTTTGCTATTTGTTTAATTCAGCCTAATTGTTGGAGGGCAAAATAAGAGGCATGGTATTGTGTGCGTGCGGTGCGCACATCAGCAAACAGTCTCAGCGGGCGCGGCCGCGAGCGGGGCGAGGGGCGCAAGCGGTGAAAGCGTGGCGAGCGGGGACAGCGGCGGCGGCGCACCCAGCGGGTCCGGCGAGCGACGCCGCAGCGCCTGCCGCTTGCGGAACTCCAGGAATTCCTCCTTCATCGCGCGCACACGAGCCTCCACGTCGTCCCGCGAGGGCCGTGCGCGGGGCCGCTCCGGCGTCGACGGTGTGGGCGTGCGCGTGGCGCGGTCCCACTCGTAGTGCACGTCGACTGAGCCCGCGTCCACCGCCTCGCCCGAGCCCGGGCGCGGCGGCGGCGCTGGCGGCGGCAGGCGGTATGGTGGCGGGCGCCATTCCGCCAGGCTGCCTGTACGACTGCTGCGATTGTGTTGTGATGACGCATTCTTGCTGCCGAACCCACTCGATGACGATCGACTCTCCGGCGACGCTTCGTGAGGAGGCGGTGGTAGCTCGGTGATCGTGCGCGGTCGACCATGCCGCACGGCGGGACGCGCGCGCGACCGCATGAACCCGCCCGGAGGTCGCAGCGACAGCGGGCCGGCCGGCAGCGTGCGCAGGCGGAACGGTGACGGCGGAGTCGGGAAGCTGGGGAACGAGCCGTCGCCGGAGCTCGGGAACGGCACCGAGCTGAGGTCGGACACGTGCAGCGGCGACCAGGGCGTCCAGGCGGCGGCCCACGGCGGCCACGGAGGCCAGGGTGGCCAGTGCAGCGCGAGCGCGGGCGAGGATGCGCGGAACAGCGGCGGCGCGGCGGCAGGCTGCAGCGGCGCGCGCAGCCGCGGCAGGAACCCACCGTCGTCGGAGGAGGAGGGCGCGGGCGAGGGCGCGGGGCTAACGCTGGGCGCGGGGGAAGTGTCCCCCCCGCCCGTCGCCGGCCCCCGCGCCGCTCCTGCCTCGCCCGCGCACCGCGACGCTGGCCACACCCAATTCGCCGTGAACTTCAAGCACTGCACTATACTCGATATTCCGCTTTCTCTAAATCTAGAAACAAAAAAATCAATAGAGGCTTTGTAGCTACTTTCCTTGTCTTGGATTCTTCTTCGAAAATATATATGATGAAGCACTTACCTGATTTCCTGAAGAAGTTAGTGAGCATGTTAGATAAACCAAAGAATTGAGATTAGATGTTTCGTTTTACTGCAATTTATTATGGGATAAGGTACTCACTTCTTAAAAGGCACTTGAGTGCTATCGGCGGCGCGCAGGTCGGTGAGTCGCGCGGCTACCATGTTGTATGCTGCAAGCGGATAATTTCTGAACATTAACGCAGTGTCAACTTGTCCTAGTTACTACCCGCGGCGCCCGGCACCGTGCATCCCAAAACACAAACCACGCCACACCATACCATCACCCACCATATTGTCAACTTTAAAGCAGCCACGATGGAAAAGACAAAATGTCTTCTTTCGTAGACTTTCAAAATCTTCTTAGATTGACAGAATGTTTGTTTCCACCATTGTTTTAAATGAAGTCGAATGTCAAATGAAAATAATATCAATATTGTCATTGTTGGTATAACACAAGTTAAATATGAAAATGAATCATGAGAATGAAGAAAGAAGTACTAATGCGAGCGAAACTCCCACACATTAGTAACGTATCTGGTATTTCTACGGAATACGAAAAGCTTGATGGAAATAGTTAATATAAGCATACAACATCCCTTTAAAATATTCAACCACCAATCACACAATACAACCAAGGACGTTTAAAAATACAACTAATTATTTACATAAAATAAATAAATTATAAGTATGGTTAAATGGAGGTAACTATGCTACTAAACACATGCAAAAAGTTGGAAACCATAGCGAGACCGTGGAAGAGACAAATAAATCGTCGTGATAGCTTTGTCACCGACAATATGGCGGTCACAGGGGTCTAGCTCGCTAGCTAGTTAGCTAGACTAAGGTGCTAACTTGCGTATGTGTTGTGTCGCTAACTTTGCTGACATTTATCGGGTTCTATTTCTAAACGGCTAACAAACAAACTCTAAAATAAGCAAAAAGACAAACTTAATTAACTAAATTGATCTACTTGGGTACAACAAAGAAATAAGGATTAAACTTGTAACACACCTCTTTATAAAAAAAAATCTAACATGTTAGTAACTCAATATTAAGACATTGTTATTTCGTAGAACAATTAATGTTTACTTATAAAAGACATCAACGCGTGCTCTTTATTTCGTAGCGAAATGCTACGAAAAAGCTACGCCGTTGTAGCCTTGTGGCTAAATGAAAGTAGTTTTAATTAAGTATGTAGTTTTTATTTTTATTTAAGAACTATTTGTTATAAATATTATTGCCTCGCTTTCAGTGTGTCTTTTTATCTCGGCACGATTTAACGATTGGGCTAAATGGCGTGCATACGTCCAGTTGTGGACTACCGGAGGCTGATAATGATAATGACGATTTAACGATTTTGTTTAACTTGAGGAAAATTCTTTGATATCTGCTTTTGTGCAATATTTTAACTGATCGACTATACGTCTGTCAATAAATTAGTCCTAATAATTAAAATGTATTCAAACTTTTTTTTATCGTTCTTTGAAAGTAAACTAATTTACCAACGAAAGAGTTCGTTGAAAGATGCAAAGTTAGCGGCACAGTAGTGTTGTGAGCGCACGGCGCGGGCGCTCGTCCCGGCCTCACCTTTCTCTTGCTTGCGCCGCTTGCGCTTGTTGCAGATCTTGACCGCGCACACCGACAGGATAATGGCCACTATGAAGAAGAGGATGCCGCCGACCACGCCGGCAGTGATCGCTTTGTGCTTCACGCGCGCCGGCACCGCGAACTTCACCTCGTCCGAGCTCTCGTAGCTCGTGGCCGAGTTGGCTAACACTCGGAAGTAGTACGTGCGCCCGCCCACCAGGTTTTTCACTGGAAGGTAAGGTTTTGTTTAGTTAGTTTGTATTTTTTGTAGATTTGTGCTTGAATATGACTTAAAACCGACTATGGGTTGGAGCGGAAATAATCAAATTCATTTTTGTGGAGAGATTTCTTTGCAAAATTTTGAAAATTTTTTGTTTGTTTTTTGTTTTAATATTTTGCTGTTTATATTTTTCGATTAATAAAAAAAAAGTTACCTACTAAGGAAACCTGGCATCCTATGGCGTTGTGATTTTACATTAAGGTACCTAATGGTATTTGACCAACGACGGTGTATCTTTCTTTATTAATTAGACTTTAGTAAGTAAGTAAGTTTTCAGCTCTTCTCAGTATAACAAGATAATGAACTGTGTAACGGCAGCGTTGGAAACTGTATTTTCTATTTTCTATTTTCTATTTACTTTCTTTTTCAGCCTGCTATGACAGTTTGAGTGTTTGAAACGATATAGAAAATATAAATGTGCAAAGAGTGGTCCACGAGCTATAAATGTTTGTTTGTTTCATTGTTTTTATTTTATTTATGGATCAATGGTCTGAAATAAATGAATTTTAATTTAATTTAATTTAATAAACAAGTTCAAATCAAATCAAGTATCGAGTTCTGTTTACCAAGATAGCTGGTCTCTTCGGAGCGGATCTGTCCCCTGTTTAGTGTCTTCCACTGCGCGTCGGTGCGGTATTTGATGGTGTAGTACTGCACCAGGTGCACGCGGTCCAGGGGCGGCTGCCAGGTGATCAGGAACCCGTTGTGAACCTCCGTTACGGTCAGGTTGCGAGGGTTGCCTGGCTTCGGACCTACAGCACGACAACACATATATTGTTCCTGATCATTCAGTCAGCCTAGCAAGTTGTTCTTGCCTACATATTTAAAAAGTAAGGGCATAATATATTTTGAAAGCATTTTTATGTAGTCGAAGATTTAAAAATGAAGATGAAGAATAGACGATATCATTGAATACATGGTATATTTTTAAAAAACAATTGGCGACATTTATTGTTTTTAAATAAATAATAAATAGTGTAGGATAATACAGAGGCAAGTAGTCAAGCAATATGTTATTGTGAAGTTAGTAAGCGTGAAAGCAGTAGTTATCGAAGTGCAGTGAGTACCCGTGTCTTTAGAAGGTTGGAATATCTTTTCATCTAACGGGCCCGGGGACGTGGCCGGCGCTTTCGGTCTCGCACCTACATCTACAAAAAGCAACAACTTGGTTAATACTACGTTTAGTACACACACACACATCCCTTGCATCTGAAACCATTGAAATAATAATAGTATATTAACTTATTTTTTAATTCGATTTGAATGAGACTAGGAGTATTTTATTCTTTTTTTGTACGGCGGCGCGGCGGCGGCACGACGACGACGCAACGAAATTAACTCATTGAACAGTACTCGTTACAATTATACCAAAATGTACGCACAATATTGTTGACGTTTATTGTAACAGATATCACACAAATGAATCAACAAGGTACACAAAATATTAGTGACTAAATACTCCCCACCAGCACCGTTGCCAGGGCTGCTTACCGAGGGTCCGTATGGTGATCGCCTTGCTCATCATGCCCTCGCCGATAGTGTTTTTGCTGTTCACTTGGAACTCGTACGTCGTTCCCGGTTGCAATCGGTTTATTGTTACCTGGAAGTAAAATTAGTAAGGAAACAAAAAAAAACATATTTCAACCTGTGAGATCTCCTCACATTTGATGATAAAGGGGGTTGATATTAAAACTGATAAATGATAAAAATGTATGATAATAAAAATTATAGAATTTAATTGATGAATGAGTGCTAAGTGCGGTAGGTAGCTAAATGCACACTGACTGTGACACGCGACAGACAATTCCGGCGTATGCCAAAATGCTTCCTTCATGGCTAACTTAATCAAATTATTTTATAATGTTCGGCAATAGATAAAATAACGCAAGTAACGTTGATGTTCCTTGAGAAAAGTTGTTCAGTTTCATGAGTATTGTCGCTGTGTTTCGGGTTGGTATCCCTGTTTTGTTACACCCTGTATATAATGCTCATCACGTTATAAATACAAAGTGAGGTCAACGTTTTCGAATTGTATAGGTATATATCTAATGTAAATAAGGAAAGATAATACACATGTTCATGGTAAAGGTTACGAGTAAATAATTATATTGACTCCACATTTCAGTTAATGCACGTTTTCTTTTGCGACTCTCTCCTGTAATTATTGTTTTTATCGTTGACGTATACTAGAAGCATAAAATAAAATATCCATTGATAGTCATTTTAATACCTGAATCCATTATTGTTTATGATTGTTTGGTCATTAAACACCTTTATGATACCATATTTACTATTAAAGACATCAAATCGTCGTACTTGACATAAAAGTTCACTCATTATTAAATTATCAACTCGCTATCTAATTACCTACCTACAACGTAACTGTAAATTTTATTGCGGTTGTGCTAGTAACTTGTTTACTTTTCATTGTTTTTGTCATGAGACTAACATCATTGTGTTGATTGAAGGTAAAATGAAGTGTAACTATCAGTAGCACCGAGTAACTATACTGTATTGCACGACTTATTGATGAACTTGGCGTCAGCCTGTTCACATTTTATGTTTTTGAGGTATTGAACGTGTATCTTACTCGTAGTTTTGAGGAGATTTATTATAATTCTAGATTGGCCATGAGTATCGTAACGGGCCGTTCATGTTGATGTTGAGTATCGTAGGCAACAACTAAAACAATATATTTTATTATCTTAGACCATGTTATTGTTGCTGATTGTTGTATTGATGGCTACCATTGCTTTTGTTGCTCTGTTTAAACCGTAACTAGGAATTATAGAAAATTGATGGAAACATGGAAATTTACGCTTATTTAGGAAAAGCCTTGTTTAAAGATCAGTCTAGTTTGTAGTACACCTGCCTGCGAAGCCCTGTGCGGGTTCGGATCCGGCACTGGGCAAACGTTTTGTGTGATGTACCTGTTATTATCTCGGGTCTGGTGTTATTTAAGTATCTACCTTATTTATGAATGTATTTCAGTAGATCTGATGCTACTGATTGATATGGGTATGCAAGTGCCCATATCATATAATGGATTATACATTTATTTCTGGTAACCCCTTTAGGGTTAAGAGCGTGCAGAGCTATAGTTCTAAACAAAGGTAATCTTTGCATTTTTAGTGCGTCTAGTGATCTAGGTAATGGTGGCACACTCAAGTTACTTAGTCAACCATGACACCTTCGGGAAGATATGGGGTGGCTCTTGGATTAGATAAAACTAGCGTCCCTTGTGCCTACATGTAATAGTTTGAAATAATTTAACAATGAAAAAATATTCAAATTCACAAAGGAGACCACTTTGAAGGAAAATTTAATGTGCCACAAAGCGTTTTATATACGTGTACGCGGTATTTGCATATTTTGATGGACTTTGCCAATAGATTAGGACGTTCGGTATTCACCAAAAAAATACAATTAAAATAACATGTAGGTTTACGAGATTACTTTATCATTTAGTTCCGTTTCGTTTGACCCGTTTGATAATAATTTTCATTTTGTACTTTTTTGTTAATTACTCATGTGTTATGAAGTTTTCTATTTTGTTTACCATATAATAGGAAATATCTGACTTCAATGAATTTTTCATGTATTTGAAGTGCAAAACCAGCTTGCCTGCAAATAAATGCATTTAAGATGCATCCACTCATTTTCCAAAAAAAATAAATAAATGAACGACGGGCTTACAGATGTAGCACCAGAAGGCGTGACAGGAACTTTGGTCCACTCGGAGTAGCCAGCCTCGCGGTACCAGATGGTGTAGTCCTGCTTGTAGTCAGGTCCCCCCGCGTACCCCGGCTGCCACCGCAGCGTCACCGCGAACTCCGTCGCCGTCCCCGACACGTTGTAAGGAGCGTGCGGCTGCGTCCCTTCTATCACTAGTTGCGTGTCTGCTACTATCGTCGCCACCTATGGAACACACCTTGTTGTCTTATCTATTTAACACTTACAATATTGGTTTCATATTTCTTTATTCTTTTCCTCCATCGTAACCAACGCTAAATTAATTGATGAATGAATTATACTAATATTTCGACTACATATTTTTGTCTATTCGTGTGCGACGCAATTGAGTTTTCGTATGGTTACCTCGTTAGACGCGACGCACTGATAGATGCCGAAGTCTTGCCGTCTCAGCGTATCAATAGTGATATTTCCTCCAAGGGCCCTGACGCGGTTCTTTTGTAGCGGCAGTCCATCGCGTCTTCTCCACGTCACACTCGGTCGCTGTGTGCCTTCTGCCTCTTGAGCTTCGCAGTGCATTTCTACTGATTCTCCCACCTAAGGATGTAATAAATCGCATCAGATAGATCGCATCAGCATCGGTAGTCCTAGAGAAGATAATTTGATATAAATCTTTACTTACCTTCCTTTGATACAAAGGTTCAGGTTCCACCGTAAAAACTGGTGGTTTTCGTACTAAAACTTCCATTGGACCTGCAAAAAAAAAAGACATTCAATCTATTTTTCTTTACATTCTGTATTATCTAACTTTACGATTTGGAGAACAGTCTACCTGAAGAGCCTTGAGTCCCTTGCGCGTTATACGGCGTACAAGTGTATCGTCCCTGATGGTTCTGATTGACTCTGGTGAACAGCAGTGATCCGTTGTTCATGATCACGATATCCTTCGTCTGGTAAGGCTCCAGCAATCGCTTATCTTTCGTCCACGTGACATACTGTAGAGGTGGGTTGGCTTTTATATAGCATTGTACTACTCCAGCCAGTCGGAAGGGAAGGTATTGTACAGTCGGAGTGAATGTTACTTTTGCTGGATCTGGAGACAAAAAAAATATATGTAGGCGCTATTAAAAGTTTTAATGCTCTTGTGTTTGTCTTGTGTCTGCATGTTGTTTATCGATATATAGGTAAGTATGTATTTATATATTTAAATAATCTATATCAGCTGTCTGATACCCACAGTATAAGCTTTGATTAGTTTGGGATCAGATGGCCGTGTGTGAGAAATGTCCCAACATATTAATTACAAGTTTTTATTTCGTTTTACTTGTCCAGGATGTCTGTCTGTAATAAAATCTTACAAGTTAAATTTGACACACCTCCTGGTTTCCGATTGAGCTGAAATTTTGCACGCATATTGCGTGGCAATGCAATATTATGATGACATGAAGTTAATCTGATGATAGAGCTAGACGGTGGCATGGCCATAGGAATTCTGTAATGTAACGACGCAACCCCATCGAAGTTGGACTCATTTCATTCGTCTTAACGAGTACTTTGTCTCTAGATGGTATCCAAGGTCTAATGATGGAGCTGAAAGGTGGCCATAGGAACTCCGTTATAAAACGACATAACCCCATTGAGTTTGGGCTCGTATGATTCGTCTTGATGAATACTTTGTTTCTAGATGATATCCAAAGTCTGATGATGGAGCTGGAAGGTGGCCATAGGAAGTTCGTAACAAGACGACACAATCCCATCAAATTTGTGATCGTATGATTCGTCTTGACGTGTACTTTGGTCCTAAATAACCAGGTAACCAGGGTTTGATAATGAAGCTGGAAAGTGGCCATAGGATCTCCGTAATAAAACGACGTAACCGCATCGAGTTTGGGATCGTTTGATTAGTCTTGATACTCATCAAGACATATATGGATGTTATTTAGGACCAAAGTACTCACTTTGGTCCTAAATAACATCCATATACAATACAACCCCATCAGATTTGACAACACACGCTTTCCCATCACATAATGTGTGCATACTACGAATTACTACGGGTACGGAGAAACGCCGCTACGCTACGCGTTACGAACTACCATAATGATAGTAAATCTCGAATCATAAATACAGAATTAAATTATTTTTTACTTTTTAGTTTTTTACGAGTAATAAAAGCCTATTTAAAAAAAATGATTTATTTTTATTTTTTAAAGCGAATCAAAATATGTTGATCCGCCTAGTGTAAATAAGCATGTCTTCACAAAATTACATTTTAAAGTCAAATATAATGTGAATATTTGTAAGACATTATTTTACGAGCTTATCACGATATGCGGGCCGGCGCGGCGGGCGCTCTTACGGGCTTAGTAACAGCAAACGTTTAAAATCTTATATCCCAAATAACACGTGAATTTTAAAGCATTAACCTATATTTCAAGATGTAAAAAGGAGTAAAAGAAAAACCTTTTTGTATTTGAAACCGTTCCTTACATTCAACATTGAGATATGCTGATGCGCTCTGAGGATCTCCGATGCCGTTGGATACTTCACAGAGGTACTGGCCGGAGTCGTCAGCCGCCACGGGATTGATAACTAGCGCTCCGTCCCTCCGAATAGTGACGCGAGTCTCCAGGGCTGCCACCTCCGCCACCGGCGCCCCCTCGCGAAACCATTTCACCGTCACATTCCCAGGTAGAGCCTTAGCTTCGCAAGAAAACTGTACTTTCTCCCCTTCTAGCTTCGTTTGGTTCGTTGGGGGCATCTGCAAGAATTCCTTTTATTATATTACCTAAATGACAAAAAGATTAACTTTATAGAAAAAACAAACAAACAGGGTGTAAGTGACAAGTTGACATACAAAATGATACAGTGTATTTAGCCATGCTAATACTAGTGGCTCTGTGAGCTGAGACCTCGCGGCGATCTTTTCATATTTATTTTAATTTTTTCTCCTTAACATCCCCGATCCCTTAATTTTTTTTATTCTTAAACTTAATTTTATTTTTTTAATTTATTTTTTAATTATTTTATTTATATATATATTTTTATATTATATTATTTTATTTTATCTTATTGGTCAGCCTCAGCGGTAGACCTTGTAAGCTGGAAAACCCCATAACTCCGTCATTTTTTAAAATTTCCAAAAACTGACTCGACGAAAAAATTTAATTAATTTATCGAACCTGCTCACAAAATTTCACAAGAAACGGTTGAGAAACGCGACCTGTAGAGTGAAACAAACAAACAAACAAACAGATGGACAGACAGATGGTCATACAAAAGCAAATTTGGCCAAGCTGAAACAGAGACGCTTCGCTCGCACGGTCGATCATTGGCACACAAAAAGTTTAGGAATGTTAAAATACCAAAGTAATTCGATTTTTACTATATTTCTTTTTACAAAATATTGCTCCTTACTTCATTTTAGCATTTTTTTTTTGTTGAAATAATGTAATAAAAAAATAGCATCTCAGCTTTATTTTTCTTCAAAGAAATGAATGCCAGTTGATTAAATGAGGCCCGTCTCTTACACCCTGTATATAAGCTGAAAATGTTGCCCACAGTAATAACAGCGCCGCCGGCGATGATGACGCGCGCCGTGTGCGACACCTGCCCCTCGCCATTCCTCGCGATGCACGTGTAGTCTCCTATATCCTCGTGACGGATGTTGCTGATGCGCAGCTCCGTGCCGTCGTTGAAGATGCCTACGGTGCCAGAGGGCTCCACAGGATTTGCGTCCTTATACCACAGTATTTCGGGCGTGGGTGTACCCTCTGCTTGGCAGTTGAGAATGATAGCATCTCCTGAAAAGTGGTCCAGTTTTACATTGTAGCTATTAGGGACAAATACTAAAATTATTTTAAAATTGTCTGAGGAGGCCTATGATGGATGAGTATTCAATATTCTCACCTAAATTAACGTATATAATGTCTTCCGGTGTGATGGAGAAGCGCGGTGGCGCGTGCACGTCCAGGTGGAACCAAGTCCCGTTCTTGTGCTGGTTTGGGGACCGGTTGAGAAACACCACCTTACATTCGTACCAACCCTGCGGCGAACAGCGCATATTATGCTTTTTATGACTTTGAATTAAATTTTATAACAAATATTGTCAAGCAATTCTGCCAGCTGATTGGCGTCTGGTCTACGAGTATAGTGAGACTGTGCGGTTAGTCCACAAAATTGAACTACATCTTTGTGGTTTAAGTACTAAAATACTACAAGCTAATAATGCTACTATACTAAGGATGTTGACGTTTAAGCGGGTATTCATTTTAGTATCGAACAAATTAATGTACCAATTATGTTTTTTGTTGGTCTTGGTTGGTTTAGCTTGTGAACGAACCGAATTTAAAAACATACGCGCGCGGACTAAAACAAGGAGTTGAGGTATTTTTTCTTAAGTGACCGAAGAACTTTTGCAGAAAACAAAGGCCTCAGACCCTTAGAAATATCTACATTTATGAGAACAAGATTAAGGGCGTCCTTAGGAGTACGAATCTCGGCCTAGGATGTTGCCAGGAAAAAAACGCGTCGAAGAAGAGAGAGCAGACCAGACGCTGTAAGTAGAAGCAGTCGCTCACCTGGTCGGATTCCCGTATATTGGTAAGGTTGAGACTGGCGGCGCCGTAGGGCGAGTCGGGCGCCACGCGCGACACGCGGCCCTCGTAACCCTCGCCGCTGTGCGTCGGGTAGCTCTCGTACCAGATGTAGATCGGGATGTCCTGTCCCTACGCACCACACTACGTGTCAACCACCCTCGAAACTCCTGGCGCGAGGTCTCACTACACTTACAGAGGCCACTACTTCGACTCTCAGTAACTACAGCTCCAACTCTGTCAGTCCTCGAGACAGTAGGCACGATACAATATACTTATACGAACATCCAAATTGTTTTGTACTTTGTAACAGTACTTAACCGGATCATGCATTATGGTTATGTTTGAAAGAATTACAGTTATTACGAAAGGTATTTCTTTAATATCGTTAGGTACTGTTACAGAATAAAAATCACATTACTTTACAATATTCAATATATCTACTAAAACATGCAAAATTATCAAATCGAATATATTTATGTTCAATTTCTTACAAAATCGGGTTAACCGTTGAATAAGTATAGGTACTTTATAAAGTTTATAATTAATTCAAAATTAATTACTTATAAAATTGTTTTAATTATGAAGTGCTAATGAATTTTGTGCCAAGTTTTAGTAAGGCATTTATTAAAATTATATATTTATCATAAAAGTATAAGCATGCAAATAGTGAAAAACATGAAAAATGCACGTTAAATTAAAGAACTAACTACCGCAAACTACGGAGGTGGGGATGGGGTATGATGGTATGGTGTGCAGATCAATATAACGAGTCATTTGTTACAAGTTATAATTGTATTGTTTAAGTACTTGTACATGAATCTACTATTGCAAGAGCGTGGGAGAAGCCCACAGCCACAGGAAGAGAGAAACAGACAGAACCGCCGCCAGTGCGCGAGGAGTGCCGTGCTCCGTGTCAGCGTTGTAAGCAACGTGCTCTCGGACTATCTCAGAAATAGGTGCAACCCCAAAGAAAAATAATAAAGAAAACTCTTATTTTATATGTAAAGTGGCGTGTATGTGTATGTTCGTTCTAACGGGGGTCTGCTGCTCTCTCGGACTCGCTTTGAAGGCCTTTGTCACTGTGGTGTTAGTCGACCGGTCGGTGGGACGACGAGCGCGGTAGGAACGAGGCAATACGCAGAAGAGGCATAGATACACAAAAGGCGTGCGCGGGGCGCGGCGGGCGGCGGGGGCCGGCCCGCGGCGCCCGCGTTACCACTAGACGGGACAAACGTGTCGCACTCGACACAGCAATATACTTTACAGTCTTCGGCCGCGTCGCGGGGACGAGCCGTCCTCTACTGAACAGAAACACACACACGGTAGATGAGCAGCGTTGTATTGTAAGAGTGGAGTGTGGGCCGTCGTACCGTTTCGCCTACCTTCTTCTCCCACTGCAGCACGTACGGCACGGGGATATCTTCGGGGAAGTCCACCTGGCAGTTGAACACCACGCTCTCTCCCAGGATCGCCGTGATGTGCACAGCATCTTGGTGGTCTTGGTGGCAGGTTACTGCAACGTCATGTATACCTATAGCTACTATCTTCTGCGCAGAGTATTTTTGATATTGAGATCATGGGATAAGCCCTAATTTATTAGACGGACTTACCTGGCAGGTTGACTAGCAGCAGGAGCAGCAAGCCGGCGGCGATGTGCGGCGGGTGCACGGCGCGCCAGCCCATGCCTGCGCTCCCATGTCACGGCCGCGCGCGGCGACTCATCGTTGATGCATCACCTGCAACAACAAACCACCTTTCACATCTCTGTATAATCAGGGGCTTGACATGGCTGATTGAGGCAAAAGTTGGAAACAATAGTGATGGTATGTTATCGCTAACAAATAGTATCACATAATTGACGTGACGATAACCGCCTGCCAGACACAAGGAAGCATCTCACCCTGATGCAGTGGTGCACGTAGCAATTAGTACATAAGCTATAGTGGGTCTAGTCTAGTGAGTGGAGGAGAATAAAGTATGGAGTACCTACATCCCGACATGACGTGCCTTTCACTCCCGTCGAGACCCTCCCGACGGCGGTGGCGACGCCATGTATGTTCTGAACACAGAAGTGTGATAAAAGCGAGGGTTGAGTCTTATTATTACACAGCCGCACTTTTATTCTGTGGAACTACGTCAAACCTATGTTCTTTTTTATTCCATTCAGGGTTGGCAACGTATCCCTAATTAGGATTTAGTCCTTGGCTAGAAGTTTACAGCCTTGTTAGCCGGGGTAAATCAGGCTCTGTCATCCGATTCATATTTCCATGGCGCGAGCGCGGTCTCCGAACCGCAGGATAATCTAGCCGTAAATTAGCGTAATCCCGCGCCGCCGATCAATCACCTGCCCGCTAAAACCGCCCGGCCAGACCGCAACTGCTGATACTGAGCCTATCGTTGTTCAAATTAACAGCCAGCCAGACTGTTAATTAAAAGAGACGTCACGCTCAAACGTTTTATTAATATACTGGTGGGTGCTGTATAATATACCTGCTACGTAGCCCCGCAACAGCCACATTTTTAATTACATTGACTGCAAGTGGAGTGCTGGGTGGGGGTGGGTGGCCTTAAGCCCGTCCTTGGACTATTTCCATGTACACAGAGCGGGTAATTGCACTGCATCACGACATACAATCGACCTACCCTCGCGAACTTGCCTCTGTTTGCAGTCGTATAGTTACACACAAGTAATAGAATAATCGATTTGATGTCATAAATAACTTTGCAGTTTGCATTGAGTCTGAAATATACAAGACAACGACATTAAGGAGTAATTTATTTTCTACATTGAAATATGAATGTTTGAAATTTTTATTCTCCTTTGATAGTTTTAAATTAATGAGCGCTCAGTGAATCGCAAGATTGAAGATAAAAACAATATTTAAAAAAATACATTTGGGGGGGGGGGTCAGCTAATTCGTCAGCTGACTGTACACACCTGTGGTACACACCCATTTTTATGTATTTTTTATATCGTGATTAGACCCGCTAAACCTTCTAAATAAAACAATACAAAACCTGCATCGTTTTCGGCATAAACATAATTTAATAGATGTTGCAGCATTACTGCAGGTTTTTTAATAACCTTTTTGGTATGATTCTTTTTTCTTTTGGCCGGTTTTTATGTCACATTTTCAAATTTCAAATTTTATTGGTTTGACCTTTTTCTAAATTGTTTATTGTTTTCCCAGTTGTCGTCTATCATCAGATAAAAACGATTTTTTCCTTGAACTTGGTTGAATATTAGTAAATAAATATAAGTAAATGTTATAAATAACTTGGAATACAATAAATATTAGGACAGGCTCCTACTTTGGACTAGCCGGGTAAGACTTGTGTTGTCTTCCTCCTGGTTTTTATCGACGCACTTTTCTCTTTCCTTGTCTTGGTTGGATGGCGATTATTTCTTTGTCAATCTTTACAGTGTATTTCCGGCCTCTGCGACACACACACGAGGGTCCCTCCGTGCCTTTCACGATCTCTCGCTGTGGTTCCGGACACCTGAGGCCACCAGGCATTGGACGTGCCTTGTCCCTGCGTTGCCCATCCCTGCGTTGTGTGCGTCCGCGCCCGTACCAGCTGAGTGCCGCAGACCCGCGCACCGGCGTCCCCCCTGGGATACTGCCCATCTCGCGGATTTTTTTAGCCTGTTTTTTGTATCAGTTTTGTAATTTTGTATGCGGATCTTGCCAAATTCTTTCTAGATTCTTTTCTAAATTCTAAAAAGGCCCTTTAGGTTTCTCTAGCCCACCTTTTTTTGGTTCCCGTTTGGCTATACTCTCCCGGGGTACTCCGCGGTCTTTACACCTTCCTGCATCGATACACTCTCTCAACACAACACTACTTCAGCGACACTATATCGACGGAGTCCCCTCAGGACCCGGCTCTCGGCTCACCTTTTTGACACTGGCAATTTCTAGGCCCTTTTAAATTTTTATTATACCGTTCGGACAAATTTAACTAACTCTTTCTCTGTTCTCCTAAATTTCACGTTTCGCCTGTGGTCGTCGACCACAGGTTAGCTAGCTTCTTTTTTTAACGCTACAATGTATACAGCAATGGTAACAACAATGGTATTCGGTTTATAAAAAAAAATAAACAAAAAAAAAAACTATTAAAAACTGATCCGATTATTGTGCAAGTGTTGCGTTTGGCATCGCGTTACACGGGACGTTTCTCAGTTATAGATTCGTCACTGTACGAGGTTTAATTAGGTTTAATTAATGTTCACATGACATAGACTAGAGCTTGGAAAAGGACATAGGCTACTTTTTATCTATTTAGGGGTTGAAAACTTGAAATAGGGGATGAAAGTTTGTCATTATCGAAGATGACACCATGAAACATTAAAGCACTTGATAAGAAAAAAAAATTGTTCTAGGGTTTTTGTAATTTTATCTATTTAGGGGTTGAAAACTTGAAATAGGGGATGAAAGTTTGTCATTATCGAAGATGACACCTTGAAACATTAAAGCACTTGATAAGAAAAAAAAAATGTTCTAGGGTTTTTGTAATTTCGACCTATGTGGGGATGAAAGTTCGTATGGAAGTCCAAACAAAGTCACGCGCCTAACTCCGAACTAACTCAATTTTGATTAAAATTTGGTACAAAAATAGACTAGACCTTGTGAAAGGACATAATAAGCTAGCTACCTTTTGGTTGTTAAAAAAGGCATGAACGGTTGAAAGTCCAGCGTTTTTGTAATTTTGACCTACATGGAAATAAAATAGGAGATGAAAGTTCGCAGGGAAGTCCAAACAAATCTGTCTATATATCGGAAACATGTATAATGATTAGTGAAAATGCCGTCGAGCGCGGCGCTCGCCAAGCGCCATCCTTACTAATATTATAAACGCAAAAGTATGTATGGTATGGATGTTTGTTATACTCTTTCACGCAAAACTACTGAACTGATTGGGATGAAATTTAAAATGGTTTGTACTTAGGATACTTTTTACGGGAAAAAGTCATTTTCCTATGGGAAAATCTTACACAACGCGAGCGTAGCCGCGGGCGGACCGCTTGTACTTATTATATATATACAACAGTAGAGTAAGCAAAAATGGCGAGTTGGATTGGTTTTTCATTGCTAACGTGGTTTTTAGGGTTTCGTAACAACTAAAAAGGAATAACTAGTAAAAAGGAGGTTCTTCTCCACAGAGGGCATACACTGGTAGTGAACGTGCCATCCATGATAGCTTTGACGTCGAAAAATGATTTGTAAAAATCTTAATTCGAATAAAAAATTTTGACTTTGACTTTAAACAACTTTTCCCAAGGAACATGGTTGAAAACAAAAAATCGACTTTTCATACAAAATACACAATCAACTTTACTAATTTGTATGGGAGTTTGAAATTTTTTTGGGGGTTTTCAACCCATGTTCCTTGGGAAAAGTTTGTGCTTAAGATGGTCTGAACATCATATTTAAATTTTGCTACGGATTACAAAATCATGCTGTATATCCCACACATGCATCTACACTAATTTGCGTGGCCCATTTAAATGGGTCAGTATGGGTAACTCTGAAACTATATAAGACATAGAAATATCTGTTCTATGCAACCATGTCATCGATTTAAGTGGCAAGGAAAACTGCATTCAGGAATCGACCCCGATTGAATAAAAATAAAAATTTGAAATACAAAACATTTTAATCATGTAATGTATCATATTTCGTAGTAAAATTTTCTACTTATGACCTACTTAATGTATATTTTTTTCAATACAACCGGGTTCGGTTCCTCTACTGAGTATATATTTTTTTTCTAATTTATGAATGCAGTGTTTCTTGTCATTAAAATCGATGACATGGTTTCTTAGAGCAGATCTTTCTATCTCTTATAGTTTCAGCGTTGCCCATACTGACCCATCTAAATGGGCCACCCCGCATAGCTACGATTTAGCATTCTCGTAGCATACGTAGAGTCAGTCAGTTATACCTAAGTTATGATTGAAATAATTACTTAATGACTATTAGATTATATTATTATACTGTCCAAAAAATGGACTTATATTTTACATGATTTTCTTCTTGTAACTTTCTATCAATTTCTTTTGTCGGTAATCGAATGCACGGTCTTACATCGTACCTAGTAATTTTATTTAATGTTTCGAAGCTAAACTGCATTGTTGTCTGTAATAATGTCACAGCTTTCGAAAATATTTTATTTGGAAATTATATCGTTATTTAACTCAGTAATGGGAGATATGCGTTTCCATATTTATAAAAATCCCCCCCTTAACTGCCTTTTATAAATGAAATGAATGCAAGAACCGCATAATATAAATACATAAAGTGTTTGTCTTTGAGTCACAGCTTGATTTTGTTTGGGGCGCAGAGAACGGGAGCTGCAAAACTTGCCGTATATTTCAAAGTTGAAAAGTTAAACAGCGTGCACGCCGCTGGGTGGGCGGCGGCGGCGGCCGGAGTGCTGCCTCTACTGCTTGCTTGTTCGCTCTTTCACGATTTCACTGATTTAAAGTAATGTTTGTTTGTTACGCAAGTACTCTTTGGAATAATTTACAGAACTTTGTTATTGCAACGAGTTTGGAGAGTTGCAGTAAAATAAGTTGTAGAGATCTTACCAATAAAATCGAAAATATTATTTTCCATTTTTAGCTTTATAAAATCAGGGAGATTTTGGGACACGCGATACTTGTAGTGGTAAATTCAGTCAATGGAACGGGACAACGTTCTAATGAAACAAATGCCTACACAAAATTGAAACATAATTTTTTTTAAATAATTTTAAAACTTTATTAAAATTATGATAATGTATAATTAATTTAACACTTTAATTACGATCAACGATGCCATTTTTTTAAAACTAGGAAAAGCTTAAATAAGGACAGAAAAGCTTAAAGATTTTTATAGTACATTATATTTTACTACGGCTACACGGATTTAAATTATATTTTAAGTTCAAATCTGTGATCAGTCAAGACTTCATTGTTAAAATCCTTCTTTTTTTTTCATTGTTAAAATCCTTCTTTTTTTTTTGTTTTTTTTTTTTTTTTATAGGTAATTTATTTCTTAAAGTACACGTGTAACGTATTCCGTTTATGTAAAATATTACTAAGTTTAATAAGCCTTTGATTTTGTTTGAGAGCTTTAAGTTATTTCTTTGAACATGCACATGCTTTGAGTGTTACGTCTATAAGGTTTCGAATTGCTATTTAAAAGAGCAGAGGTTAATGTGGGGCCATGTGGGGCGCTCGCAGCGTGTGAGGATGCAGCAGAGCGCGGCACGCGGGCGCGGTTGCTTCCGGAGCCCGGAAGTGCGCGGCCAGGGGTCAGCTCGGGGATGCTGGGGCTGCGATCGATCATACCTAGTGGTCGCGCGGGAAGCGGGCGGGCGCGAGGCGGGGCGCGCGGCGCGAGATGGCGTGCTGGCAGTGGGGTCGGAGTGGCGGCGGCGTTCTCTTAGGGTGCGGGTGGGCTCCGTCATCTGTGTCGGCCGGTCATGGGGCTCGTGGAGCGGCGGCGGCGCGTGCGGCAGCGAGCGCGGCGGGCCGGGCACTGCCCGCAAGCCGCGTATTGATCCTGCGCGCGCACGCCGCCGCCCTAACACATGAATGGTCCGGGGCGGGAGCTCACGTGCTCTGTTCGCGGCCGCTCGTCGACTTCGCGAACACGAACGCGGTCTGAGATCTGACCTCACGGACGCACTCTAAACGTGTCAGCCCAACGAACCCTATATGCTAAATTTATACTTACTCTCTCTACTGTGATTCTTTGTAATTAACACATCAGAAATGTATCTGTTTTCTGCCAGTACCATGTGTTGAGAAATTTAAAAGTAATAAAATTATTATTATCTTCATAATTATCTGGTTCAAGTAGAAAATATATGTACTATGTGTAGTATAATAAGATAAAATATGAATCATGTGTTACTTCTAATATATACTAGCGTCTTATGATTCATACAACTATCTTACTACACTACATATTATTATGTTAGATTCTTTTTCTTCGTTGTGTGGGTTGTAAGGTCGACATGTTAGATTAAAACGGGTTAAGTATAATTACCGCTACCGAGAATAATTTGGGATGGAAAACCTTATTTATTTCTCTGATATTGTATTTTAATTGAAATCTTAATGTTTGAAACTTTATGTAGTAGGTTCGTAGCTCGTAGCAAGCAGCTACGATACTCTATGAAATAATAAGGTAATTTTGTTTACTAGAATAAATATTGTGACTATGATTTAATTCCTAGTGAACGATAAATTAATTTGCAAAATCAAACGTCATGCAATCTGTCATCGCCAGGCCGAGCCACCGAGCCGCCGAGCCACCGAGCCTCCGCTGAGCCACCGAGCCGCCGAACCACGGAGCCTCCGCCGAGTCACCGAGCCGCCGAGCCACTGAGCCGCCGGGCCGCCGAGCCGCCGAGCCACCGAGCCACCGAGTCGCCGAGGCACCGAACCACCGAGCCGCCGAGCCACCGAGCCACCGAGCCGCCGAGCCACCGAGCCGCCGAGCCGCCGAGCCTCCGCCGAACTGCAGCTACAGATCGAGAATGGTCACGACATAATTTCAAAATTAAATTCCAACCCTATCCCAAACAAATTCTGTTATTAAATTTTCTATACGGATCGGCATAATGAAAATTACGCGAGTATGTCGATGATACTTTTCACATTTGGAACATGTACTACTTTTATAATCAGAGAGCGTTATTGAATTGATATAGTTCATGGACCAGTGTGTGACATAAGTAAAATTTTACTGTGTTTAAATAATTTCCCATGGGAATATTCTCAAACAATTTAGGCGTAATTGCAGATGGATAGTTTACTAAATAAGCTATTATCTAATGATTATTAGGATTTACCTAATTTCGCTCCTACCGTTTTTATAGGGTGACATAGTTACAGATTCGTTCACCGCCTCCGTACCGGTCAGGATAGACGCGAACTGCGGACATCATATTTAGGTGGCCCACATTTTCGAGAGCACTCGATACATAATTAAATCTTCTGGATATTTTTCCACACCTTATCCATCTTAGTCATTTGCGGGGATGAAGTGAGTGGGAACAACCAACTTGTTTCGTAATCTTAAATAAAAAAAAAAATATTCTTTTTGTAGCAAATAAGGTCAAGAGTTTACTTGAAACCCTTAAAATTAATTCAGTGTATCACAATTTTTTATCAGATAAGTGCATTGTGTTACGTATAGCAATACCTACACTCCTTACTCTGTTATTTAAAAATGCTGGCATGTGATAAATGCACACTGGCAGCTTTATTTTGTTCTAGAATCGTATTTTTAAACGTTTTCGAAACATGCCGGTTTTGAAAGGTGTTTTGACTGAGTCTAATCTGAGAAGCCCTTGAGAGACATGATCTAACATAGTACAAAAATAGATCATAAATAAATGTAAATTATATCTCCCTAAATAATTGTTTCTCTTTTGTACACAACTCCACCATTACCATATGGTGGAGGCGCCGGGTAAGACATTGCTTCAACATCAACATCAACGGCCCGTTACAGTCCACTGCTGGACTATGAGCCTCCTCCACTTAAGTGGAGGGTTTTGCCATAATCTCCACGCTTGGCAGGCGGGTTGGAGATCGCAGTTTAAAAGGTATCAGAGAGCGCTGCTGCCCGTTCCCTGTTCAATGTGTAGTCCCTAAGTCGCCTCCTACGACACCCACGGGAAGAGTAGGGGTTGGTGACAAATGTATTCTACTCTGCCGTCACTACACGGCCTGCATTGTTTAAATCTGTTTATTTCTAAGTACTTAATCCTTATGCTTGTCGAATAAAAAACTAAGCCTAGATTCAGCAAAAAAAAAAAAAAGTACTTAACTTATTTTAATATACGTACCTATATTACGGTATAATTATTTCGATATCAAAAATTAGGCTCAGACTTGATTTTCCAAATATTGATGTCTATTATGTCCGTATACCCAGCTGGACCCCTCGCTCATATGCATATATAGTCATTGTCATGATTTACTATGCATTTAGTATTATCTATATCAGAAATTTGAGATTTGGTATACCAGAAATAAAAGAATAAATGATGACTTAAAAAATAATTTAGGCTGGCGGGGCCCTTCTTTCCTAACAAATTGATATCGTTTTATATTTGCCTGCAATTTAGTACACGTAATTTATAAATGACCTATGTAAAAATTTACCATCTTATCATACAGGTTTCTAAGTATTTTCATGTAGCAAAATATTAGGTGCCAGCGGGGCCCCCTATACACTGTTGATGAACAAGTGATACGTAATATTCCGAATTTAGTTTAGGATAATCTGTATTTTAAATCATCCATAGGATCATCATCCGTTGATAAATTGAGTTAAAAACAAAGAGTATCTCAGAACTACTGTATTGTGTATTAAGTTTTATATTAATATAGGGAACTGTAAGTCTGTTTATAAGAACAATATTAGATATAAGCAGATATTTATATATGACTATTTGTTCCTAAATAAACAAAAATAAAATAAATAAATAAATAATGTAACCATTTATTTTTTACAAGTTTTAATAATGCAATCGAAAGAAAGAGAAATCTCCATGAGGGAACATGATGTACCTGGGCTGATTGATAACTGGCCGAAACGACGAACTTAAAAAAATAATACGCAAAAAAAATATTACATTATATTTTGGCATCTTTTTGAAAATAGAACGCCAAATTTGAATTTAATCGAACTGGTGGAATTTATTTGATAGGACGTAGAACTTTCTCTGTCGTAAATTTTCTTAACAATGGAAAGAAACGAAATTCGTGCGGTGATAAAGTTTTACGTTTTAAAACAGAAAACAGCAACCCAGATTAAAACCAAGCTAGACAGTGTTTTAGGTAATTCTGCTCCTGCATTGAGTACAATTCACACCTGGGTAACTGATTTTAAACGTGGAAGACAGAGCTGCGAAGACGCCCACAGGTCTGGCCGTCCAAATGAAGTTACGAATCCGGACATGATCAAAAAAATTCACAAAATTGTATTGAATGATCGGCGCTTGAAGTTGCGAGAGATAGCAGAGATGGTGAGCATTTCATCTGAACGCGTTTTTAATATTTTGCACCAACATTTGGGAATGAAAAAGATTTGCCAGAGATTTTCATCAAATGAAGAAGTCATTGTTGCCGTGGACGAGTATTTTGAGGGGTTGGAGAAAACATTTTATCAAACTGGTGTAACGGCATTGGAGAAGCGCTGGACTAAATGCATCGAGGTAGAAGGAAACTACGTTGAGAAATAAATTTATTTTAAATAGATTTTTAAAGTTTTTCTTTGTCGTTTCGGAAACTTATCAATCAGCCTCGTATCGTCATTGACTGTCATCTGATGACGTGTGATTGCTCCAATCACGCTGTCACGGGAAGATATTACCAAACAAATTATTAATAAATCCACGGTTATCAGATTCGTCGATTATGCTCGGCTCGACCGACCGACCACCCGTCTACGAAACTGCTACGCCGCCCGCGCGGCGGTGCGTGTTGCTACGAATTTTCTACGAATATTGCGCGTGCGGTTTGTCACAATGAACGTGTAGGGAAAATGATGAATGAATGATTGTTCAGAATATTTTCGATGATCGTAGGATATAATAAAATATCAAACTAAAATACCTATGTAAAAATATAAAATATTCTTGGGATCTTAGAATCACTGTTTACTATTTTTGAGTTCATCGTTCGTCATTTTTAGTTTTGACGTGTGGTAATATTTTGTTCTCACACATATGTTCATGCGCCATTATAATTCTATATTTTCCTTAAAAATGTAATGTACTGGTGAAACGTATAATTACCATAATAAATTCAGGTGTAACTGGCACGATACCTTAATGGTTTAGTAAAGAAGTGTATAGTAAGTGTGCGGCCGGGGATGGGCTGGGGCATTAATATTTCCTATTTTAAAGGGCGCTCGGCTGCGGGCGTGGCACGTAGTGTTGAACAACTATCGATAGTGGACTTATCGAAAATCAGTTAGAATATGGATATTATTGAACTTAAATAAAATAGTATCGATAGTTTAAAAAGTGGTTACGTATTGATCAAGACCGTTATTATGTATTGTCCAAGACTATTGATAGTCCATAATATATTAAGGGCTTAATATCAACAACAAACTATCAATGTTAATACAATTGTTAGACTATCGATAGACTGTCAATCGATAGTTGGCTATCGAGTGGTAGCACTGGCACCGGTTGGCACGTGAGCGACTCTCTAATGATCGCTAATGGGGCAGCCGCGAGCCGCCTTCAGTAGCCACACCACAACTCACAATAGCGTCGCCTCTGAATTACAAGCTTTATGCCATTTTACGGGTAGGTACTGCTAGAACCGCGAGCATTCTTCCGCATTCAAAATTAAATAATTTGTAGCAATTTTTGGTTAAATGTAGGTTTAAAGTGATATTTTCTTTATGTATTTTACGAAAGGGTGAAGGAAGCATTAACTAAGAAAATTAGTATTTCAATGCCTGTGATAAATTGATTGTCCGTGTCTAAAAAATCAGGAAAATATCTTACATTTTGATACAATAATTTTGATGTAGGTAATGTTTTGTTAGAATATTTTTCTTCTTAACTCATTATCTATTTCATTTCAGTTAGTTAATAACCATGAAGATATTGAATGTATAAGCCATTGTTGTCTAAGTTGTTCGCCCGTTAGAGTACCTTTCACCTTATAATATTGTCTGCATTGCAGGCGAGAGTTTAGATTATAACACGACACGGAGACGGTGCCAGGAAGAATAACATGACATAGGTACTTACGAGTAAGCAGCGTCCTTCAATGACGTTATCTTTTAATATAAACTCTAAATACGGGTGGGAAGGTGCAGTCATGTGCGTGACGCTTACTGTACCATCTCGTGACCGGAATGAGTGATGGAAGGAGCCCCGAGGGGTCGGGGCTGAAGGAGTTTCTATAGGGAAATGACTTCTACTGAAAATTTCTACTTTTTCACCACCGTATAGTATTTGAGAAACAATAACACTTTCTTTGTAGGATTTATACCTGAAATAAATCTACAAATGTGTTAAATACTAGAATACGTATAATTTGATGTAATACGACATGTAAAAGCTTCTACAAAGGTCTACTTTCGCACCAAAGACTCAGCAGGAGTAAACATGTTTGTTCATTTTTAACGGTTCATTGATGTATTAAACCATTCATCTTCTCAGAAATCTCCAGAAGAACTTACTTTGAACAAAATCAAGGCGCGAAGAGGGTGGATTTGCGTGGCTTTTATCTCTAACACAATCACATTTCTGCGACAGCGTTATCAAACAATGAAGTTTCTTTTATAAGTAACGAAGCAAGAAAGTCAATAGTCACGCCAGGGCGGTGTGGGGGGCCCATTGGCACGATCGCGCTATGAAGTGCACGATTTGGAATGCCATCTGTGTAGGTGCAGCGGCCGAATGCAGAATGCGGCTAAATAATGCACCAACCAGCCTGCAAGCCCGCCACGCCAGCAGCGGTGCTACTCCTAAATTTATCATCATACACGAGACCGTACTTTATACAGTAACTATTACCTGCTCACCAGGCAGGACTCCATTTAAGTTGTGCAGTTTCGTGCATGCATAGTGAATCACGTCACAGTAACAACACCGCCTCTTCTTCGTCGCGCTTATTGCGGAAAATTAAGAAGAATTGTTTGAAAGTTTGTAACTACTTTGCGCACGCAATGCATCTGCATTAATTTATCTATCTTTAAGTATGTAAGTACTATACAATAGCATATTTAATAATAAATATACTCAGATACGGGACCCGGACTCTACATAGTATTTGTTCCCAAAACCAACTAGGAAGATTAGGTAATAAATATGTTTCCGGCAATCTGTAGAATTCAGGCATTCTATAGACGAGTTCGTTGCAATATATAAAATACTTTATTTATAGTTTATCATTATATACCGTAGGCAATGTATGTATATAATGTCACAGTAAGATTGTGAACATCGTTAGTTTATAATCTGACTCGCGAGATTATAAACTGACGTAAAATAGGGTATTTGACTACTTTTTTAAATTTTATAAATCCAAACTTGTTAGTTTCTGCTATCGCACACAAAAATAATTTTTGCTCTATCTTTAAAATTGTACGAGTTATAAAGGTTTGAAATTCAAGATTAGACAGTTGTTAGTTGTCAATTGCTAGTAACGCCATATAATCTCCATACAAAAAATGTTTTTTTAAAGAGACAGACATATTGAAACTTTAAAAAATCATTGTAAATTCGTTTTTCAACGGATTTTGTTTTTTTCTTCGCGAATCGTCTGCTACTAATCTATATATTTTAAAATTAATTCAAAAAGTCAAATACCCTATTGTGAACTGCATGCAACCAACCATTTACAACTTAACGTATTACGTATTTCTCGTTAGTTTATAATCTATCGATGTCAGATCGTCAAACACACTGGGCCGACTAAAGCCTGATATCCTCAGTTCAAAATAGACTTGAGACCCATAATACCCGTAATGCCCATCGAGGGTCTCAAGCCTACTTTGAGCTGCTAAGGAAAAAATTTTGTTTTTAAAAGTAATAGGAAAATACTTAATATTTAACTGAAATAAAAATAGTATGTTAATAAAATGGTAAATATTCCCACGCAATTAATGTATTTTTGCATTCGCTAAAACCACTGTACAAAGCAGTTGGACCAGTCTTCCTTAGGGACCTCTGGCTTCATGGAACGCATTCACCGCCGATTCAGGGCTCGTAAAACATGTGCTTCCGCTAAGTAAGTATGTTTTTAATTTTTGGAGACAAAAAGAAGTCGCATGGTGTGAGGTCCGGGATGTAAGGCGGATGCGTCATCAGTTCCACATTTGAAGCCTTCAAATAGGCTTCTGTTACCTTAGTGGAATGTGAGGATGTGTTATCGTAGTGAAGGAGGACATTGCTTCGAGGACGCTTTTTTTAAGACTCTGGGCAATCAATTGTTGACGTGCCAATCTGCAGTCACTGTTCTTTGATCTTCAAGCGATACTGTAGTGTAATGTCTTGATTTGCCGAAAAAAGAAGCAACTATTTTTTTACCAATATGCTTTGACTTTTCTTAACTTTCGTCGGCAAATCTTCAAAAGGAAAGACTCACTCTGCCGGCTGGCTTTTTCTTTCGGGTTCAAAGTAGTACACCCAGGTTTCGTCACCTGTCATGATATTATAGACAGCCAATGATTGACCTCCGTTAAACTTTATTATAATTTTACGGCACCACTGACACGCAGTCGTTTCTGGTCCTCCGTTAAGGCGGGGTTATACGGAAATACCGTCCAATAGTCGCTACTTTGACGATCAAATATTAGTACTTCTACTGATGCTATAAATGTAAAAAAAATGTACTAACAGAATATATCTTTAATTAAATATTAAATCGAGTAGAATTTTAAAATGCATTATAATAATTTAGCAATAAGAAGCACAAGTTTAAATGAAAAATATTTTTTGACGCCCTTGATCTCGTACGTAACTTAAAGCGATAAATATAGTTTTTTTTCGCTTGCCTATTATTGACTTAAATTTTAAATAGATTTAATTTTTCATTAACTCTGCCGTTTTCTGTTTATAAGC
This sequence comes from Carpatolechia fugitivella, assembly GCA_951230895.1. NCBI lineage: Eukaryota > Metazoa > Arthropoda > Insecta > Lepidoptera > Gelechiidae > Carpatolechia > Carpatolechia fugitivella. Next base: position 7,508,089 of record OX579655.1, on the reverse strand, counting down.
AAAAGAGTTCAAGAAAAACGAGTTTTTCGCACGATTCCCGCGCAGTGTCGGACGTAACCACCGTGAAGCATCGCACGCTAATATGAATGTTATTTCAGTAATGCGTCGGTTGAACTTTCAACTAAAGCGCGTTGAGTTGCTAATTTTTGGCATAATCCGGCCTTAAGTCATACGGTATCCATAGAGTGCAAAGCTTCCGAACCTTCAGATGCACATGTAAAATGTTTTGCACTTGGCTTATTCCAATGCCTAACAAAGCACGAATTTACTGGCAAGTAATTTTTTTGTCAGTTTTAATAAAATTGTCGTACGGTGTCGTCTAAATTCTCCAAACCACGAATACACAGAGCCGCGACATGGTGCTTCATCACTGAATGCCAATTGAAGTCTCTGGCAACTCTCTTGTTGAGCCACAACGAAAATCATAAAAAAATCATTAAACGAAAATGTTCATGAGTTCATTTTGATAGCGAAACATAATTTTCGGAAGGACGTCACAATGAAAAAACGAAAGTCAAAATGAAAGTCTTAAAAAAGAAAGCAAAATTAAAAAGTAACATGTTCCCAAAGAGTTCCATTTTCGAATTCCATAATTGTTTTTTCACTATTGTAAGTGGCCAGATCCAGAGACTTTTAGTATGCTCCACGTACAAAGGCTGCTATTTATGTATCCGGAACTGGCCACTTACATAAACAATATTTAAAAAGAAATTATAACATTTAAAAATAGAACTCTTTGGCTGTAAAATAAAGTTTGTTTCATTCATCTGTCAATTGTTTTTACATTGTGGCGCCATTTTTAAAATTCATTGTCTATCATCACCATGGATTTGACTCGTGAAAATTTTCGTGCTATGATTTATTACGACTTTCGGCGTGGATTAACTCAAAAACAGTGCATGGATCAACTTTTGTCGACTTTTGGGGAGGAAGCCCCATCAAAAACCACTGTGTATCACTGGTTCAGTGAGTTTAATCGTGGTCGTCGTATGCTTGCGGACGATTTTAAAGAAGGTCGCCCTAAATCGGCTGTTGTACCACAAAATATTGATGCTGTGCGCGAACTAATAATGCAAGACCGTCATGTTATATCGCGAGATAGAGGCATTTCTGGGCATTAGTATGACGAGTATTTATAAAATATTACACGAACATTTGGCTGTAAAAAAATTTTGTTCTCGTTGGATCCCGCACAACTTAACAGTTGAACAAAAACAGGCTCGTGTTGATTGGTGCAAAAAAATTATAGAAAAATACAAATGTGGTACATCAAAAGCTATTCATAATATCTACACAGGAGACGAATCTTGGATAAATGCGTATGATCCCGAAACTAAACAGCAGTCAACGGTTTGGGTGTTCCAAAATGAGCCAAACCCAACTAAAGTTGTTCGTGCAAAAAGCACTTTGAAGCAAATGGTTGCCTGCTTTTTTGGTATTAGTGGACATGTGGCTACAGTACCACTAGAGAATCGTAAAACGGTTAATTCTGAATGGTACACCACCATTTGCTTGCCAGAAGTCTTTGGAGAAATACGCAAGAACAATCGACAACGAAGAATAATCCTTCACCACGATAACGCCCGCTGTCACACCTCGGCCGCAACAACGGAGTATTTAAATAGTCAAATGTTCGAATTGACGGGTCATCCGACGTCGACGGTACAGTCCCGACTTGGCACCCAACGACTTTTATTTATTCCCAAGCGTGAAGAACAAATTACGTGGACACCGATTTTCGACCCGGGAAGAAGCCGTTGATGCTTTCAAAATGCACGTTTTGGAGATACCCGATACAGAATGGAAAAAATGCTACGAAAGTTGGTTTCAACGTATGAAAAAATGCATCGATCATCACGGGGAATATTTTGAAAAGCAATAAAAGTATATTTGGTTATAGGTGTTTGTTATTTTTTGTTATTCCGGATACATAATATATGCAAACGATGGTAGGGATAAGTACTTAGGTTTTTTGTATCTGAATCACACGTGGCTCAAAAACAAACGAAACCGTTTAACCGGTGGATTGTATGGGTGTAAGAGAAGGGGAGCAGGGACCATAAAACGACAAAACTCATTCAAGACTCATTTATCATCGTATCTCAAACCCTTGCTCCCGGAAAACGATCTCATACAAAAACTCTGGCTGGCGATGACGACAGCGACGAACCCTCTCATTCTTGAAATTACATTGGATACATTATGATTATGATTGTTACTTGGAGAGTAATGATGAGAAAGGATTCTTAAGCTTGTAAAAGATTGTACAAAGTTTCTCATTCGCGTCCACAAGACAGCCTGGCGGACAATAGAAGCTGAACACGATTGATATTCTGAATAGGTTTAAAAGTTGGAGTATCAAAGGTTTAAGGAACTTGCCGAGCGTGAATCTTATTCACTCTTTCATCGCATGCAAGTTTGAAGTACAGAATCTTGTTGAGCTATCTACAAAGTTGGGGATGTCGCGGCAAAACGGATTACACTGCAGGGCACGGGCGTGCGCGGAGCAAGCGCGGCGCGTGCGGCTCGCCCGGTCCAGCCGGGGCTAGGCAGCCCGGGAACTCAATGCTCCGATAACTCGATTATTATAGCTTCTCCGTGCCGAGCAGCTACAATCTAAGGCATTATTCATCGTTTTAGAACCTATTTTACTTTATTCTTAGCAGTACGCTTCGTTAATGGCCTTCGGTGGTCTACTCTATGGCAAGTTCTGAGAGAATTTCCGCAAGATATGGTTCAACTATAAAATGGATTATGGATAAAAGTTCAGCATCGACTATTTTATATGAAGTTGGTCTACTTAGGGACGTAACATGTCTAAATGACAAAGCAAAGAGCTGCCAAATTGAGCGCAAATATTCACGAGACCCTTATCTCTGTGTAATGGAATGAGTGGCATGTATAAATTTCCTCCTTGTACGTTTCCACCACCACTAACAATAGGTAATTGGAGGGGTGGCCCCCACCAGTTTAATTGATTGTTTGAGGAAGACGCAAAACATAGTTTAGCTACCAGATTGGTTCCATTCGCGCTACAGATTTGTTACACACCATTAGGACAAAAGCATATAGAGACTGAAAATAATGTCTGAACAAAGATATAGCAATTTTTTTGTATCAATTTTTTTTTTCATTTTACAGCTTAATTTGACCGCTAATTTACTAGACGAATAATTTCCAGTTTTAAAAATTTTCAAGATATACAAAAGTTTGTACCACCTTATTTAAATTAGAAAGAGCTTCAAAAGAGTCGTTCTCATTCTTGGAAATCCAATATTGTGACTGAGGACGGAACCGCCTTTATTGAATTCTAAACTAGACCTCTTTAATCAAATGTCTGACATTACTTCTGTAAATTAAACCACACATGTTATTCAATTATATTGGATATCTGTTTTATTCGAGTACTAGAAGAAGTTATGGTTGTTGTTATAAATCATTGATATATCATGTAAAAAGGCTATTTATTCATCAACAGCGCGTCCCCACCGAGAGACTCGAACCTACCTTGAATTAAGGTGATTAGGTCAAAGTCGACCACGCTCCTGAGCGGGTTGGTAAAAAGGCTAGTATATCAATGTTATACTTAAATAATTTAAAATAACCAACACTGAATTGGACTTATCAGCAATATAATGTTGCCTAAGTTTATACAATAATAATAATACGCAGACCGATAGGGTTTGAAAGTAGTCACAAGAAAGAATAGATTTTAACACAAAACATTATTTCATAACTTCAAACACACGACACAATGTTATGCCTATAGATATTCGATTTGCTTGCACATTGGCAGTCTTCGCATAAAGTGGTTTGTTACAAAAGCAACTCATGATTCCCAGCGTTCTCGCCGCGCATGCAGATTTCTTAAGGCACGAAATGTTACATATTTTACAGGAAGATATTGAGCCGATGGCACGTGAGCGGCGGCGCGGGCGGCGGAGACCCCGCTCTCTGCTCGCGATATATCCGCGCGAATATTTCATTTACGCACAATTTCAGCCCGATCCGAGCGTTGGAGCGAATAAACAAATAGACGATTAAAGTCGGCTGCTGTCATACCTCCCGTACAAACTTTGGGAGCTGTTTCAATTAGCCAAAAGGCACCGAGCCAAAGTATTCGAGTGGAAGGCTCTCAAAGGAAACAAAGTCAAGTGGATATCTCACCAGTCGCTGCATCCGACCACAGCCAGACACTGAAACAAGATAAAAAGTTTTTAAATTTTCTCGCGACTAAAATATAAGTATTTCGTCCTAGGGGAGAACTTATTCACCTAGACCACTTTAGTGATTTATTTCTCTGTTTTCTTTACAATAATCGATTTTTGTTTAATTTTATTTTTTTACTAATCGCTATTTCGTCGATTATTTTTTATAGAGTTCAGTAATAAAACAAGGTGCGAGCCATATTAGACTTTTGGTGATTACTACTGTACTTATTTAAATAAATGGTGATAAGTGAGAAGAATATTTTTTATTTACGATTTTTGTTTGTAAACAAGAACAAAAAGTAAATGCTTTAAAAGTTAAGCTCCAATTCTTTCTGGGCTTTTTGTTAGACAGGGCTATCACATGACACTGCAAAAAAAGTTACGGTAAGTATTGTTCATGATGATATGGGTACAGTATGTGGTAAAGTTTACGTTCGCCAATTGATATTTTTCTGTAACGGACAGTACGGACGGCGAGCCGGCGGCGCGGCGGCGCGGTGCGGATGGAGTGGAGAGCCCACAATGGTGGAGGAAGTTAATTAAGTGCGGCCGCTGTCGAGTTCCATTTGCAATTCCGCTAAACTCACTGATACTCTGCAGCGCAGCGCAGACTAATGTATACCATAACTGAAACGGGTCCAATAGGGAACAGGTTACGCTCTGTTTTATTGATACAAGATTTTATATTTCACTGCGACAGTAGAATGCTACTGTGGAATTTATTATGCTTTGTTGTAACCATGTGCAGATACACGGTAAATATTTGTGACTGAGCTATCATTGTATCCAAACCTTTACTCGAACCAACGAGTGAAGAATTCATCTTCGTGGTGGTATTTTACGAGTTCTATAGACATCTCGCAGTATTCGTAGAAGAGTCGTAGCAATAAATTTTGTGCTCGTTTCACAAAGTATCTGAGTAGGTAAACCTTCAGCTGCTACATACTTATGTTTGACCTAGCTTTATATCTAGAAGAGTCTGACCAGACAATTTGGATTCCACGAAATAGCCTGTAACAATGATTTGTCGATGTTTTACCGATCAATCTAGACATTCTTGCGTTCATGTCAAATTAGTGCGACGACAAAAACAAAGAGGGCAGTAATGGGATAGAAGATAGAAGTCTTGGTCGTCGGTTGTCGCGGTATGGGCGTTTCGGGCAGCAACGCATCAATCAAATTGTCCACGCACGCAGGTGACACACGGCTCGTGCTTGTCGAATCATCGTGACCTGCTTCATTCTTGCATCACAAACTCTGCTAGAGCTATTGGAAAATCGGTTGTCGACCTTACAACCCACACGATGATGACTATGCGTGGAACGACGCGTCTTGGCGAAGCTCGACGTAGCGACACTCACTAATCCGTCAATAATTCGATGATTGGAAGATATTGTTTCCATCAATTCATCAACAGCCCGTTACAGTCCACTGCTGGACTATGAGCCTCCTCCACTTAAGTGGAGGGTTTTGCCATAATCTCCACGCTTGGCAGGCGGGTTGGAGGTCGCAGATTAAAAGGTTACTGTATCAGAGAGCGCTGCTGCCCGTTCCCTGTTCAATGTGTAGTCCCTAAGTCGCCTCTTACGACACCCACGGGAAGCGTAGGGGTTGGTGACAAATGTATTCTACTCTGCCGTCACCACACGGCCACGGTATTGTTTCTGCTTGACTGGAATTACGTAGACAGCGGGAAGAGAGGGAAAAAACACAAAAAAATCTAAGTCTATGGGTGGCAGACCGGACTGATTCCACGAATAACATTATAATGAATAAGTTGACTGTCAATTTCAAACTAATTGACTCTTGCCAAGTAAATACAATACAGCCGTTTGTACTCGAGCTGGCATTAAAACTCGAACCAAATGTGAACATTCCACATCAGCTTTGACCACTATTATTTGGCGCTATTGTATGGTTCTGTAACATGTCCGTAACCACGTGTGTATGGTTCGGAGCTGCGCCCGGGCGCAATCGCCGCAATCAGTCATCCGGCGACACGCAGCTGCCGAGTAGCGTGCATTTCCATATCGAACCCCTACTCACTGCTCCGGCAGAACCACTAAAATAATGGTCCACTGCACTGTAAGTGTGGTTAAGTTGAACTTTACAGTTTGTAAATGTTTCTGATATATCAGTACTTATGGAGGGTGAGGAGACAAAGTAACAAAGAAGTCTGAAAAAAAAGAAACTTTAACAAGGTTAGGAGTATTTTATACCGTAATGTAGCTGGCGGTGACGTAGACGGGGACGGCTTAACCGCAAATTTCCGGCCCAGCTCCGATAGTGCACGAGCGGCACTCCGCGCGCCGGTGCAATCCGAGAATGATTAGATTTACTTCATCAACTCGTCAAACACTGCCTGCCGCCGCCGCCACGCCAGTTTCAACTACTAACTACGTCATACAACTACTAACAGGTCCAGTATACACAACCTAATTCCAATTTCCTTACTGTATCTAATACCTTTTGCTCTGTTGTACAAGTTCTGAGCCTTTGAAGCTATGTGTTACTTATTGCTCGTATTATGATCTTATTAAATTATGAAAATTAGAATATTCACATAGTATCGGTAACATGGAGTGCGAGCCTATACATCCCATATTTATTCACCCACCTAACCCTCGTAGCGGAAATGAAAAATTGTTCCAAATAATCCACAAGACCACATAAAAAAGATGAAAAATAAAAACGCGGGGTCATTTGACGCCAAAGTACATTTTCTCATCAAGTTTACGAGCCCCTATTATTGGCATTCACGCAGAGAGGGCTCGGCCAGTTTACCCGGAAAACAGTTTAGATAAAAGCTATACGAAAGGCGTAATCGGGTACACGACATGGGCACGTTCGTTCACCCCTAAATAAACCTATTGGTCACCCGGCCACAGTACGAGTTCGAACATGCTGTGTAATCAACACGCGAGTTTAATCATTGAGGGATGGCGCAGCGCTCGATCGAGCCTGCAGTGTTGCCAGTCAGACCCATGAAATAAAAAATGAAATGAAATAAAGTGTTGCCAGCCAACCCCATGAAATGTAACTGAACAAGCCATTTTATACTACACTAACCGATCAATCAATCAGCTTATTGCAGTCCACTGCTGGACGTAGGCCTCCCCAAGGGCACGCCAAAGCGCAGGATCACCCGCTTTCCTCATCCAGCCACCACCTTCCTTAGGTCATCAGTCCACCAGTCCACTAACCGATATTCTCATAAAAATACTATTGATATCTTTTTTAAAATTTGAATTGGTCGGTCGGATATAACTTACATAGAATTCGTTGCAGCTCATACTAAGCTTTTTAATTCGAGCGATAAATATCAGTCACAGAATAGTAGATTATTAACCAAGGGGTGAAAGCGATCAATTACACCTGAATAGTGTGAGGGTGGAATTGATCTTTCCCACGTGGTGAACACTCTGCTTTTCATCTAGATTGCGAAAGTAAACAAAACAGTTAGTAAAAAATATATATGGGCTACATACCTACTATTACGCGCCATATTAGTGCCCTGCACCCTATTTGACACACAAACTGTTTAACTGTTTAATTTACATTTTCTGTTGGTTTTTATTGAAATCACTGCGTATTGATTTTAGAAATTCCCGCACAAGCCTAAATCAACTTATTTTTTACTATTTCATGGTTAAAATAAACATAATTACAAAATAATTTATCAAAACATTGATAACAAACCACAGATAGCAACATTTTTTCCCGCCTTTTTTAATGGTTCGCGTTCGTGTCATTTTTGCCAAAATTTTAAAAAATAAGGTGTTTGTTTTATGAATTATTAATATTTTTATTGTTATTTGTAAGTAAATACGCGAATTTTGTATTCATCTTGTTTAAACAAAGTATATGCAAGCATTTTTTTTCTTTTTATTTGAATAAAATTAATTGTAGAATTATCTAGGTTGTACACGTCCTTCCTTTGCCATTTATTGTGTGAAATTTTCTATTCAATTAGTAAAAAGAAAGGTTCGAATTTCAAAGTTACTTACATCCCTTGGGATGTAGTCAGTAGATTAGGGGCACTGTCTTCCGTCCGAGAGACGCGTGTTCGATCGCAACCAATGTCGAAAATTTCATGATGTGGTCAATTCTACGATATGGCCACGACATAGATAAACGAGCGGACCTCGACAGTTCAACCAGTAGGACGGAGTAGTTGGACATGTGCTCCGAAAAGAGATATAATAGTATATACAGGGTGTAAGGAAAAGTCCCAATACCCTTTAAAATTGACAAAACAAATTGTCAATACCTGTACTCGTATTTACAATTTGTATGAAACAGCAGATTTTTTCTGTTGAGTTACAGAGTTGGCCCCATAATAAAAGTTGTTGCACATCAACACGTAATGTGGTTTAAAGGATAATAAGACTTTTCCTTACAACCTGTATATATTAAGTATATTTGAGTTCATATTATTCCTAAAAAAAAAAGAAAACCTAAAGTATACGTGTACTTACTAAAATGACATACAGAATTGAATCTACAAAATAACACCCCTCTTTTGCGTCGGGGGTTAAAGAGAATAAGCCATCGAGATCGATACAAAGCACGAGAAGTATCGCTAACGCTTCTGCCAGTCTAATTATTATTTATATTTGGAAAGAAAGTTCCTGTAAAAAATCATCTGGCGCATTTTCCGCTCATTTTCCTTAACGTAGGTATACATTTTCATCTGGCGCGGATGTGCTAAGTACCGCAAAAAGGAATAAATCAAGTCAAGATATTCGCAGGTATAAATAAACGTAATTTACGGCTACGTTTCGCATTCACAGAATAAAATGACACTACGAGGAAGAGTTTTGGAGGAAGGAGTGGCAATGAAAATATCGAATATTTTTTTGAACTGGACTTTAAATTGTGAAATAATACAGACATGCAAACATTATGAGGTACAAAAGGTCATTGAACTGATTTTTAAACTTATTTTGTTACAAATCTTTGAAGTAACTTATTGAATCTGTAATCTTTTTTGTATTTTGTTGATTCAAATCTTTGTAATTAACAATAATACTCGTAGGTACTTACCTACACACTGAAATTGCTTTCAAATACTCGAAGATATTTTAAATGTCTATGGAATAGTAGATTTTATGACAAGGATGCAATGTTATATTTTTACGGCCAGGGCGCTATTTTGAATCCAGATGAATCCTGAGTGCAGTGAGGGATTCAAACTACATCGCCCAAGGGAAAAATATTTGCGACCAAGTTGTACATTCTTCTTTTCATCCCCCTCTATAATAATAATAATAATAAACCAGAAACAGTACTTGAAAATCAGAAATACAAACTTTATTGGGATAGGACTATACTTACTGACAAGACGATTCATTTCAATAGACCCGACATCACACTTCATGACAAAAGTAATAAAATTGCATTTATTATAGATATAGCATATAGCCGTACCAAACACGCACAATATCCAAACAACTATTAACGAGAAACTCACAAAATACAGAGATCTTGCAATAGAACTAAAAACGCAGTGGAAAGTACAAACAGTACATATTGTCCCAATAGTTTTGTCTTCCACTGGAGTCATCCCCAAAACCCTTCGCAATAGCCTTAAAACTCTAGATATCCACCCCTTTACATCTAATACTCTTCAAAAAGCTTCCATTGCATCGTCAGGAACTTTCTTACCACATCCGTCACCACTAACGACCCTTCCTCACTTGGTTACGGCCCGTGAGGCAAGGAACTACACCTCCCAATGGGAGAGGAAAAAAGAAAGAAAAGAATAATAATAATAATAATTTTTATTCAAGTAATCTTAAATAACAGTATACGATACCTCTGACTCCCAAACTAGTATAAACTGTATCTTGGGAGTCTGAGTCTATGGGAGACAATATAATAGAACTCTATTAGCTATAACTGATGAATACCTTTATTAATTGCGCCTACTTTAACATATTCAAGTGTTAAAATGAAAACAATACGAAGAACGAAATTATTTTTGTAAAAAATTCACAATGCACCATTGACGATAGACGGGACGTATTTCGGGAAATTTTCAGTTGTTTTCTGTTTATGCTGAATGGCTGAATGGCACCGGCCAGTAACTTTTTTTATACAAAATTTTGCATTCGATATCAGCTGTAATGGCAGAATTATTAGCAAATATTTATGTTCCAAATTCAAAACACTTTCCCAGCCGTGGGTATCTAAGACCTACTTTGGTTGCACTATGTATGTGCGAACCAATCGTCCCTTTTCGAATAGATGGGATGAAAAAATATTGATTCCGTCCTTTTTAACACTTTAGAGTAGAAAGTCTCGGACGGGACCCGATGTCCGGACACGGAGGTATAGGAGGCGGCTGCGGCGGCGTAATTAATTCCTTGCCAATTTGAACACGGATATTGTCGGATTACTGGAATTATTGTTCGTCCCGGCTCAGACGGGACGTAAATGACTCATCACATTGCATATGGTACTTAGGGCATACTGAAAGTTTCCGGATTCTGATAAATAAAACTAGATATAAGACATTATAATACATTTATTGTTTTTCAAAGTATATTCCCTCGCAATTATTGCATTTTTGCATTCGCTGAAACCACTGTACAAACCACTCTTCCTTAGGCACCTCTTCAATGGCTTCATGGAACGCATTCACCGCCGATTCAGGGCTCGTAAAACGTGTGCTTCTTGGTCTTTAATTTTTTGAAACAAAAAGAAGTCGCAGGGTGCGAGGTCCGAGCTGTAAGGAGGATGCGTCATCAGTTCCACATTTAAAGCCTTCAATTATAGGCTTCTGTTACCTTAGCGGAATGTGAGACTGCATTATCGTGGTGAAGGAGGACATTGCTTCGAGGACGCTTTTCGCGAACATTTTCTAAGACTCTGGGCAAGCAAGTGTTGACGTACCAATCTGCAGTCCCTGTCCTTTGATCTTCAAGCGATACTGTAGTGTAATGGCCTGATTTGCCAAAAATAGAAGCAACCATTTTTTTTACCAATGCTTCGACTTTTCTTAACTTTCGTCGGCAAATCTTCAAAAGGAAACACCCACTCTGCCGACTGGCTTTTTCTTTCGGGTTCAAAGCAGTACACCCAAGTTTCGTCACCTGTCACGATATTATAGTCAGGCAATGACTGTCCTCCGTCAAACTTTTTTATCTTTTACGGCACCACTGGACACGTAGTCGTTTCTGGTCCTCCGTTAAGTCATACGGTATCCATCGAGTGCAAAGCTTCCGAACCTTCAGATGCACATGTAAAATGTTCTGCACTTGCTTGGCTCATCCCAATGCCTAACAAAGCACGAATTTGCTGGAAAGTATTTTTTTTCTCAGTTTCAATAACTTGTCGTACGGTGTCAATATTCGAGTCTGTAACCGCAGTCGCCGGCCGACCTACACGTTATGGAGATGATCACGTCCACGTCCAAACCACGAGTACCCAGAGCTCCGACATTGTGCTTCATCACCAAATGCCAATTTGAAGTCCCTGGAAACTATCTTGTTGACTTAAGCCACAACGAAAATAAAAAAAAATCATTGAACGAAAATGTTCACGAGTTAAATTAATTTTGATAGCGACACACTCAGAGGAACATAAGTTTAATAAAGACTAAAACCCGACTACGGGAAAAACGAGCTCTAAAAAGCATGAAACAAGAAAATATCTTCAAATTGTTACCATTCTATTAATTAACTATTCAGTTATTTATTTAATATCTGTTATCAGACAGACTTATGTAAACAATTTAGTGATGTACAGAGGATAGCCGTGGTCGCATGCTACCTTGCCTTAAGGGTTGCTCATTAAACTATACATTTTAGGGTAGGTGGCATGCGACCACGGCTATTCTCTGAACATCACTAATATCTATGCGTGCTAGTATCTATGCGTGGCCTGCTATTTTTTTATGGTCCGGTAACGAGATCTTTAGATCAAAGTTGTCTATCAATCACGTTGGTACCTAAACAAATATCTGCAACGTGTTTTTTTATATATATAAATTATACGCAATTATCGAAGTAATGCAAGCAAAGCAACGTGTAATAGCTAGTAATATAATAATATTTTTAGAATGTGAAGATTAAACCCTTTCATTTGATACCCAACATGATACATTATTAATAAAAAAAAATGTTGTACTTAATGTCCTCTAGAGGGCGCCATATTGAATTTAGTATGACGTCATATGTGGCTATAAGCCTATAACTAGCGGACGTTCAGGACGCTTTCTAACGATACCTCTTTTGTTCAATTATGATAGATAGTTTAGGAGATATGTGGGATGGGAACAGACAAACATACATACATACATACATAGCGGCTAAAATCATAACTCTCCTTTTTGCTTCGTCGTAGTCGGGTAAAAAGACAATCGCTTCGCTCCCTTGTGGCGACGCGCGTCAGAAATCTTAACGACACACAATTTTCGAAAGGACGTCACAATGTAAAATCAAATGACAGTCTCGCAAATCAAAAAGTAACATGTTCCCAAAGAAATCCATTTTCGAATTCCATAAATGTTTTTTCAATCTTTTATTGTAAGTGGCCAGATCCAGAAATTTTCAGTATGCCCCACGTGTATGAAACAAAACATATTTTAAAAAAAATTTCAGCGGGTAGAGCGGCATCGAAATATTTTAAATATGAGTCTTTAATAAATATGTTAGCCTTCAGTGAAAGAAAAGTGATTTCTGGAGAGGTGAGTATAATTAAAATCACGTTACTCGCTTCACGTCTAAATGTAATATTTACGGAATGATTGAGAGAGAGAGATACTGGTGCATTCAAGGTCAGCGCTCATTATATTTGTTGTGTTTGATGTTTATAGTTACTGTAAAGTGAGTCTACTTTATCCTTTGCTTACTAACAGTTTATCAGATGAGAAGCACGCGTCCGATGTCGTTGCAGAGAAGAAATTGAGCGGACGGTGACTCGCTCAAGCAGCCGAACGAATCCTCTCTGAAGTAATTCACTTACTTTACATAATAAGGGTAATAATTCAGATTTTAGTGCTATTTCCTAGCTCTTGACGATTCCCAAATTGCAAACGAATTCAATTTCCATGTCTGCAGATAGCACGCTAAACGCGAATTTGCTGTGATTTTTTGATAACGGAACAAATTTCCGTGTTTCTGAGCACCAAACCAATCTTTAACCGATTTGGCTTCAAAAGACGCAGTCCCGTTCGTTCAAAATTAAGTATTCATCGACCAATTTATTATAGAAAATTATTCATTTTGAATCATAAGTCATAAATAAATATTCAACAATTTCATTCGATTCAAATGGAAATACGAAGGAAACCTAACAATACTTATAACGAAGTACTTAGTAGCACAAGTGTGTGTATCTTGTGAGTAGGTGAGGGAAGTGTCGTGTTGTGTTATAACCACATCCGCGCAGGTTACTTACGAGAGGAAATCGAACCATAAGGAGAGGGGAGATAACATCCCTTTGTTGCAAAAACAAGTGAAAGTCATTAACCACAAAACTTTTATTACTTTGTTTTCCATGTTGGGTGGTGTTTATACACCAGGTGAGTGACTCTTGGTAGGAAATCATTACACGAAGGAAGCCATAAAAATTAGTATGTTGCTATATGAAATCAAAACCTTAAATCAACGTGGGATCTTGGAGCCGTAGCTTTTTTATAATATACATAAAATTTGCGTCGATTGATGCCAACTCTGCCAAAATTAAAGGATCCATTGATAGAAATTACCTGGCCGGCTCTTCCGACGACTTTCACACAAGATTTTTGCGCTTCAAATATCTCTATGTTTTTGAGTATAAATAAAGTAAGTAGAAAAGTTTATATTATAAATAATTTAGCAATAATTCCTTAGCCGAGTCGAGCGCGGTTATTATCGATCTGGAGGAAGCATCCGAGGCCTGAACTCGTCTTCGCATTCACTGTAGTACTGAGGAGTCCACAACGAAAAGTGATATAATTTCGACACAGGTACTATTTAGGCACTAACAGAAAAAACAGTCAAAAACGGGATGAACTCGCACAATCAGGGTTTCGAACTATACTGCATAATAATAGGTAGATAGTCGAGAAATAAATATTATAGATTGTACGTACAGTAAGAGATTGAAGAACAGTTGAAGAACTGTTTTTTTTTATTGGTACATACCACATTTTTTATTTCATCATCAACAGCCTATCCCCACCGAGGGGCTCAAGCCTACCCTGAATTAGGGCGACACAATGTACTTTTGAGATTTTTCCGACGAGTACCTCTGATCGTTCGGCGCTATGAAATGGTGCAGTGCACTCTTCACGCGTTAACGTTAAAAATAATCCGTGTAAATTTTTTTATTTCATTAATTTAAATAAGTATAGCTTAATAAACATAGATTCTTACTGTATTATATTTTAGTTCTTACTTTATTATATTTATGGGTTATTTCCATTTTAAAACAACAGTAGCAGAAGATGAACAAATGCTTTTAGAAATAACCGGCCAAGCTAAGCTAAGCTAGTTGTCCAATACTACTTAGGTACCTACCTGTTTACAGTTAACATTTATCAAAATATTTTTCCTGATATGATAACCTGTAAAGCCTAATTGGTTCATACTTTTCTTTTAATTAAATTCATCATACACACTACTACCCTGATTTTTTTCTCATTTCCAAATACTTTCAATAGCTTTCGCTGGTAGGGGGTGAGGACACTTGACTCTAACAAAAATAAGACTTTACAACACGCTAGTAATAATAGTACAATGCTTACAACGAAATATTTCTGAAACGTAGACTAGCATCGAAAAATGGTTTTACGGAACGCTAAAAAGCGCAATCCATTTCAATTTAAATTGACAGATCATGTTGAAACCATTTCCTTCTAAAAATTAAGCCAGACTGCACACACCGGGCAGGCTTAATTTGAAACGAAATCTGTGTCTACCGAATCGGAATGATAATATAAGTTGGTAGGTGGTGTACCTAGGTGGTGCCTATGTATAAATAAATACCTACTCGTAGAACGACTCCCCATTTCTGCGATGCGTTTGCTTTCTATTGTTCCCGCGGGTGACTTTCCCCGACTCCCGACCCGGGTCGAGACTGTCGGGCTCGTCCGAGGAACGGCTCACTGTTACGGTTTTTCCTCTCTTGTTCGTTCTATTAACTATTACTGTTTACACTGATTACAGTTATGTTGACTCGACGTCTAGCGAAACTTTTGTCAAACAACAGTTAGTTATTGATTTTAGCACATTCAGTTGTTTCAGACAGGGTCGGCGGAGGGCGCCGGCGGGCGGGTGGCAGCGGTGCGGGGTTGGGGGGCATGCCGGCTGGAAGGGCGGGGGAGGCAGTAAAACGGCAACCATACCTCCACACGTGAATATTTGATGGCTGAATCTCGCTGTGGCTACGTCTCTATACGCGGATATACATGTCAGACAGTTTTCTAAGCTGTACGCCGTAAGCTGTTAGCTCTGCTGCTGATTAGAGGATCTATTCTCCTGTAGTGTATGTATAGAAAGACATGATGTGGTTTGTCCTCTGAATACTACAAATATAAATAACTAGGTCCATCTTGATGACTAATTAAGTAAGGAATACATTGACATAAATATGCATTGAAAAATAA
Organism: Carpatolechia fugitivella; assembly: GCA_951230895.1. Classification (NCBI taxonomy): domain Eukaryota; kingdom Metazoa; phylum Arthropoda; class Insecta; order Lepidoptera; family Gelechiidae; genus Carpatolechia; species Carpatolechia fugitivella. The sequence continues at coordinate 7,492,282 of OX579655.1, read as the reverse complement.
TAATTTAGGAATCTAATAACGATAAGTAGAAACAAAATGTTCAATTACATTGATCTGGCTTGGTCGCTTTCTCATCTTCTACGCGTGGTGTAAACTTTTTTATCACCCAATAAAAATAGGCTTACCTACATGTAACTGAAGGTACCTTCCATTGGCACATATATGGCAGAATTTGGCTGAGAGAGTCGAGTGCTAGATTGCATAGGTACCAGGAGTACCGTCACACCGAATGTGTTTTTAAATAATAGATCGCGGCGACGTGGCTGGCCTGGAACAGAACCCCGAATGCGAAAAACCTTCATTTTTATGTCTTCCTATTTTTAACTCTGACAAATTCCTACACAAGAGTAGGTATAATATACCTAGTCAAGAAAAAAAATATATTTTCTACTTTTGTACTACAATGGCCTAGTTGGGCAGGCAGTGCAACTGTCTTCTGTCCAGGAGGTTCCAGTTTTCGGACTTCATTCCTGAGCGGACTATCTGCTTCGTACAGGTTTTTTATAAAATCATCCCCTACACATGGAATCTTTGTAGTTGGGCAGTTTTAATGTGGAACATGTATTTTTACTCCGCATTAATTATATCATGTTTTTTTTTATTATTTCATTATGATCATAATCCATCAAGCTGTTCTAAACAAAAAGCTAACCTAAATTAATAGGTAAATACAGCACCCCATAAAAAATAAAAAAATAAAAAAGCAATCTCCTCAATACGAACACAGCTGCGAATAAAAAGCATTAATAATTGCAATTGGAAGTACGAGTATCTATGCACGCTTCCGATTCCGATAAAAAGTTTTATCCGTGAGAGTTGCAATCGGCGCAGGCAGACAGTCGGTTGTGTCTTGATATGTAGCTCTACGATATAGGAGATGCTCGCATGAGTATAATGACACGAGACGCAACTTTTGACGCTTCCTCGCAGCTTCATTATCCGCGAGTTATGCTTGCTGTATCCGGGAGAGAGGACTATGTTTCGCACAATAAATGTGTTGCGAAACACTTCGTTTGATGTGTCTTATCTACGTTCAAGTTGATTTGAGGTCCTTTTGATTAAATTTGAAAGCACCTACGTTATACCTATATATTCTATCTACTATAATTTAGTTGTAAGACTATTATTTTTAGAACTCGTAATTAAATAATCTTATTATACTAACTCACTGATACTCTTTAGATTGCTACGACGTTCTACGACGACGCTACGAACCTTTGCGAACCCATATCATCCCAAGCATTGATATTTCATCCAATTTGTGTCAGCTTCTATACAGCACTAAGAACAAAATGGCATTACAAAAAAGTTTATATATTTTTTTAATTACAATACCGTTCCAAAAATGGAACAGTAGGACAATATGCCTCTGTATTTTCTTCCTTATACGACTGAAAAAGTTATATAAATAGAAAAAATAATGATAAATTTTGATATATTTTGTTGGATTTCTGAGTTAGTTACTAAATTATTATAAAATAACATGATAACTTGCTGTGAAAAACAAAATCAATATTTTTTGTAAAGATTTTTGTTACAAGTATCACATTTTATGCAGATTTTTTGTTGTAGAATCCACACCGGAATTGTTTGTATTATTACATGATGTTGTGGAGGTTGTGTTGTCTTCTTGTCCTATCTTTACTATGTATGAAAATATTATTTTCTCACTATGTTTTACATAGTAAATAAAATCTAATTATTACCCTAGCTGGTAACAACGTGGCTTAATACTAAGAAAGTATCAATAGCACAAAATATGATGGGGAACATCAGCAGCTGCCAAAACCATCCCTTCAAGCCATTTGAAATATGATACAACCCCACTTTCTGATCCATTTTGATCTGGTTCTGATTTTTCTAAACTGTTCTGCTACCACACTATGTCATTAACTACACAAGGGTACAAAATTAGACTTCTTTTTTGTTGCATGAAATTTTAAGGCTGTTGTTTACTAATTCGAGGTCGCTAATTTCCTCGCACTTCCAGCAGCTTTTCTGTAATATGAGCATCAAGGTACACTTCCTGCACAGCCGTTAGGACCGTTTCCCTAACCACTCAGGCGCCCCTGGTGACTACAGTCACCCAAGAAACTGTCGTGTTAAGCGCCCGTGGTGACTACAGTCACCTGCCGGCCGGCGTATGGGATGCGTTCTTCAGTATAACGCTTATATCGGCGAAAGTAGCTCGAGTTAGTTTTAGAGACATAAACTAGATGACGCTTAATTGAATTTTCTACCTATTTAATATTTCAAGTTTCTTCTATGGCAACAAAATCTTTCAGGAAAATAATTTGAATTTGACGTTTCGTATCTCTGCGATAACTACTTTTAGTAAATTTTTCATTTTTCTAGCTTTCATAGCTATTTTTAACTTTCTTATAGGTTCATTAGTTCAGTAGCTACATTCGATTTTGTCGAGAAGGTCACAGCCGGCCGGCGCGAATGGCGCGAATTGAAAGAGGCGGCGCGAGGGGGGGCGCGTAGCGCCAGCAGCATTCGCGCGCGCGGGCGGTTGAGTGGCTAAAAATCTTGGTGATCTGAGTGAAGAACAAGGAGAACGGTTCCAACAAGACATTCGGTCTATGGAGGAGCGGTACCAGGGTCACTGGGATGCCCACATTATGGCGGACTACTGTCGGAACACTATAAACAACCCTTATGAACCAAGTCAAGCAAGAAAATCTTACCTATACAGTATTCAGAGCCAGCGTAGGTAAGTAAAAAAGTTTACAATTCTTAAGAAGTCTTAATCTAAATGCTCTGACCACGTTCTATTGGCCGAATACATACCCAGTTCTTACCGTCACGACATGACAACAAAGGGAGCATAAATGTTCAAAATAATACATACGGAGAAGGTTTTTTATGTCACACGTTCTCACCAGACCCACGATGGATCTGGACGATGGATCTACTGAGAACGAAGACGGTGTGCGATGTTGTCACTTTTTTTAGACAGACCCTTTGATTCTTTTTCAAAGGAATGTTGTCGGCTGTTGTTGTGTCGGTAAGCATAGATTTATTGGTGTGAAACCAGCCATTTACGCGTGTACATGCGGGTAGAGATTCTGCAGAAATAGGTAATTAATTTATTTTTTTACTAAACGTTACAAAAATAATAATTAAGGAAACATTTTAAGGATATCATCACATTTAAAACAATAAAATTAATCTCATTTTAAATTGTAATAAAAATACAAACAAAACTTCCATCCTATTATTATATTATGAAGACTATGAAGTATGAAGTGAAAGATCGTTAACCAGACGCCGCAATTTCAAATTGCGCTGGAACCTTCAGAAAAAGTTCATAGGAAGAAGTTATTACAGTAGTGGTTCGATTGCAATCATATCTCCCGTCCGCGTCCCGGCGGCGATTTCGCGATTAGCTTCATATCGGATGGAGCGCGAGCAGGCGCAGAAGAAGCGAGCGCGGAAACCCCGTGAAACTGATTTGATTTATCACCTGACGACGACGCTTCATAATTGGATTGGATTCTTGATACAATACGAATAGTTTCAGATTGTGCAGATTTATTTCATTACTAAAGGTAGGAACTTGAAAAATTTGGATTTAATTCAGATTAATAAGTCATTCGACACGTGTTTTAGCATTTTTTTGAAATCCCTATTTTGACAGGCAAGTAGGCATTAAATGTTTGTATGGAAAGTCTGTTACTAAAGTAAGGAACTAAAAAAATTGTATTCAGACTAAATATTTAGTTCAGGTTCCAGCATTTTTTGAAATTCCGACTTAAAGAGGATTAAAAGTTTGTATGCAAAGTTTTGAATAATAGACCAACTTATAAAATGTACTTGTACAAGTAAGAAATTTGGTACTACAAATATCATGGAAAAATATTTTGATGAATGTTAACTGTCTTACAGGTTCCTAAGTAGTATTGGACAACTACGGAACCCTACACTTCGCATGGCCCGACACGTGCTTGGCCGGTTATTTATAGTCTGATTACGAGTAGGTACATAACTGTTTTAGTTCTAAACTTTAAAAAATGGCGGACTTTGGACATCTAATTTCTACTTTAGAAAGAGATTTCAAAAAAACGCTGAATCAAGAATTGGGACCCTGCTTCATTTTGAAGTTGGTTAAAAATGTGTTAAAGTATGAATTAATCTATCCGTGCCAAGCCGGAACAGGCCGCTAGTAATACTTATATTTTCACGGCCATTCATGTGTGGGCCCACTGTTCAAATCACGGCGTAGGTGATGATGATGCAAGGATGACCTTTTTGCAGCCTTGACGGGCTCTGCACCTGTCTGTACCATGATAAAAGTTTTTTGTAGAAGTCAGTTTTTGGAAATTTCAAAAAAAAAATACGGAGTTATGAGAGCTGAAAACGTAAAAAAATAATAAATCAGCCATTTAAAATATATATTGTTAGACATTAATTAGGTTAAGAGTAGGGGTATGACGGTTGACAGTATATAAGCGCTGAGGGAAGGGGGCTCGCTCTCTTTGGCTGCCATCCCTTGTGCGAGGTAGACGTAAACTTGTACTTTTGTCATCTTTTTGTATTTTTATTGCTGTGTTTTGGATCGTAAGATCTATGTGTATTTCTTTTGTTTTGATTATTGTTTTAGATCAATAAAAATTGTTTTTAAAAAACTATATCTGCTTCTGATTCCTAAAAATATATAACTAGCGAATTCTACAGCTCACAGAGCCCCTAGTAATAAGATTTCAGGACAGAACCTTTCTATTCAGCAGCACTATCTAAGTGAATGGGACCGATAACACCCTAAGGGGTTACGGTAGATCTTAAGCACACAGTAGTATGTATGCACTAAGGAACATGGGTGCGTGATAACAGATACTGAACACTGGCCAATATAATATGTAACTCGACCACATTACAGTTACTCTACTCGCGATCATGATAACAACAATACCCAATGAAGTACTACAGGAATATTATTATCAAATGAACTTACTAACTTTGATATTAACACAAAACCCGATCAATTATCAACATCCATCCGGACCACACATTCGATCGTCACACATGGACTAACACGTCTACCCTCTCGAATATTCACTCAATCTCACAGAAACAAACTTCCAGCACGATGCCACGAACCTGCTGAGGTTCCATTTTACTCAAACTCTTTTGAATGACGTCACTTCGTTCACTCACTCGCCAATATGACGTTTCTACTCAAACTGATACATGACATTAGTTTGCTTACGAACAATTTTTTTTTTTATTAGTTGATGGGCCTACTAACAAACAAACAACTGAACAATCTACCCTCAATTGCCGAAAAAGCTAATATTATTATTATTTGAACTGTCAATCGTTTGCTTACGATCAATCTACTTTTAATCTCCGGCATATAGATATTTTCCCATGAGAATAAGACATTTTCCCGCAGTAAATCTTTTTGAAATGTTGACATTGATAAATGGATTATACCATACCATCCGGCGTGATCTTAGCTGATACCAGTTTTTTATCTTTTCCTATGGGAATGGGACATTTTCCACGGTAAAAAGTACTCTAATTGTTGACCCGGATATAGGTACTCGTATAATATGTATTGATAAAAGATTAATTTTTTGACGACTTGATTGAAAACATTATAATATTTTCTCTACTATAGGTATATTAAAACTTATTCTTAATGTGATGTTATGTGCATTATAAACCTTCCTCATGAATCACTTCGTCCATTGATAAAAACCACATCAAAAATCAAAATCCGTTACGTGGTTTAAAATAGATTTATCATCCGGAAGGGTGAAGAAGAGCGACTTTTTCAATACTATGTAGAGAATCAAGTGAAAATAGTTTCCATCAAAGCTCTGATTTCGTTATAAGTTCGATCGTAGAAGAGAGAGGAGAGAGAGGAGAGAGAGGAGGAGAGTTACATATAATAATAAATAGTTGTAATTCACGTCGCGACAGTCGACAGCTACTTAAGCTAGTGTCGAAAGCGGAACTGACAGCATTCGAGATGCACTTCAACAAAACTGGGAAATGCATATTCTGAGAGCAAAGTGCATGGCCCACCCAGGCTCAATGCAAATTTAATGCATTTTCGCTACAGACGAACTTTTGTTTCTTTCGCTGTACTAGACTACTCTAAATTGTAATTAATTCTCAGTTGGATGTCTCAGCAAGTTACTTGGCTATTTTTTCTCAGAGAACACTTTTTGCTACGCTATAAAAAGCAAGCATTTAATTATACAAATGTCGGTTTTCTGAAATAATCGCCCTATGTAGACTTTAGGAAAGAGTAGATAGAGTAGCTACTAGCTCTGTAAAATCAACTTTGTCATGGGAAAGTTGTGATCCCACTCACCAGACCCTAACAAACACGAGTAATTACGTGTAAGGTGTACGATTAAGAATTAATTATTAGGGCTCGGAGTCATTATGTATTCCGCGGCAGGACTAAGCTATCCACTTACCGACAGACAACATACAGAAGAGATGACAAGCTTGTGTTTACTGCGCCAAACATTCATGTCTAAACTAAACATTGTTGACATCATGTGTGTTGGTCCCGATTCTGACGTCAACTCAACGTTCTAAAACAAAAGTTCCTGCAGTTTTGTTTTTTCTTTAAAAGGTGGATAATTTTTTTTTATTACCTATGGACAGGAGGTGGATAGGAAATTACAAAAGAAACAATTTTTAAATTGTAAATGTAATTAAACATTGGCCCCAATTCGGGAAGTCATGCTCTAATTCTAATATTAAAAGCCAGCTAACCTTTTCGTTTTTATGACCAATCAAAGAGTAGTGATGAATTCAGATGAACGAATTATATTATTTTGAATGAATGATAACCTAAAATAAAGGCGTAGCTGTCAGATTAAGAGAATTTTAAGTCGCATATTTTAAGTGCTCTTTAAGATTGTGCAATCGACGCGGCCATAAGGTTCAAATTCGATATTTGTCACCTCTAATATTAGGATGGCAATCTCCTGTCCCTTTTGGGGAATGGCTGTACCATGTTTAATTTAAGATCTATTTTAATTTTACCTATTTCCAACAAATAAATTGTCTTTATCTTTATCTTTTTAGTCTTTAAAAGGTGAAAAGGACGGACGAACTTAAATTAAGAATTAGAGCGTGACATTGAGAATTAGCCTCATTACTAATTGCACTATTTTAGACAGGATATACAAAAACTGCGCTCTAAATCCTCCAATGAACATTAAACTTTCGTGATAAATTGAAAAAACCATTAATTTGTCTTCTTTTGTAGTGTTTGCCTGATTGAATTAAAATTATGTTAGTGTGAGCTCCATAAACATAAATTACTCGTAGTACACATAAGGTTTCAGAGTTACCGTAAATGGAACTCAGAAACAGTCGACACAAAGAGCCTTTCAAAGTTAAAGCTGGTTCCTGTATAGTATATGAAATTGGCGTGATAGCAGTGTCGTAATATTTTGTGATTCATCACATCACATTTTTTTTTCATAGTTTGGAATATTTACCGTAAGCGATAAACTTGAACAAGAATGGAGTGACACCTTCTTATTGAGTCACAGATGCTTGACCACCTTGACCCTAATATAATTGTTTGCATATTATGTAAACATATTCCACCCACATGCCATCAGAATTTGAATCAATGAAACTACAACAAAATGCGGAAACAGTAATTTAAACGGTTTTGTCAAAACTTAAATAAGAATGAATTAGGAATATTCCCAGAAAAATACCCATGAACGTGACGTTTTGATAGTTTGTAAGTGGTAATGTGTGACATGACAATACAACACGAGTCATCCCCACTGCTCTTCTGCAGCCTTCCAGAAAGAGGGCCGCAGAATCTAATTAGCAAAGTTCTATGAATGTCTCGAGGGTCGCAGGGAAGCAGACATTAAATGAAACTTCTGCCACCTCAAGTGTATCTTTGAAGTCATGAAACACAGAATGGTCAACTATATTGCCCGCAATAGGATTGTAATTGTGTTTTTCAAGTTGCGACTGAGGGCGGTTTGGTCATATACAGGTTTTATTTTTGTGTCAGTATTTCGACCCATGTTCTATGGCAAAAGTTATTGTATAGTCTAAATATAATATTTGTTACGGTTCCCGTACAGTGGCGGATTTGCCCTAAGGCCCAGTGGGCCCGGGCCTGGCGGCCAGATATTAATAGCAGAAAAATGCGTATACTTATAATTATAGGTGTTGTATTATATTGTTCAAAATAAAAATAATTTTAACAAAAAAATAGAAACCTCCTTCAAATTGCCTTATATGGTTATCTCCACTAAAAAGTAACAAATAAAATAACATTCCAGATGGAACATGAAAAAAAATATTGCCAATATCCTCAATTAAATAGATAGGTAGTGTATTAAGTAAATATTTAGAATTTTGTACTTCCTTTTGGAGTCGGTGCCAGCCAAAAATTGAAGATGACGAAACTACGAGTATTAATTATTTATCGAATGAAACCTACCCGGACTTTCTTGGTAGTGGCTCCTGTCGTTATCCCTGCGTTTGGTCGGGTGCGGCATTGCATCCCGCGCAGCACAACAAAACATTTATATCATAAGCGCCCACTACACTCTCGTCCGAAGTTCTTCGACGAAGTCTCACGAAGTGTCAAATTGGTGTAAAAGTAAAGCCCGAAGTTGCATGAAGTGCCTCTCTATACTCTCGTCCTCGGCTTACTTCGATCAACTTCGCGAGTAGTGTAGTGGACGCTATAGACTATCAAAGAATTTTATTGATAGTCATAAATATGTACTGACTTAACGACGACGACGACTTAAAACAGTTGCCCACGACTAATCGACGATTTTTTGGCTGGCACCGACTCCAAAAGGAAGTACAAAATTCTAAATATTTACTTAATACACTACCTATCTATTTAATTGAGGATATTGGCAATATTTTTTTTCATGTTCCATCTGGAATGTTATTTTATTTGTTACTTTTTAGTGGAGATAACCATATAAGGCAATTTGAAGGAGGTTTCTATTTTTTTGTTAAAATTATTTTTATTTTATGATTTTTCAGTGTTTTATTCAATATATTTTATGTAAGTAATTAATCCTAACCGCAACACATTTTCTATTATTTTTCTTCATTATCCAAAGCTAGGTTTTGTTATTTAACAGTTTCAGTACAAAGATATTATATTTTTGGTATTTGCTTAGTTTAGACTGCGTCTTTCGAGCTTTGCAACCGCGTTTAGTTGTTTATATAATAGTTTCTAAAATAACATAAGTTAAACTGGGTAAGAAGCTACGAAGTAAGAGGTCATTTGGTAGTCCAGCTGGCCACTAAACTGACAATGCTAAGAGGAAAGAATAGCTTCGCGATCCTAACGAAATAGGTATTTAGGAAAACAATTGCTATCGCTCGTGCGCTCATACCCCCAGGAGAGAGAGAGCGAGAGCGTTGCAGCTCGCCGACAATAGATACTTTTCTTGATGAAATTCCCACTACGGGAGAAAACGGTTTCCAATAACTAAATTGTAATTTACAAATCACTTTGACACAGTTTTAAACAAAAAAATTACGTTACTTGAGGTGCCTATATAAGTTTGAATCTATTGAGAATTTTGAAAAAAGCAAAAACTATAAACTTAGTCATTCATTGTGTCAATAACATACTAGAAAATCATGGAGATTGGAAAATATATATAGAAGTGGAAAAACGTTTTCTCTTTTTGTATGGACGAGCACGTACTATTCTTCCCTCTTAATAAGCTTACAGTTTACCCCGATACTTGGGCTATTCGTAAGGAGTTTCAGGTTTGAGATGGTATCTTGAAAGTCTATCGTTAGTTGATTACAGATAGTGAACGTAGGCTGGCTTCTTCTTTTTCTTCATATTGTGGATTATAAGGTCGACAACCAACCTCACACACCCTGGTCACACAATTAATATAGTATTGGGCCCTTATCAAAACCCACTGACTTAGCTCGAGTAACGACGCCTTCTGTAGATATTAGAGCCGAGACACACGGCTTAACGTGCCTTCCGAAGCACGGAATAATCTTTCTTTTCAGACAAAGAGGTGATTCAGGCAGCAATGTCCCAACTAAACTGGAGAAAGTCTCATAAGGACATTTTCGTTTAAGAGTGTCTTCACCGGGATTCGAACCCGAAACCTCCGTAAAAAGATTAAAACACTCGACCACTCGGCCATAGAAGCTAAATTATTTGTGATTTCCAATACAATATCCGAAGATTGCAGGTTCTTGTCCTGTCACGGTCGCCAATAATGTGATAAAATCGAATAAATGGAACAAGGGAAACGTAGATTTTCAGCAAACTGACAAAACAAATTTATTTCGTTGCCTAGCAACATTCCACCACAAACGGTATCGCGCGCGATGCATGTTGCTATCACTGGTTGAGGAGTTTCCGCTTTTATTTCTTATTCCATCATCAGATTTTAACAAAATTGGTATGGATCTATCCCTAAAGCACGTTCTATCGTATGAAAAAAGAATCATCAAAATCGGTTGAAAACTGACTGAGATAATGACTAAAAGAATAGACGAATAACGACGCGAATGCTACATTCCGTTGAGGAATTTCCAAGTTTTACCTCATGTTCCACCATCAGATCTTGACGAAATTAATATGGGACCACCTCGAAAGTAAATCCTATCGAATGAAAAAAGAATGATTAAAATCGGGTAACAATTGGCGGAGATATCTAATAACATACATAAAAAAAAAATACAGACGAATTGAGAACCTCCTCCTTTTTTGAAGTCGGTTAAAAAGTGTGTACATTGTGTGTGTATTCTTAAATATACACATTTTTCTGTTATTCCTTACAAAACATAAACTTGCAAAGTGTTTCAATTTTTTTTATGAAAAGTACGAGTATATACATATATATTTTTAATCAAAGAAACCACTAACCAAGGCTGAAAGAAGTAGAAATTGCGTTTTTGCTTTGTTTTCAATGCGAACAAAACATTATTATCTCTATCAGTTAAAAATTCGAGCATACTAAAGCTATTCTGAATCAATCTTTTTAAAACTAAAATGAATGAAATCGCGACAAATAGACCAAACGAAAAATTGTACGGATGAACGTGCGAAGAGAGGAACTAGACCAATCTAGTTTGCAAGTGACAGCTTCTCTTTGCACGCTCGCCATCGTTAGCGGCGGCGGCGGCGTCGGCTTCTCATTGTGACACCTCGGGCTACAGGACGGACAAAGACCCATCCTCCGAGCACAAAAGTAAAAATAATGGATATTTCCTCATGGGAATTCACATAATTACTATAACTCAATTATTTTAACTGTGCACTTCAAGCTGTCAAAATCGTGTTGATGACATTGAATTCACCCGCCCGCTTACTTCCTCACCTACCAACATGCAAATAGTATGACGTTGACAGTTATTAAAATTGGATTATATCTCAATTTGATTAAAATAGTCAAGTACTTATGTTACTTAGGTACTTACATGATACTTACGTTGTTTTTTTTGTCTATATATCGTCTTAAATAATAATAATTTAATTAGTAAATGGATTGTTTGTTATATATAAATAACTTCATAATAATAATGTTGGTATTGAATAAAATTCCGTGAAATTAGTTTCAGAACGCGTCATTAAAATGAGATGTCAATTTTTATTTTTAAATTTTATTTTTGGCTCTTGTCGATTATTTTTCGCGCGGATATACTTTTATCCAAGTTTGAAGTGCAAAAAAATAATAAGAATAAAAAACAAACAACACTACACAAACACAAAAAAAACAAAATAAAGAATTTCCCATAATAACAACAACAACAAATACAATATAACAACAGATATATACAACAACAAAAACAACAACACAACTACAACAACTTGAACACAAATATTTTTGAGATTTTAGAAAAGTTCAAAAGAGTTCACATCTGAAGTTTCAGTTTCAGTTTCAGTTTTTTTGTTTTCTTAAGTTTTATCTGTTTTGGTTTTTTATTGTGACGTCATAAGCAAGTGGCACATACTTGCTTATGTCTTTAGTTATTCTCGGTCTAATCCTGACTTTATAACTCGGTCAATTTTAAAGATAGAGCGAAAACTCTTTTTTCTGTTTGATAACAGAAACATACAAGTTTAGACTTATAAGATAAAAATAAAGTAGTCAAATACCCTAATCGCAGCCGCGGGCGCATACTACCTATGTTCCCACATGCGCTTCTATTGTTTATACTACTCGCCAACACTTTACTGTGATGACCTTCGAGCAATGAACTTTTTTAGGGTTCCGTAGTCAACATGGAACCCATATAGTTTCGCCTTGTCCGTCTGTCTGTCTGTCTGCGGCTTAGCTCAGAGACTCTTAGTACTATTATAGAAGGCTGTAATATGGCATGGATATACATATTAATCATGCCAATAAAGATGTGGAATAAAACCCAAAAAAACATTATTCTTGACTACCTACCTTGTAGTGGTTAGTTTTTTTTAAATAATGGGGGTTTGCTAAAACAATTTTTCGTATGTTAGTGTACGTTTCAGAAATATTTCGTTTTAAAGTGCTCATTTTTATTAGAGTCAAGCCGTGGAGTCAACTGTCCCGCCACCCTACCAGCGAAACTGATGTATATGGAAATGTAAAAAAAAAACACGGTATTAGTACATAATATGATGAATTTAAAAGAAAAATTATCAACATCAAGTAGGCTTTACAGGTTAATGAATAATAGGCCAACTTGTAAAATGTACTTGTATGTACAAGTAAGAAATTCGGTACAAATATCATAGAAAATTATTTTGATGAACGTTACCTGTCTTAAACAGATACCTAAGTAGTATAGGACAACTACGGAACTTTGTGTAGCCCGACACGTGCTTGGCCGGGTTTTTATTTAATTTTTGCGCGCGTGTGCGCCGTGTCGAGGGTTCACGTTATTGTCTTTTATCAGGTGCAGTAGCCGTACTGACACTAGTTACATAACTTATTGATTGTCTTTAGGACTATAAAACAGTAACTAAAATATATTTATAACCCTTCTATTGTCGTTAAACACAATAATTTCGATCGAAGACACTGAAAATAAGTAAATGATTTATTTAAATTGGTGGCACTACTGCAGCTGATCCTACAGCCTCATAGACCTCGTGTAGAACATTCTATGTGGTGTATGAGGCGACTAGCCTAGTAATTAATTAAAAAAAATGATCATTTTAGATTAGAAGGGTAGTTAAATAATATTTTAAAAAGTATGTACTTATAATGTCACAGGAGTTTCAATCGTTATATTATGTAAATGAAGCACATCTCTTCATTTGAATTTGCCGCGCATTATCTTTGACATTATATAGTCAGACAACCTGTCATTGATGATTGAGAGATTATTTTTGATACTTATTATAAAAACATGTGAAACCTATGCACAATTTTAAGCATAAAATAATAATATTAAGTGAAGAATTGCGTGAAATAATAGCTTTTAATGTTGTTTCTCATTCAGATAGTATAACTGTATTTTTAGGTCGTTAAAACTTAAAAGTAGATGTAACATGTAAACAATACTAAAAAATATTATTTTTTCAGAGCAACACAATTTGGTTTTTATTTCACAAAATAAACAGTGTTAATGAAAACACATTATATATACAGTACAGTACAGTATATAAAGTAGGATTTTTAATTGAACGGAGTAATTTGACATTAGACAGAAGAATAATGTTGCCAGCTCCATAATCTTAGTGATGTTTTCAGTTCAATTCTAACTCAAGTGAGTTGAATCATTCACACTATTAAATATAAAAAAATGCTTGTTACCCCAGCCTATAAACATAGACTTCGTCTACATATCATGCAGTTCGCAATAGTTGGAATCCATCAGAATTGGTGAGTTGGTTTTAGTACTGGTAACAACAGTCAGGCTTTTTATGTAGGTAGGTAATAAAAGTAATTAGTGTTTTTTTTATATTTCTAAGAGATAACTTGCAGCTGCGACACAAACGAATGACTCATCCATACAACTAATTTCCTATTGGATGACGGGAGAAGCGTCTATTTTTTTTTTTTTATTACTTTCCTATTGTTCGTCATTCGGCTTTTTACCTCCGGTCTGAGTGTTCGAATGTTTCTCTTCGAAGTAAAAACCCTGTTCGAAGAGGCACTCTCCAATATCACTGCAGAGAAGTGGAAGAGCTGCGTGGACCATGTCATAAAAGTTGAGGACGAAATGTGCCATCTCGATCCCCGTATCGACAGCATTATCGATAGTTTTATTATTAATGTTATGTACCGAAAGTGATGATGATAGCAATATATCAGAAAGTGAATAAAATTATTTTCATACACATAACATGCATTTTCATTGTACCAAAATAACTTTTCTAAAATACGAGTAATACACCCTCATAAAGAAGAAAGTTAAAAGACTTTAAAAATAAAAATAAATATGAATATTTAGGTAGTTGATATATGTTAGCTTAGGGTAAGTCTGAAAAGCAACAGTTATGCTGAGACTCTGCCTTTTCATACCTTTGTAAATATTTTTTTGGATGAATAAATGACTTCTATCTATCTATCTTACTTACTTTGACATAGACTTAGTTTTACATAATACAAATAAAAAAATGTTTTATCTCCACACCACAAAACTAAGTATGTACATTTCAGCACAGGAGATACAATTTTTGTGGAGGGCTGTTGCCTAAACTAAGTTTAAACCTGTGTTATAGGACATTAGTCCTTCCCCCAGGAGTCCACATTACTTAGTGACCATATCACCAGGGAGCCGCTTCATGAAGCTACAAGTTACAAATTACAAGTACAATTTGATGTACATTGCGTAGACAATGAGGTAAAACGATAAGGGCTTCCAGTTTTGGCGAATTGGCTACGCAATGAATATCAAATTGTAACTTGTTACTAGTAAATTGTTGCTTCGTGAAACGTGGCCCAGATGAGTGATTGAATCATATCTTTTTAGCACAACACTATATTTTTTTCTCAAAAAAGCGGCAACCCACCATATGTCAGATTACTCCGTTCAATTAAAAATCCTACTTTAGGCAGAATATTTTTTACTTAACTAGCTGTATAGTAAAATATTAGTGATCGTTTTAAATCATATTCTCCCATAAAATCGGAGAATCTATCAATTAAACAGTTTAAAAACTGTTTAATTGATAGATTTTGTAGATGTTAGTTATGCAGATTCTATTATAATGATCGTAGAAGTAGAATAGTAATAGTGCGCGCGGTAGCGGCCGCGTCACAAAGACCGGTCTGGGGTCATCGACCGCGACCGCTAGGCTAGCATACTACACGCAGCATCCTACTATACCGCACTTCACGTTTTACAAATCTATAAAGTGTTTGGTGTCCACCAAAATGGTTCATGAGAATTACGGGTAACCCCAATATCGTTCTAAAACGGTAAAATGGTTACATACAATGTTGTTTCGAGTCAATATAAAAGTGCTATTTTCCCAGTAACCTAACGTAAAAATATAAATTATTCGCTCGCGGGCCCACTTGAATGAATGACATCATTTCCGTTAACGTGAGAACCCTACCCCTTGAACTAATTTGAATTCGTATACCATGGGTATAGAATAGACAAAAATATGTAAATGATACAAGTTCGTGGCGTGGTATGGCGCTGTCAACAAACTCTTAAACAGTTACTGTAATTGGTTTGCCGTTGTAGCTGAAATAAATAAATAAATAGATATAACAATAAAAATAGGCACAGATAAAATTTTTAGCGAAAATTTTTACTTTTAATAAATAAAATGAATGTAAAAAAAACTGAAATAAATTACATAATTTTTACTGTACTAAACTACTAAGTAACTCAGTTACTCAAACAAAATCAGATTCAAATAAATCAATCACCATCCTACACGGACGGAACCAAACCTTTTTCCGATAAATAGGTAAACATTGGACTTTGTTTAGACCAAGCCCCAAAGCTCAGAATATATAATAATACTACGCACGTACAGAAGTTGCTCTCCTTTAATTTTGAAGAAAGCCGATATTTTAAACAACTAAACTTCACACGTCCAACCTAAATTGCTGGCATATTGGTCAACCCGACGCAACGTGATTGAACGCGAAGGATAGCAAGGGTTTTCACTGATATTATAAAATGCCTATCAACCTTTTTTGTATTATAAATAATACCTTACAATCTTAAAGAGTAGATGTAATTATTATATTAATTTTCAAGTTTGTCATTATCATGTAACGTCTTTAAGTGTTATTGTATAGTAAATTAGTTCTTCTGAAATATTAGGTCTTGTACCTACTAGTAATTCGAATAGTAATTAAATTAAATTGTTTTTAGTATTACTAAAGAAACTAAATAAATATATTATTATATAAATACACTTAGAATTACGATATATAGGTGGGATAGTTAACTAAAGAATAAAACTAAATTAAATAGTCTTGATAAAATAATATGATAATAATATAAGACAAATACTAAAATACTTTTTACAGATATTAACTAAAGTAATTTACACAAATCCACATACACACACACACACAAACCTACCTTTACACATATGTATGTGTAAAGGTAGGTTTGTGTGTGAGGGTGTGTATGTACACACCCTCCCACACAAACACACACATGCACATCTATACTTACTCATGGTTAGCTGGCTTTGATACAACTTGTCATTAGGAAGAGCAGGGCCTCCTACCTAACACAGGCTTTGCTTTACAGGAGACCCTGACAACAAACTGTTATAGTTTTTCATAAGCTAATAAAGAACTTTTTTTTATTTTTTTTACTAAAAGTCACAAGTAATCGCCGCGTCGTCGATGCTAAAGGATTTCCATACATTGCGCGCGTTTTGTATAGGCAAACCGTCGATCGCCGTCGATAAGTGTGGCCCGCTCCTTATACCTAACGCTCGGAGTGACGGAGGAGGCCAGCCTAAACCTATACAAACCATAAGCAAAAAGCCGTATTAATCCATCAATGTAACACCAATAACACGCGTAATGGCGGACTAACCAATAATTACTCTTAATTGATTATCCGCACCTGCGACCGCACGCACGTTAGCCGACTAGTTGACTGACACTGCAATAACCATTCAATAACAATATATTACTCTATTACATCTCAAAACCCTACTCAAAAGTGATCCAAGTCAAAGAATTTTGGACTCCTAGCTCCGTCCGCTACCCTAAAGCGAAGGATTATTTATTCTGAGATCCAAGTTTACTTGGACGAAGAACCATCGAAGGAGTTTTCAATCTGAGATCAAAGTATACTTGTACGAAGGATGATGTTACTTCCTTCATCCCAAGTTAACTAACATAGTCATGTTTGAAGTCAGCTTTTAATTGTTTAAGTCGAATAAGTTACATATCTAAAACTTGATCTATAGGTACATAGTTCCATAGCTTAGATTGTGTCGCCAACGTAGCATGAACTTATCAATCAAAAGATTCAGTTCTTTCTCTATGCTCAAATTTTGTACTAAATCATAAACATAACTATTAATAATTTTATTTGTAAAGGGCCATTCTGCTTTATAAATTATGCATACAACATTTGGAGCTGAGTTGGTTTTACACTATAATTATATTCCACCAAAAACATACATGTGAATGGGTGCCAAGCTCATGTAAGGGCTTCGCCAATAAAAGGTGTGCGAACTTCCATGGGTACCAAGTTCTAAATTCCTTAAATCATTGCTACAGGAAAGCACAACTTTCTTAAATATGCTTTAAAATTATTTGTGTTATATTACTTGCTACTTACAAGGGCTGCTATTTATGTATCCGGAACTGGCCACTTACATAAACAATATTTAAAAAGAAATTATAACATTTAAAAATAGAACTCTTTGGCTGTAAAATAAAGTTTGTTTCATTCATCTGTCAATTGTTTTTACATTGTGGCGCCATTTTTAAAATTCATTGTCTATCATCACCATGGATTTGACTCGTGAAAATTTTCGTGCTATGATTTATTACGACTTTCGGCGTGGATTAACTCAAAAACAGTGCATGGATCAACTTTTGTCGACTTTTGGGGAGGAAGCCCCATCAAAAACCACTGTGTATCACTGGTTCAGTGAGTTTAATCGTGGTCGTCGTATGCTTGCGGACGATTTTAAAGAAGGTCGCCCTAAATCGGCTGTTGTACCACAAAATATTGATGCTGTGCGCGAACTAATAATGCAAGACCGTCATGTTACATATCGCGAGATAGAGGCATTTCTGGGCATTAGTATGACGAGTATTTATAAAATATTACACGAACATTTGGCTGTAAAAAAAAATTGTTTCGTTGGATCCCGCACAACTTAACAGTTGAACAAAAACAGGCTCGTGTTGATTGGTGCAAAAAATGATAGAAAAATTCAAATGTGGTACATCAAAAGCTGTTCATAATAATAATAATAATAATAATAATAATAATAATAATAATGTGCTTTATTTCACTCCCACATACTTTTGTACTACAACTAATACAGTTAATCATGATAATATCATCGTACAATACAATATAATTTGTGGGAGTCAGGAGCCCAAACTAGGATACCCTGTGCTATGGACTCCTGGCTCCTGATAATATCTACACAGGAGACGAATCTTGGATATATGCGTATGATCCCGAAACTAAACAGCAGTCAACGGTTTGGGTGTTCCAAAATGAGCCAAACCCAACTAAAGTTGTTCGTGCAAAAAGCATTTTGAAGCAAATGGTTGCCTGCTTTTTTGGTATTAGTGGACATGTGGCTACAGTACCACTAGAGAATCGTAAAACGGTTAATTCTGAATGGTATACCACCATTTGCTTGCCAGAAGTCTTTGGAGAAATACGCAAGAACAATCGACAACGAAGAATAATCCTTCACCACGATAACGCCAGCTGTCACACCTCGGCCGCAACAACGGAATAGTCAAATGATCGAATTGACGGGTCATCCGCCGGACAGTCCCGACTTGGCACCCAACGACTTTTATTTATTCCCAAGCGTGAAAAACAAATTACGTGGACACCGATTTTCGACCCGGGAAGAAGCCGTTGATGCTTTCAAAATGCACGTTTTGGAGATACCCGATACAGAATGGAAAAAATGCTACAAAAGTTGGTTTCAATGTATGAAAAAATGCATCGTTCATCACGGGGAATATTTTGAAAAGCAATAAAAGTATATAGATAGTTTATAGATGTTTGTTATTTTTTGTTATTCCGGATACATAAATAGCAGCCCTCGTACGTATGGTAGTAAATACAGTTAAATAATATCGTGTTTTTTCATGTATTCTTTTTATTTTTTAGGGAGGAACAGGAAATAAAAATGTAGCTAAATAAATCTACTTATATAAACTCACCTTCATTACACACTACACCAACTTTCATTATGTGAGTCAAAATAATCACCAAATCAAAACAAAACACCGCAAGGCAACAAGTTCTTATTAAAGGTGTGGCAAAGTTTATTTTACTTTTAATTAGCTGTTTTATTTCCCCATAATTTTGAAAACAAAGTGCTTTGATGGCTTCGATAACAAAACAATATTCATAACGCGGTTTATGATGCTTTCAGGAGTGCGGCAAAGTGCGTATTGACACTACTGGCAGTTTGCGATCGCGACGCGACCACGCCCTGCTAACCGCGCCGAGATTATGTTGTACGGTTTCGTGAGCGGTCCCAAGTGTGTCAAGTTAAAATACCAAAGTTTACACATACTTTCGATGAACCTATCTTGAAATTATTATATTATCATATCTTGTTCAATAACACACGGCTTGCGCAAATTCAGCGATGAGGGTGGGTGGCTGTGCCAATGTAAATAGTCACTAAACCGCGAACCCTTTTGGCTTTATTTGGCTTTTTCCACTTTGTTTTTCCAACAAAAAGGCTTACAATGGGGCGCGTTAAAATGAGAAAATTTCGTTACACGCATCATGCTGCGCCGTAGTCGCCGACAAAGGCAAATAGATTAGTTGATTCGTTCCGGGTATTGGCTAATCTCGGTCGTGTGCCGCCGAATCTCCCTCAATGGCATCTCTTTGCAATAATGGTTAAATTAAATTCCGCTTGATATTTATTTATAATCAAGCAAGTGTCTTAAAATCAAGTCGTCTCCAGCCCATCAGATTATAATATAAATATCAACCTCTCTCTAATATTTGCATACTAATAACTGCTAAAATGTGTGATACCCAAGTCTTTGTTAACAACCGTTTTCTATGACATTTAATTATTATAGCGGCCCGCCCGCGGCTACGCTCGCGTTGTGTAAGATTATCCCGTGGGTGGTAAGACTTTTTCCCGTAATAAGTATCCTATGTATTAATCCAGGTTACAAACTTTCATCCAAATCCGTTGAGTACATTAAGCGTGAAGGTGGAACAAACATCCAAACATACGAGTATAAACATCCAAACATCTAAACATATTTTCACATTTATAATATTAGTGTGATAGTGTGATTGATGACGTACGAATACCATTATCTCTGAGTGAGTAGGCAAAGGAGAACAACAAGGTCTATCTTAATTAACTTAATGAAGGTACCCAGTTTTTACATAAGATTAAAAAAGTTATTAAATTTTCTGTGAACAAGATTAACATTGACACGTTTAATTTACTACGGCGTAGCAGAGTACTACGGTGCTACTTACCCGTAGCGGTGCTACGATCTACGATATAAATTAAAATATTAGAACTTAATAAAGCTAGTCTTTAAACTTGATCGATAAATATGATGTACTGATCTCATGGTTAGCACTTTTAAATATAAAACGATTGTCTGATTTTCTAGTGCATAGTTTTTTCGCAGCGATCCCCTAACATGCACCGCACGATAATATAAAAGCAAACAACTGGTAAGTTATCACTTGTTAAGTTTGTTTACTTTCTACCTCAAGCATATTCAATTTATTCGCCATAAAAATAAATGTAAACGACCTTTTCATATTTATGTTTTATTAACATAATAACACGCCCGTTACAGGTGAATGATCCTGATGGGAAGCGGGATCGACGACGACGTCGAAGATAATATCATATTCCAGGTATTCCGAGTAAATCCGTGGATTTGATTGGCGTTCTTTGGTAGTTAGTTTATTAAACTTTTTACACATGTGGAAATAGTAGAAATGATAGCGTGGTAGATTCGCGGCCTACCGTAACGATTTATTTTTGTAGCTTTGGCTCTTACGATTCGATTGGATCTTTGGATTCGTAATTCGTAGTTCGCTTCACGTAAAAATAACGATTGACGAATCGAACCAAAGCGTATTAGACGATGTAATGTTTCTGTTTCCATTTTAAAATAAATACTAATAATAAATACTGCACATTTTAAACACATCCCCTCCCCTTCGTATTTAGTTATTTTAATAGTTTTACTATAGCGAATGATGCTACTGAACATTGTAGCTTACTATAGATAACAATTAGAGCAAAAAATACTGAAAGTTTTTGTTTACACTATAATAACCACGACGGATAATAATCCTACTAATATTATAAATGCGAAAGTTTGGATGTTTGGATGTTTGTTGCCGAATCACACTTAAACCACTGGATGGATCGGGATGAAACTTGGCACACAAATAGGTTAGGTCCTGGAATAGGACATAGGCTACTATTTACACACACTATGAAAACACTTCATTCCTACGGGAAAACTCATTAAACGCGGGTGAAACCGCGGGCGGAAAGCTAGTAGTATATAAATGTTAATTTAATCCGGTACTGACAGATTCTTAAAACTAGCAGGTGCTTTACGTGTTCAAGTTCATGAATAAAACAAAACACTATAGCCGCCTAAAACCCGGTCAAGGCTGGCTGCCGTAGTACTTATAAAACATCTCCGCGCCAAACATACTCCCGAATATGACACATTATTTAGAGTTTCATAACACGCTTTGAATAATGAATGTGATTTGAATACAATTATACAGATTATTATGGCATTATAGAGTTTAATTTGAGAAAAGACAGGAAAGGAACATCAAAAGCTCAATTTAAGGTTCGTTTATGCGCGAAGAAGTGGAGAATGGAGGGGACGAGAGTGTCACGTGTAAGTAATGTCTGATTTTCGATCGACGCGACGTTACATGTAGGTAGCATCTACCTGTACGATATTGCTTTGCTTAGTTCGGGAGTTTTATTATAAAGGTTTTAATTCGGGTTGACATGGTAATTTAGTTGTTTCCTTTTTTTTACAAAGAAAATAGAGACAGATTCCCTACACTGGGCCAACCAAATGTTGGAATATGGTTTGATTCCAAGTTGGCCACATGAGTTTAATTTAAAAATTAATGATAAGTTTTTTTTTCTAAATCCTAATTTTTATACCATGGGATCTTCATGGGATCCTACTCAACTCATAGACAAAGTTCACGACGACGTACAGTTTTGTAAAGTCCATTGAAAACAATGTGAATAACTTGGTCTGTCCTATTTACAGTTTAAGTAAACCGGTCCAGTTCGTGTATTTGTCTTAGTATGTCGACGAAGCAAACACACCTACATGATACGCCGCCGCCGCCGCCATAGCCCGCTACACTCAATGAAGTTAAAAGTTATGACAAACTGTACCTGAAACAAAATAATAATTATAAATATTTAACTGAATTGAATTCATTGTTACTGTGCCATCGTGGGTGGAGTCAATGTTAGTAGGAAATTAATGATAGACTTACAAGATACCTAATCTTATTTTTTGCTAATTTCTGATCCAACTATATTTCATTTTGATGACGTACACTTATTTCATAGGTATTTTTTTATTTCATAGGCGGATAGGGGAGCGGTCGGTAGTAAAGCCTAGCTACGCCACCCGGCTAAGTTTGATGGACTCGCTGCAGACCAAAGTAGGAAGTAGTCCTCCAGCATTTCGGGGGTTGTGCGGCGGGCTAACACCCCTCCCACGGTAAAACCAACACGTTACGAAGCAGACAAGAGATAAATACCGATCTGATCCCAACAACGACTTACGGCGACGAATCATGGACTTGCGTTTAACTTCATGAAATGTGCGTTCTCTTTATAGACCTGGGGCCCTTTATCAAGTTAACAGGAGATGCGAAGATATGATAGCAGTCCTTCAAGAGGTAAGGTGACTGGGAAAAGGAGAATACAATGTTGATAACAATTCTATACTGTTCTACAGCGGTAGTGACTCCACTCACTACCAACACGGCACTGGATTTATGGTAGCCAATAACCTTCTAGGTAAATGTGATCCGTTTTGACGCAATATTAGACAGACTCTGTGTTCTTCGTATAAGAAGTCAATTTTGTAACATATCAATTGTTAACGCCTATGCACCAACTGAACTATAGCCGACGAAAATTGTGAGACGTTCCGATGATAAGTTGAATATTTTACTGCAAGGCTAAATTTTTATATTTTAACGAATAATTTTAAACGGTTTATTTCATAGACTATGTCAAATAATTTGTTTTGAATACAGTCAAATCAAATATCGAAATTATGAGTGAACAGAGCGTAAGTTACTTCGCAGCTGCCGGGGACTCGCGGCCGCCATTGCGGGCCCATATTTTAGCGCCTGTTTTATCTGCACTGCCTGCCTGGAGGCTGGTTTTTACTAACCTCCCCTCCTGCATCCGCTCCCGAGTATCCTTAATAATATTATACCAGTTATACAGGACAACAGCTTTAAAGCCTTTATAAAAAGTAGTTACAGCTCGAACAACTCGCAAGACGCGTTCAGACACTCGATTCATACAATTTGAATAATTTACTACAGATACGAGTATGACATTATATAGAGATAAAATAGTACAGATTGATCGTCATCAATACCTGTCCGACAAATAAATCAGCTTTGTTGCTTGATTTTAAAAAATACAGATCACGATTTCCCAGCAGCAGAAATGTACGAGTATTTCTATATTAACTTTTCCCTCGCAAATAAGTAAGTTTCCGTTCGCATAATACGAGGCTGCTGTGCGTCGTGAAATCCCGGCGCGTGGTGCGGTGTGGGAGCGCGAACGTCACGCTCACACCGCCGCCGCCGACGCGCGACGACACCAAATTGCCGACATAACGCCAGCGATAAAGCACTCAGCCAAGAACCAATCTCTTTTACGGTTTAATCAGAACTTGCCCTACCTATATTATACGCCCGATGTTGTACGATCATAATTTTACGCATTGATCATTGCGGGTACTTTCTTACACGTAAGGTAAAACTTTTGTTATTCTTGATGTGTTTTAGTACCAATTGGGATACAATATTCCCGAGTACGAATATCCAGGGTCATAATGCTTACATATAATAATATGAGATGCGAGAGTAACTGTGTCAGTCTGTTATCTCGTCAAGCACGAGTAGCATGACACAACAGGCGAACTTGAGTAACCAAACGGTTACTCGCCCGCCCAGATAGTAACTTGCTGCTATCACGTGTACGTACGAAAGAAGGCACAAGTAAAACGGAAAACATCGTCTATGTGCCTTCTTCTTACTACTAGGTAATAAAAAAATATTGGCAATTGCCAATTCGTTGCCTATCGCAATTGTTTTGATAGTTGATATTTCTTTAGTAATTACTGTAGTTCCGATTTAAGCAATTTCACAGATAGTAACTCTAGCAGGTCTGTAGTGATATTCAAATATGAACGTTTTTTACCGTAAAACGAGATCTTTATAAAAGTAAACACATGCGACGTAAATAAATCATATATTAAAAGTTAAAAAAAAATAGTTAAAAACAAATCCAAACATGTAAAAAGCAGCATTAAAATAACAAATAACTTTACAGTTAAACGAACCTGTTTTGCGCAGTCAATATCCTCATTCAGCCGAGAGACATGGGTAAGATATTTTAACATAATGGAACCATTTTATGCTAATGTAACTTAATTTAACTGTATAAGTAATATTGTTAATAAGATGACATCGACGTAACTAGTTTATTTTTTATTTAAGACACTTCAAGGGTATAGAAAATGGCTCAGCCACAGAAAAAATAAAAATAAGCGGGAAAGCAGTGATTATCATTTGTTTCTCGAGTTGTAGGGTTTTGTTTACAATGAGTTCATCTGGTTCAGATAATTATGGAAGTCACTCATTTTTTCTTTCGTGTTTTTATTTTTACTTTCCTTGTATTCGTAATGAAAAGCAAAGTGTTACCTCTGGTTAAAGACTTATCTAGTGCCTCGAACTATTAGGGCCCTCGCTACGCTCAGGCCCCAAACCCCGTCTCGGCGCTAAATAAGTTACTTTCACCCCTCGTATAACAATGTACTATTTGGTATTACTGTATTTTTATAAGTATTAAGTTAACTTTAGCGGTTGGTCTTCCTATTATTAATAAATAATTAAATAAATAGTGGTGGGGACGTACATTCTTTAAAACTAATCAATCATTATTAATCATAGCATAATTTAAAATTACAACAAACTCAAAAAATATTCTTTGAAAATAAATCAAACTGCCACTTCTCCACAACAATATTAAGGTAGGTAAGTAAGGTAACAACAAAATCATACAACGTGTTAGCAAAATATCGCTAAACCTCTCGGGCCAGCCATGAAACTGAACAACTATAGTTCCACAACCTCTCGGGTGTTAGGCCAGCCATGAAACTGAACAACTATAGTTCCACAACCTCTCGGGTGTTAGGCCAGCCATGAAACTGAACAACTTTAGTTCCACAACCTCTCGGGTGTTAGGCCAGCCATGAAACTGAACAACTATAGTTCCACAACTTCTCGGGTGTTAGGCCATCCATGAAACTGAACAACTATAGTTCCACAACCTCTCGGGTGTTAGGCCAGCCATGAAACTGAACAACTTTAGTTCCACAACCTCTCGGGTGTTAGGCCAGCCATGAAACTGAACAACTATAGTTCCACAACCTCTCGGGTGTTAGGCCAGCCCGTGAAACTAAACAACTATAGTTTCACAACTTTTTTGAATTCGCAATTATTTTCGTAACCTTTCATACAAATTGACTCGATCAGCTGATCAGTTTGTATGAAAAGTCAAAATTTTGCTAACACGTTGTATAGATTAATTTCTGGTACCTAGTAATATAGATTAATTAGTCACAGTCAGTAGGTCTACGTCTAGTTCATTCAAGCCTTTGTTTTCTTTTTAATCATAACACAAACCAATTTGAATTCGGTGGAAGGGGAAGATGTTACGTTACGACATTAATAACTATGCTTGTGGCCAGGAGTAATGACGACGACGGGCCCAAGGCCCGACGCACTGTGTGGTAATCGTTGCATTGCATTACAACCAAACCAAAAATATACAGAGTCTTTACAATTAATTTATATAATCTGCTTCAAAGTAAATATGTTCCCTAGCAGTAGCAGCCTAGCGGCATTTGTGACGTAGCCGTAGCGTAGCGTTGTTGCAGTGATAGCGTAGGGGTGTACCGCGACTTCAGCGCTACCCTATGGAGCTACGATTTAAAAACCGCTTTTTAGATGTACAGGTACACAGGTCCATTAATGTTCAACCAATAATTTTGACCGGCCGTTCTTAAAAATATTCCCGGGGAGTTATAACGTCATCATTTTTTTTTTCTGTAACCTATGGCATCAAATGAAAGAGCTTAATAATGAGCCAGTTCTAAAAATATACAACATAATGTACTCAAAAAGCCTAAAAAGTAAAGTAAAGTATGTAAAGTTTTTAAAGTTTGGGATATTTTTTTCATAACCCAAAAACATTGCCAAAAAGTGGTTTTAGTGTGTATACTTCTTTAAAAAGTTTTTAATCTTAACATAATTATAATACTGTATTGTAATGTTTTTGTGTTAAAAACTGAAAAAGGAAATTAAATGTCTTAGTTTCCTGGATATTTTTTGCTGCAAATAAACGAAATCTATTAATAAACGAAATCTCATAACTAATCAGAAGCTAAAATAACCAGCCAAACACGTGTCGGGCCACGCAAAGTGTAGGGTTCCGTAGTTGTCCAATATTACTTTACTTGTTTAAGACAGTTGTTAGGCCCGGTTTCCACCAAAGCTGAGCGGAGAGGAGATGTGTTTGAATAACCAATCAGATTTCGTTATTTCCACATCTCCACTCCGTTTAGCTTCGGTGGAAATGGATCGAGCGGAACGGAGAGTAGATGTCAAATTTTTCTATCGAGGCGCGGCTGTGTGAAGATGTGTGTAGCCGGGCGGCGAGCGGCGTGCGAGGCCTCGCGACGGCGCCCGCGCCCCCACTCCCCGCCCCGCTGATGCCCGCGCTTCACCGCTACGGACGCACAGCTCACATCTCCTCTCCGCTTTGGTGGAAATAGCCAGCCAGCTTCGCAGCTCAGCTCGACACATCTCCTCTCCTCTCCGCTTTGGTGGAAACCGGGCTTTATTCATCAAAATATTTTTCTATGATATTTGTAATAACAAATTTCTTACTTGTACATGTAAATTTTATAAGATGGTATAATATTCTATAACCTGTAAAGCCTACTTGATGTTGATACTTTTCCTTTTAAATTCATCACATACACTAACTACCGTGAATTTTTTCACATTTCCAAATACAACGGTTTCGCTGGTAAGGGGGGGGGGGAACTTGACTCTAACAAAAATAAGCACTTTAAAAAGAAAAATTTTTGAAACGTACACTAGCATTGAAAAATGGTTTAAAATTAAAGATTTAATCTTAAAATAGGTACTTACTATTTATTTATTTTTTATATAGGTAAATATGTGTGTTATTAAAATCACTTTTCATTTCAGAGTCATTTAACGTATGTTTTACAAAAATCTGCTAAGGCATCTCTTAGGCTCATGAAGCGCTTTCATTTGATACCATACACTATTGTGTACCTATGTGTGTATTTCTAAAAAAAAATCCCATGCAAAAAATATGACGTCATAACTGCCCCCTCCCCGAAAATATTTTTAAGAACTGCCGATCAAAATGATTGGTTGAACCAGTACCTGTGTACCAAACGGCTATCATGTACATCTAAAGAGTGTAGAGGCAGTGTATAAACTCTAGATTATCATCATCATCCGTGATTATTGTTGTTACAGATTACGTCTGTTAACGAAATATCTAATAATTATTATAAAGCAGAAAATGAAAAACTGTGTCGAGGTCGACGAAATCTGTCACAGAGTGCATTACAGCTCCATCTGTCGGTGATTTTACAAATTACCGACATTCATGTTTCAAGTTACATTGAAATTGGCATGAATTCGATACATTGTTACAGATTACGCCTGTTAACGAAATATCTAATAGTTATAAATTTCTGCTTTTAACAATTATTTCGTTAATATTTATTTTTTAACCCTAAAAAGGGAAGAAGAATTTGTCACTTGGACACTTTGCTTTAAGGTAACTTTTGTTATGGGTTACTGTGTATAGGTTACTGATTTATTGACAAAAGACCCGGTAGAATACTTCTACTTTAACGCGTGACTTTCTAACCTCGTCCCCTTTTCCCTGCCATGCCAATTTGTCATTAAATCATCTTGTAGCATTACGAGTACAGCTACCACAGACAACTACTAAATGACCTAGAAACTAAGCCTAGAAATGAAGTAACTTAAGTTAGGGATATAAACCACGGTAAATATCCCATTTTTAAATATTATGAGTGCCTCCCCTGCGGGTGCTGGTTCCCAAATTTAATTAGGACAGGAACCGACCGAGTCGAAACAAAAAAAGTGTCTATGGTTAAATAATAACTTAGGCAGATTTAATTTAATTCATAAATATTATGTTATGTTAAGTATAGAGTAACAAAAAACCCTTTGCTTGCAAATATGTCTAAATAGAACTGCTGTTGTTTACACAAGACATGTTTAAAAAGTGAATGATATATTTTTTTATACTTCAATGATCAACATGAACCTCGATCTTGTTGGAATAATCAATACTTCTCTATATCTAATTGACCTCTTGCTGATAACTCCGCTTGCTAAATTGCTTGATAAATCTATAGTTATTTGAGAAACACATTGCTTCAAAATCTACTCCATGCACCTCACGTTTTTCGTTTTAAGTCCTACAAGAGTACTACACCAATAAAAATCTCAATAAAAATTATTTTATACTTTTTAGTGCGTTAAAACGTGTTGTTAAAAAATATTATAATTATATTTATTGTGTACTGTGGATGCATGCTCGTGATGCAAACTCCACATCGCTCCCCCTACTGGAATACGAGTATGATCAGCAGTGCATATTCTAATTGCCTGATCATGTTTTGACAAACAAACCAATGACTTGTACAAGAGGCTGTTGCTAACAGCTACTTGGTACAACATTAGTAAAATTATTTAACTCCAATATATTAGAGTATCGGATTGTACTAGATTCGAGCTACAAAAAACTACACAATTGTAAACATAGTGTAAATATAAATGTTGGGTAGGGTAGGATCTATCAACATCTATATTTACTATGTTTGCAATTTGACGATTACGATAATTATAGATGTTGGTAGAGTAGGGTAGAGGTAGGAAAAATGGCAGGACAATATTTTTCATTTGATTTGAGTAGGTAGTATGTAAGTTAAAGAATCCATAATGTAAAGAATAGGATTTTTGTTTTTGACGTTGATCTACCCGCGAAGCCGGGGCGGGCCGCTAGTATGATAAATAAAACAAAGATTAGACTTGAATTTGATCTGTAGTAGTGTCATGGTGCGAAAATCTAGGACTTCGGTAGAGGAAAATAAATATTATCAACGTGATTACTATAGTAATCAATTTATAGTATGTAATCAATCAGTTAAATATATTACATCCGTGCAAGCTATTCATTGTTGCTGCCGTAGTGTGCTGCAATCTCTACGTCAGTACTATCTGAGGCGGGAAAAATCCTATGGTACCTACTCGTACTTGTTAAACCTATTGATTCAACTTATACGATAACCAAAGGCCTTTTTTATCTAAATCTAACTATATTTCGGATTATCACTATAGCAACAATATTTTGAATAAAGAATAATCTGTCTGTACCAAAAGACGCACGAGAATATAAATATCGGTCTTTCCAAAATAACTTCCAGCTTGAATAAAAGCTTGCAAAAGAGTTTCAAACATGGAATAGATTTCTAAGCTTTTGACTTAAACAAAATTCATCCCGGATCGGAATGTAAAGGCAGATTCGAATTCATCGCTTGCGGTTTATTCAGTATCGTGTTGTTAGCGAGTTAATTCCTCGCTTTCAGCTGCCTCTGTCTCCTAAGCCGTGTTTACTGAAACGAAATTCATTAAATCAACCTACCCTCCAACGTCATAGCAAAATAAACGGGTGCCCACTTTAATTCACTTTTTTTTTCTATGTTTTATTTATTTATTTAAATGACAGTATGGACTTTATCAATAAGCACAGAATTACGAGTAATATAGTAGATACAAAGTCAAGAGCTCATCCGATTGAGAACACTCTTCAGGGTGTTCAGGGTGTGCCCTTGTCGCCGCCGCCGCCCCATACATAGCCCACCGCTGATGTATTTAAACCGTCATCTTGTCGAATCGAACAACGTCCATTGTAATTTGAGTTTATTAGTAAAAAAAGTTATTGCACATGTAATTCTTGTACTAAATTGTATTATTTTCTGAAGGACTATTAAAACCTAATTCCTTTTCAATTTGTTGTTCTAAAGAATAATCAGGAGCGGCACTTCCGCGGTTTGCACACCTCGCCCATTCATAGCGGCTACTCAAAAGGTTGCTCGCTATATTTTTCTTTGGTTAGGTATGCTTCCTTTATAAAGCTTTTTTGGTGGCTATTAACCTATTTGCGTGACCTGGAGTCCGTGCTGGGACTATTATTATAGGGTTTTCAAAACATGAAATGGAACTTAAATGCGAGACAGGCACCTTTTATAAAAATTAGAGGCATTATTTTTTTTTTCTTTTTAAAAATGCTTTATATTTGAATCTTATATATGAAACAGAAGCCATTAGAAAACCTAACCATTTAAATTTCATGTTATTTTAACGAAGATTTAACTTTATGAAACCAAGTTTAGACGGATTCTTTGAGCTCCGTAGCAAAAACATAAGGAACTCTACGAGGATTATCCGCGCTTGACGAGGAACGGGACAATCCCGTAGAAACGGGACTGTCGCAATCTTAACAACCTACCCAGTTGTCACTAGCCTTACGTATTCAATCATCAAAGGATGGCGTACAAAGATGCAGCTACACAAGGTTATTTGACTAGTGCTTCCACTTATAATGGTCCTTAATCGATTACATCCAAAGTGAAAATGTTTTGCTAGTGGAAATCTGATTAATTTGCGCACCAACAACGTCGTCGTGACTTGTCCCGTACGACATGATCCATTAGTGCGGTCAAGTAACAACAACATGGCGGCTAACAAGCGAGGGTGTACTTTATTGTGCCACAAACGCAAGCCTTTTATGTTTATGGTGATTGAATTCTTGGTTCTTTTGTATTGTATTTAAACAGCGACTATGTCACTCACAATACATTTTTGTTACCTTTAGTTTACTGACGACTAACATTTATTATTATTAAACCTATATGATGAATGCGATGAATGAGTTATGCTATCAATGATTTATTTTTAACAATTAATCACGACAATTCATAAAGAATAGACATTCTAAACGATTTCAAGAGTTATGTCGTACGAAAACCGCAGAAAATACTTATTTCAAATGTTTTGCCACGCGCTGTATCGGGGTTCGTTAGTCGCGTGTTGCTCTTATTTATTTATTTTCACGTTGACGTATTATGTTCGAGCTTTCGTGTTCGGCGGCGCCGCCTGTGTGACAACTCAGCCGGCAGGTTTTGTGGCGTCCGTCGTCGTCGTCGCCAACAACGGCTTTAATTTGTTTGATTGCGTTCTGGATAACTCGCTTTTCATACCACCGCGTTATCGGATTTTCTGTGGTCTCCTTTCAAGGTAGATTCCGGGGAAATGTTAACAAAGACGTATTTTTTTGTTATTTTATCTACATGTTTGGAGATTAACATCCAAGCAGATATTCATCGAATCTGAGGCTATATCATGTAAAGCATTATAAACTAAAACTAAATAAAAACGCCTTGTATATAATGCAGTATATTTTTTGCATGTTTTTTTATTTTATTTATTCAGCCAACATAGTAGTGCATTATATAATATATAATATCTAAAGTTAATGCTTACGTGTAATAATTTGCACCAAACTTATAGGTTATAAAATGTGAAAATTTATTTAGATGTTTAGATGTTTGGACGTTTATGTGTTTGAATGTACGGATGTTAGGATATTTGGATGTTTAGATGTTTGGATGTTTAGATGTTTATTTATATGTTTGGATGTATGGATGTGTGGATGTATAGATGTATGGATGTACGGATGTATGGATGTTAGGATGTTTAAATATCTAGATGTTTGAATGTATGGATGTTTAGATGTTTAGTTGTTAAGATGTTTAGATATTTGGATGTTTGGATGTTAGGATATTTGGATGTATGGATGTTAGGATGTTTGGATTTATGGATGTATGGATGTATGGATGTATGGATGTTTAGATGTTTAGCTGTTTGTTCCGCCTTCACACTTAATGTACTCAACGGATTTAGATAAATTTGGAATGGAGATAGTTTGTAACGTGGGTTAACACAAAGGATACTTTTTCGAGAAGAAGTCCTAAACCCACGGGAAAATCTTACATAACGCAGGCGTAGCCGCTGGCGGACCGCTAGTACTTAGTATATAAAATAAACGTCACTCTAAAGTAGATAACATCTGAAGGGGATCTCAAGTTTACGGTAAAGTACACGCTAAAGTTTTGAAAGCTTCACCCATAATTATCTCGTTAAGAGGTGGAGAGTTCATTGAGTTATATCCTGAGCAGCAAATAATAATAGTTTATCAGTTGGCAAGGTAGCAACTCTCGAGTTAATTAAGTCAAGTTTAGCGGTGGCACGGCAACTTGCGGAATAACCGGAACAGGCTGATATGAAAAAACTCTGGGCAAGCACAACACAACAGCTTATCAGATCCATATTGTTACTATAATAAAAATAGTTTCACTTCATTGTCTTATCCTCGCTTAGGGATATTGGTAAGCTGGCCGTCATAACTGTTTTTTTTATATGCTATGCACTTATCTGAAGAATGAGGGATTCTGACAGCTCTTTAAAAAATAAAAATAATACTTAGTTCTAATTAAGACGATAGATGGCGCCAGGTGTACTTCTTGGATTCTTTTATTTGTGAGACTGACTGTGTGGTGACTCGCCGGATTTCTTTGGATCCACGAATCGTCAACGCCATCTACCGAAGTTTTATGAACTATTTTTTTTTAATTGGCTGTCGGAAAATCCCCCTGTGGACTAAAACGGTACTTATACATTTATGATTCATTCATATTTATTCAGAAATTGATTATTTTCCTTGATTACCGATGTGGGACGAGTTTACCACTAACATTTTTTGATGAGGGAAACTCGTCCTTGGTCCGAGGTTAACGCGGACCAGCTTCCCTAACCCGTAGTAACTAGGTACTGTAGCGTTAAAAAAGAAAAGCTAGCTAACCTGTGGTCGACGACCACAGGCGAAACGTGAAATTTAGGTGTACAAAGAAAGATTTAATTGAATTTGTCCGGA
Source organism: Carpatolechia fugitivella (assembly GCA_951230895.1). Lineage (NCBI taxonomy): Eukaryota > Metazoa > Arthropoda > Insecta > Lepidoptera > Gelechiidae > Carpatolechia > Carpatolechia fugitivella. Next base: position 7,458,762 of record OX579655.1, on the reverse strand, counting down.
CGGTATAATATAAATTTGAAAAGGCCTAGAAATTGCCAAGCATGAGCCGAGAGTCGAGGGGACTCCGGCGATGTAGTGTCGCTGGAGTAGTGTTGTGTTGTGGTGTATCGATGCAGGAAGGTGTAAAAAACCGCGGAGTACCCCGGAGAGTAAAGCCAAACGGGAACCAAAAAAGGAGGGCCGGAGAAACCTAAAGGGCCTTTTTAGAATTTGGAAAAAGAATTTAAATTTGGCAAAATCCGCATACAAAATAACAAAACAGATACAAAAAAAGGCTAAAAAAATGATGGGCAGTATCCCAGGGAGCACGCCGGTGCGCGGGTCTGCGGCACTCAGCTGGCACGGGCGCGGACGCACACAACGCAGGGGTCCAGGCACGTCCAACGCCCGGTGGCCTCAGGGGTCCGGATCCACGGCGAGAGAACGAGAAAGGCACGGAGGGACCCTCGTGTGTGTGCCGCAGAGACCGGAAATACACTGTAAAGATTGACAAGGAAATAATCGACATCCGACCAAGTCAGGGAAAGAAAAAAGTACGTCGATAAAAACCAGGAGGAAGACAGCACAAGACTTACCCGGCAAGTCCAAAGAAGGAGCCTAATATTTATTGTATGGCCTAATATTTATTGCATGCCAAGCCACTTACAACATTTAGTCATATTTTCTCACTAATATTCAACCAAGTTCAAGGGATGAAACGTTTCCATTTCCTGACAGACGACAACTGAGAAAACAATAAACAATTTAGAAAAAGGTCAAACCAAGAAAATTTTAAATTTGAAAATGTGACATAAAAACCGGCCAAAAGAAAAAAGAGCCATACCAAAAAGGTTATTAAAAAACCTGCAGTAATGCTGCAGTACATTCTATTCTACTGTTTTATAATTTAATTATCAGAAATCAGAAGTCAGAAACATTTATTTGCAGGACATCACAACACAAAACATATACATAAATAATAGTACATAATGCAACAGAAATTAAATGAAAAATACAAACACAACATACTTACAAAATTGCAAGGTAGACTACGGCGCTGATCTTCCGGCCCTGTAGAAACGCGGCACGGACGAACATCATTTACCTACTTATACTTATAATTACAATAACACACAGCCGCGGCGGCGGAGCTATACCTAGTGGCAAACCACGGAGACAATGACAAACTATCTGAAAATGTTATTGTAATATTTTGTCGGTTTAATCCATAGACTTAGATTTTTTTTTATCTATGGTTTAATCATGAAGAAAGCCCATTGAAAATCAGAGAGAAAAATTAAATTTGCAGAAATTATGGTTTTATCAAGGTTTTTTATTTGTTCTTTATTTAATATTATAATTTTAAATATTTTTAATGAAAACTAAAGACTGTCCGAAAGAGAGATACTACTAATAATTTATTTTTCAATACACTTTGCTCGAAAATTGAACTCACGTTAGCAGTAACCTGTGCGGTAAATGCGTTTTACCGCACTAGTGCGTTTTTCATTAATTTTATTTTTATTTTGTGGTCTCCGTAATGATTATTCAGCCAGGATCATTTTAGTAATAAAAAAACATTTGAATCGATTCTTACAAAGAAATAAGTATTTTATATTTTTTTAATTCAACAAATGGTATCAAAAATATTATCAACCAGTAATAATTTATTAATAAAAATAAAATTATCTCGATTTTAACAGAGAAACGGTTAATAGAGACTGAATGTTTGAGAGCCCTTTCTTCATAATTTTGCTTATAAAAAAGAAACCTATCATTGTTACGAGGTTGGTGCTAATTTTGTAAAATTTTAATTTAATAATTGTGTTACTGATTATTGTTTCATGAGTGTTGTAATAGTGTTGATATTATTGATAAATGTGAATAGTACAGCAACTAAAACTGCGCGCGATATAACAAAGGTTAGTTTTTACTACTTTTTCATGAACAATTTTTAAGTGTAGTATCGTAGCTTTTGTAGGGATCAGTAGGGATGCCTTTCTTAACCATTTGACAGTTTTCCCACAAGTGTATTGAAAAACGTCGTACAACACACGGAACTTAGGTTTTATAACAAACTCGTGTAATTTGCCACTTACGATCCTCGTATCGTAAAGTACTATTGTGGCCCAGCAGCCGCCACGAAGCTGCTGAGCACTACACGAAGAATGTTGTAGAGAATAAAAATATAGGGTGTGGCAAAAAACCAGGGTTCAGTCCGAAAAAGGTATTTATATATTTATAATGTTAAATAAACAGATAGTAGAGAATAGTAGAAAAGGTATGTACTATCGGAGACCAGGGCATGAAGTAAGGAATTTAGCAGAAAAAAGACAAAATCGAAACGTAAGAAATCTAAATTTGAAAATGAATTTAAAATGAAAGATAAAACTGCCAGCAAGAAAGGTTGCCAGTCATAAAAAAGGAAAGAGGACGAATGCCTCGTTACACTATTATAATAATAGGTATAGTACTCTGTGGTAATAGGTAAATTCTAAATTGTATTTACACAGTGCCTATAGCATCATTGATTCAAATGAAGACCGGAGCGTCCTAACACTGGCTGGTTCTATGTTATGGAGACATCAGGTCGAAAAATAAACACTTTTTTTATTATTATTAGTATGAAGTTTTATTTAGCTGAGAGAACAAGGAGCTATTCCAAGCTCAAATAGCTGGCCATCACCTGGCCGACCAAGCTCTGACCCGGACAACGAAAAAATATATAAGAAATTTAAATTATTTCTGTCATTTTTAAAATAAAAAAATGAACATAATAAATAATAAATAAAAAAATAAACATGACAAAATAAAAAAAAAGTATTTGTCAAGATTCGAACTCAAGACTCAAAAACCAAATAGACTTTGCACACTCGCGGTTTCCCGACTGAGCTATTGCAGCGTTATGAATAATGGCGAAATTACCGTACTATTTTAATGGCGTATCAATATTCTTTTAAAACTGAAAACAATCCGGTTTTACTAAAAATGAAACCTAGCTAGATCGATTTATCGCTCCAGAAACCCACTATGCTAAATTTCATCGAAATCGTTGCAGCCGTTTCCGAGATTCTTATTACATAGGTACCTATAAATATACTCGTTTAAAGTAGGTATTAGATATCGTGTTTCGAGTTTCGACCGATCACCGACTCGACTCGAGGACCAACTTGCCCGGCTTGGAAACACGAGTGTCTCGTATTCAGAGATATCTAGTTCAAGTTATTTGCTGCAATCAGCTGTTTCTGTTGAATTGTACCTGTCTTTAGCTGTCGTTTATTTCAAGACGTGTTTCCGTATTTACTGTCTAAACAAGGTCTCTTAGATTTGAAGTAGAGTCGATTAATTAAAAAAAGTAGGTACCTTTAGGTAAAATGGGATTAGTAGATTATTAGTGAAAAACATTATTTTCCTTAAAATAAATAATGCTGGAACAAGTTGCAAATAATATCGATTAAATAAATAGGTGAGGGATGTTAACCCAGACATAAAGCGGAAGCCAACAGACAAGGGGGCAAACATGTCGATGCGTAACATTTCATCACGTTATCCTACGTGAGCCAACTGGCTCGGAAGCATTAGAATTTATCACTAACAGACAAACAAAAGAAGTAAACAGATTTCCATTCCGCGGCACGAAACAGCGAGATATAGATATAGGTGGAGGTAGCGGAAGGTCATCCATCAACTGTGATATGTGTTTCTTTAGGTGAGGGCACTTTTCCGGTTACTCCTAGTTTTTGGCTCGCCTCGTATCTACCGACACGCGACGACATCAATCTTGACACGAGTGTCTTTTGCTCAAATGAAAACCTTTCTTTATAGACTTACGAGATCGTTCGTTACTAGGGTGTTTGGAGACATTTTTAGTCGACTTGAAGATCAAATGTTTCAGCTGAAAACATTGTGGATTCAGCAGATTTTTCAACAAAACATAAAAGCTCAAAGAGAAAATCAGACGGCGCGAAATGAGAAAAGGAAAGAGAATAAATAAAAGGAATATAGTTGGAGTATGATAGAAAACCGCGGGCGAGAAATAATTCGACGACAGTGGTTCTCGGAGTCTGTTTGCAGCGGCTTATTGAGTGCAAACAGCGCAGCGGTGTGCGCAAATAGAGTGAGCCGACTGCTAGCGCCGACAACCAACACCCTGGGATGGGAACGACAGGAGGCAGGCCGCCGCCGGCGTGCTCTTTTAAAACCAAAAGGATTTGTTAGTATAAATTGAACTAAGGACATTTTAAAAACTAGCAATATTTTTATTTCAACTCTTTTGCAGATATTTGAAAGATCTAGCTAGAAGTTCAGAACATAGTGTCAGTTATAAAGTCACATTATAGCGTTTTGATATGAAGGAGTTTCGTAAAAAAAGAATAACTGGTTAAACATAAAGCCATGTTAGAGGCCAGGTGCTGCGGGCAGATGTTAGAGTGTCTGCGGAAAGCATATGGCGGCGGCTCAAACAGACAAAAGGTAGCAGTGTAACACATCGGTAAAACATACCGCTAAAAATATAGTATTGCAGCATCTTATGTTTCCTTATCTAAGCTGATGATAGAAACAATACTTTGACTTTTTCATTTGGTAGAGTCTTTACAGGCTTCAGATATTAAATTATTAGTTTTTTACGATTAATTAACATTTTACAGATTCATTGTGTTAGCGTTCTTTGACCATTCACAAACTAGTTTTTAAACGCAAAGAGGCTCGTTTCAAAACGCTACAATTTTACAAGTTAGTTACGTGAATGATTCGCGACATTGAGTAACCAATATACTTATAAAAAAAATCGAGCGTCGCAATTTATAATTTGAAAACAACCCCCAATCTGTGCAAACTGCAAAGACATTTCTAATCAAAGGCAACTATTGTCCTGATGTCGAAACTTAGCTGAAGTATTATCTTCTTCTTGTCTTGTAGGAATTGCTTGAAATTGCTTCACTTATTGCAATAACCAGCTTTTTCAAGGTCATGGTAGAGATATTATGGCGAGATAAAACGTGGTTGGAGCGACAAGTGCCGGCCGGGGCATCGAACCTCGTCCGTCTGGTTTGTCTCGTCCAGTGAGCCGGTGCGGCCGCTCCGTCCTCGCGTCAACTGCAATTATGTAATGCGTTTGAACACCGAACAGTTATACACACACACTTAATCTGTGTACAGGTATTATCTCGCTTTACTAAGGGCATGTGGGCCTTATCGACCGCGTTAATTAGAGCGGCCCACGTTAGTACATACATACAGGTACCGTCAGCCCGTCAGACAAAGGTAGACCACGCTTCTATCACGTCATTAACGTTAGAAGTAAGCAGGTACATTTGGCTCGGTATCTTTATAGTAAAACAGCTCTATCATGTTTGCAAAAAGTTATTTTGTTCTCTGGATAATAATAATAGTAGATTTTACAACAAGTGCACAAAATGAACCATTTTTATCCGAGGCTGATAGTAATGTCGAGAATAAAATGGTTTGTGGACGAGTTATAAACTCTGCTTTTCATTTCGATTGCGAGGAAATAAAACAATAGTATAACATAACATTTCTTTCATTAACCAATTTACAAAATTATCGTAAACTTTGAGATATTTTTCCCGAGACTTTGGCGGTAATATCTGTTGCACAACTCTCTGTGCATTAATTTCCATAAGCGTATTAGGAGAGAGTGTTAAATCCTCTTCTTCACTGGACATTTTTAACAATTTTACCACACTGAAGAAATTAATAAACGCTCGTAAAAACAAGAGCGACAGCATCCCGCCGCTTTATTTTTTTTAAACCTTACCACATTGATATTAGGCTTGGGCTGCAGACTTATACAGCCTACTATTAAATTATTTTTTTAATAATAATTTTCTTAAATTAATTAAATAATCTACCGTACTTGAATTTAAATGCTAATATATTTTATGTCTTAAAAAAACACATAAGGCAAATAAATTAAAGTAAATATTATAAAATAACAAATTCTATCTAAGAACTTCTTATTGTGTTTGGCTGTATGACTCATTTTCTTTGCCTTAATATAGATACATTTATGAGTAGATACGTTAATGCACTCGTGCACAAAATTCGATTTTGTGCAGCCTATTTCAGAGCATGAGAAGTGAAAAAATAATTGTACCTACATTTCAGCATGGTGAAGTGTCCACACCAGCTTTAACGTCGAATTAATGTGATATATTGTATTAAATAATAATAGTTCATTTTTGTTTCTTTTTGGTGACTGTACGTACAATTATTTTTAATATTACCCCTCTACAAACGAAAATTCATAGCTGCATTTTCTTCGTCCTCCGGAATTTTCCTTTGTGCATTCTCCGCAAAACTGGATCGCCATCCATCCGTGCAATCCGTGGTGTTCTCATAAATTATATGAACGACAGAGACAGATCGTCTTGAATAAATTTACACAGATATTTCTCATCCTGTCTGAATCCGGCTATTGGGGCTTTATGGTTAGTCAATCTTCTGACTCTAGCTACTTACTACGTATGTGATACGCTATGTTAATTTATATACAGGTATAATGCCATTTAAAATGAATTAGTGTCGAATAGAGCGTAAGGCGTTATTATGTGTTTGTGTAACTAACGCAAGACCACGGTGTTGATGGTTGCGTAAGTAGGTTATGGTTGTACACATTTATACTATGGTGGTCAGTAGGTATAGAAACAGATGTATGAACCGGACGTGTAATAACTACATAACTTCAGTCCGTACCCATGCTATAATGGTACATACTGTTTATGTTTCGTTCTGTAAATATATTTACTTTAACTTTCAGAATACCTTAGAAATATATATTTTTTTCAATACACCTTGCTCTATTGAACTTACGAAGGCAGTAAATTGGGCGGTAAATGCGTTTTACCGCAATAGTGCGATTTTAAATTTTTTTACAAGTTTTTATTCAACTTGTAATGTATGTAACTATGTATGTTCGAAATGTCGTTTAATGGTGAGTAATATGAGGTTTTCAAATCCTATGTAATTGATCATTCATTACTCACTATTAAACGGCATTTGACATATATATTCCTAAATATACACATATTTCTGTTATTCTTTACAAAACGTAACCTTGCAAGTGTTTCGATTTTTTTTTTATAAGCAGTATATTTTAGTTATTGTTGTGTTATAGTCTTAAATAATATAATCAATAACTTATGTAAGTCGTAACTGTTAAAAGTGGCCACTTTTGGCAGTTACTGCTTACATAACTTATAACTTATACAGCATGAATTTTACATCGTTTTGTTCCCGCCGCCGCGCCGTGTAGTGATAGTACCCGTCAAACTAAACAACTTTTCACAAAAAAAATCCTGTGACAACAATATTTTGGAACTCTCCATACAAAATGGGTCAGTCGGGAGTCTCACTTTGTATGGAGAGACCAAAAATTTTTTTGTCGCAAGAATTTTTTTTTTTGCGAAAAGTTGTTCTTCACTACACGGCGGGAATAACACGATGTAAATTTCACGGTGTATTTAGGACTATAAAACAGTAACTAAAATATATTTATAACCCTTTTATTGTCGTTAAGCACATAATAATTTCGATCGAAGTCACTGACAATAAGTAAACGATTTATTTCAATTGGTGGCGCTACTGCAGCTGTTGTTTAGCCTGCTTGCAAAGCACGGAAGACGCTGTCTAAACTAAGCAACCACAAATAATCTTTGTACGGAAACTGTTAAATAATAAAACCTAGCTGTGAATAATGAAGAAAAATAATAGGAAAAGTGTCGAGGTTAGGATTAATTACTATCATAAAAAAATTTAATGAAAACACTGAAAAATAATTTTAACAAAAAGATAGAAACCTCCTTCAAATTACCAATATGGTTTCTTCACTAAAAAGTAACAAATAAAATAACATTTCAGATGGAACATGAAAAAATATCCTCATTTAAGTAGATAGGTAGTGTATTAAGAAAATATTTAGAATTTTGTACTTCCCTTTGGAGTCAGTGCCAGCCAAAAAATCGTCATTAAGTCGTGGGCAACTGTTTTAAGTCATCGTCGTCATCGTTAAGACGTTTATAGTCGGTAGTATAGGGTTGATATAGTCAATGATATATATGTTTTGTTGTGCTGCGTGGGATGCAATGCCGCACCCGACCAAACGCAGGCGCAGGGACGACGACACGAAGCGGCTACCAAGACACTCCGAAGAAGTTATTTTGAACGCATTCTGACTAAAACCACTGAAAAGCGAAAACGAACTGAAGAAATATTTCAGATTAACAAAATTAGCGAGGTATGAGATAGATAGAATTCTCCTCTGGCACTCTCTGGCGAATAGGTTTAGTGAGAGTCTTCGCAAGTGGTGTGTGTGTTTTGAGGGCTCTCGTAAGTGCGGCGGCGACGGCTGTGGTCTGCCGGCGAGCCCAGCTCTAGCAAACTTTCACCGGGCTCATTAGCGATGCATCACCAACTCTTCAGTCAACACTCCGCGCCCACGACGACCGACGGCGCGGCGTTGCTCACCTTGCCAAACTCCACAAGAATTTTTAGAATAAGACCAAATTTTTTCAAAAAAAATAATTATAAATGTCCTTTTTTAAGTAGGTATTAATAAATTATCTCTCCTTATTTTCGAAGGTTTTTTTTTTATATTCGTATTGTCAACGGGTATAAACCTGTGCCTGTTCTACAGCCTGTGCATGCATGCAGTAAAAAGGTGTCCTCAGAAAATGATACTTTTTAGAAGACCATAAAATTATTTTTAGTAAGTTCTGATTTGGTTTCTTACAGAAACGTATACAGAGCATTTGTCCGTTCGATACTATTATCAAGCAAAAGGTCTTACAAACGGACCGACAGCTAGATATTCGTCAAAAGGCGGTATTAACTACCTTGCAGCTAGGTCACAGTAGTTGTCCATGAAATAAACCATTCCGAGTGTTCATCACACACAGGGACTGCCTCTGTCATATGTTTGATACGTTTCCCAGAAATGCTCTTCATTTCAAGTGGATGTCAAATCCACTGACGAGCTAAATACAGGAACAAAAAGTATTTTGGGACATTTTCTAAACAAAATTGTTCTATTTTTTAACTAAATTCAAAAAGAGGAGGTTCTCAATTCGGTTGTATATTTTTATTTTTTATGTACCTATGTTATTCAATATCTCCGCCAGTTGTAAACCGATTTAGGTAATTCTTTTTCCATTCGACTTTTGAGGGACCACCCATATAATTTTTGTGAAGACCTGATGGTGGAACATGACGTAAAACTTGTAAATTCCTCAACGGAATGTAGCACTTGCATCGTTATTCGTCTATCATATCTCAGTCTTAACCGATTTTGATGATTCATTTTTCATTCAATAGAATTTGTTAAAATCTGATGATGGAATAGGGATAAAAGCGGAATCTCCTCAACTGGTGACAGCAACATGCATCGAATCGCAATACAGTTATTGGCCTCTGTGACTGATTAAGGAAGTTCAAATCACACTATCACACTTATATAAATGAGAAAAGATTTTGATTTTTTAAGATTTAAGTTTATATTTTGTAATTTGTGTTTTTTAATTATTTTATTGCATTGAAGCTTTAAATTTACAATGCATATAATATGTATGTGTGTGTGCCGTGACAATGACCAACCCCGCGTGTGCCCCATGTCCTTACTGCCCGTGCTCTGGGTGAACGTTTGCTTTGCCCCATGGCCTGCGCGTGCATATTTATCGTATGCACAGGGATGTTGCTGCAGCTGACGCTCCTACCATTCCGTCTGCTGTTAATTCGACCGGTGCGCCGCCACAGTCTCAGCCCATACAGAACCTACAAACAGTCTCCCCCCCTAAATAACAATTTAAAATTTCGAACCTACCTTGCAGAGAGTAAATCTAATCTATTTTATTCTCCACACATTTAACACACCTGAAACTACTTACTGTTTTATAAACATACCAGGCAATTTATTGGTTTTATTGTACAATTGATGGATTCTCTGGAAGAATGGATATCCTCGTGCAAAGAACACTCCGCTAGGTCGATAAAGCACCAAAGTTGCACTTGTATATAAATAGCCAACACTTGATACCATTATAAAATAAAATAAAACTAGTCTAAATAATTTTACTTTTAACGGGATAACTATATCGACTTACTTGTGAAAGATAAGAAGTTATTATTGAAAAATTTCTCAACACGTATAATAATGTTAAAACGTGGTTTTTAAAAATAAAAACATTATTCAGACAAAACTACTCGCTGAGCAAAGAGCTCCCCTTCTATCATGTTATTATTACGTTCCCGGCCGCCGCGCCGGCGGCGCCGGCGCCGCTTCCACCGGCTCCCCGCGCCTCTGGAACTCAAATTCAATTCAAAAACAATCGTAATGATGTATTTTTTTCCCAGGGTCTTCTTAAAGAGGAACAAAAGGATTGAATGTAGCAAGCAATGAAAGGCAGCGTTGTTGGCGGCAATGGATCGTTAGAACACATAAGTTACTCGTGAGTTTATTGGTAGATGAAGTAGGGTATGAGAAATGAATTCTCGGCAACAACTAAGATTGTAGCTGACAAGCACTTACTCGTACGTTTACAATAATAAATTTTAAGAAAGTGACTAAAATAAATTTATTGCAATTGGCATAAATAGTAGATTATTAATCAAGAAAGGTATTACGGCGCACAAGCGTAGCGAGGGGTGCTTATAGTGCGAAGAAATTGACCAGTTTCCCACGTGGTGAACCTCTGCTTGATTGCGAGGAAAGAAAACAATTCAGTTTGTAAATAATTATTAAAGTAAAAAAATTTTTTTAACATATCACGTTTTTAACGCACTAAAAACTATGAAATATTTTTTCTTTTATTAACCGACGAAAAAATCAAAACAAAACGGAGGAGGTTCTCAATTCGACGTATATTTTTTTATGTATGACCACGTTCCACGCATCTTTTTACAGTGTGGTTCGATTTTGATGGTTCTTTTGTTATTGTATAGAGTAGGTATATATCGAAGTTGGTCCCATTTGAAAAAGCACCGACGACAAAGAGTGTAGATAAATTGAAAATAATTAAAAGTGATTTAATTGCAAAATATAGGCCATTTTAAATTTCTATGTTGTACGAGTAGGTATATTAGGAGAAGGTTTATTTTATTTTTCACTTTTTAGTTACTTTTTCGTTGGTTGAATTTTTTGTTAATAAGCTTTTATTTTTGGTGTAGTACTCTTGTAGGACTTAAATAAAACGAAAAACGTGAGGTGCATGGAATAGGTACCCTACGTAGAACAACGTTCTATGTGTAATTTTTCAAATGTTCAGGAGGGCTCCTCGAAGATTATGAAATGGAACTTAGGGTTATAAAATCATCATACTTCAAATTTTGGTGACAACATTTTAGGAATCAATACTTCATATAAGGATCTAAAAGATGCCGTACTACTGTGTATTATACGTAATTTACTTTTAAAAATAGCCAGTCACATATCATCTACTTGAGACACTGTTCTACATAAAAACCAACAAATTTAACGCTCCATATGGATATGAGACGTTGTTCTACGGACGATTTTCATAAATATTGCGTTCCATATGCACAAGTTACACTATTCTTCGGGAAAGCTTTGAAAAAATAGAGATACCAGTACACATGAGATATTGTTTTACGGACAAACATAGAAAAATAGTGTTACAAGTATACCATGTACACAGTCATAGTTCCGACGAACAGAGTCGCACATTCACATAGTTATCATTCATTCATTCATTTTAGGAATCTTAGGTATTATTTACAATTATAATTAAAATGTGTGGTATAATTTTCGATACAAATATTTATCATTACTAATTAATTACTAATAAACAATGACACATATTAACTTGAAACGACGCCCGCGTCGCGCGTTTGCGAGTGACAAGTACAAAGAACATAGGTATATATGTTGAACGGTCCTTTTTCTACGTTATGAATTCAAATGTGACTTTGTTCAATCTTGGTATCTCACTAACTACCTATAAGACATAGAAAAAAAAACTTAGTTTGTTTCAAAGTTTTCTTTGTAACTAGAGTAGATCCGCGATAAAAGCGATTTCGTTCTATGAGTACATGAAACGTTGTTCTACGAGTATGTAGGGTACATATTCTAAGAAGTAGAGAACGAGGTGATGGCTGAAATACTGCATAGCTGATGCTATTGCCTTTTAATTGCCTTACTTATTTTCATGTCTGTCTGATACATAACATTATAATTTTTAATGTACGACAATGAATAAATCTCTTCTAATTATTTTTATTGCCAGGGGTTGTTTGTTGTGTTTTTTTAATATTGGAAAGATTTGCGTTTGACCATCATCCTAGCTGATGGAAATTGATTATGAGGTGAAAGATGGACCACGCTCGCCTAGAAGATTGTCTTAGAATTTCTTTATAAAGGGGCTAAGCTTATAATTCTAATCTATTGTTTTTTGAGAAACACTTATTTTTCAAAATCTATTCCATGCACCCACGTTTTTCGTTTTAAGTCCTACACCAATAAAAATCACAATCAAAATTGTTTTATACTACTTTTTAGTTCGTTAAAAACGTGTATTGTTAAAAAAATATTTTTTACTTTAATAATTATTTTATGCTTTTTAGTCCAACGTATGTAAAATTTGGCAAGAGAATGAACATCACGTAGGACTAAATTACTAAGACTAAAAAGCCCAACGAGAATATGTTGTTACGTTGAGATTACCTTCTGGCTCCATCATTAGACCCTGGCTGGACATCACGTGTGTGTGAGTAGAGATCTTGTCAAGACAAATCCAACGAGCCCATACACGACGAGGTTATGTTTTGGATTTGAGGAGTTCTGATGGCCACCTTCTGGCTCCATCATTAGACCTTGGACATCACGTGTGTGTGAGTAGAGATCTTATCAAGACAAATCCAACGAGCCCATACACGACGAGGTTATGTTTTGTATTTGAGGACTTCTGATGGCCACCTTCTGGCTCCTTCATTAGACCCTGGACATCACGTGTGTGTGAGTAAAGATCTTGTCAAGACAAATCCAACGAGCCCATACACGACAAGGTTATGTTTTGTATTTGAGGAGTTCTGATGGCCACCTTCTAGCTGCATCATGAGGTGACATCACAGATGACTAAAGATCTTAAAATCCTACGATCCCAAACACGACGAGGTTATGTTGAGTAAGTATTTGGGGAATTCCTGCGGCCACCTTCCGGCTCCATCATGACACCCTGGACATCACGTGTGACTAAAGATCGTGTCAAAACAAATCCACGAGGTTATGTTGTGTATTTTAGAAGTCCCTATGTCCAACTTCCGGCTCCATCATGAGACCAGCTCAATGATACCATGATATTGCATTGTCATCGAGGTTACATAGTGTCACAATAGTGTACCAAATTTCAGCACAATCGAATCGAATATCGTTTAAATGGAATATCAATTGTGTGTGAACTTAAAAAACATGGTGAACCTATAGAACCTACTTAATTTCAGCGATTAAAATGAAACCGATCAGCAGTTGCGACGCGACCTATTTCGTTAATTTCATTAGTGCTTTCGGACCGGAATTGATTAGGGATTGGAGTATGTCGGTCGGTCGATGATAGAAGGAGATTGTTGATAAGGCTGGTCACACACGGTCCGGTTGCGCTACGTGAATGTTAATTCGAGGCTGGCTGGCGCTGGGCCGGCTGCGCGGCGCGGCGCGCGGGTAACGCCTCCCGCCAAGGGTGCTGGCTGACGCTCGGCCTACCTCCGTCCACGCTACTACGCCTCGTTATTTCCCTCCACTCCACTGCGGCAAGGATAAGACCCGAATAAACTTTTAACTCCAGCGAAAACACGGCCATATTTTTCTACCAACTTTAATTAAAGAACTCTCAAAAAAAATTTACACTGTGTTTTTGCTTTCACCGAACTATACCGATAGCTTTACAAAAAACAAGCTGAGAAACAAATAAGATCAAAGATATCGAAAGTAACGATGGTATAAGTGTTCTTTTGGCTGCATAAATCACCTCGTTAACAATTTATAGGTATAAATAATGAACAGGGCACTTATTAACCCACAAAGAAGTAATTAAAGTTCAATTATGATATTATGGTAGTTGACAAACATCAATAACATTCCAGTTCATATGAAGACACTTTCACAAGGATGTGAATAGAAAAACCGAATCTTAAATCAATATTGAAAAAAAAATACAGCAAATAAGTTCGACAAAGACTAAGAAATCTATTCAAAACAATGATACAAAACCATACGTTTGGCATAACGCGATCTAGTCCCTTTACTCATTAGGTACACCGATTTGAACCGTTTCTATTGAGAGTTCTTCGTTCCGTTAGGAAAGAAAAGACTAAATGGTGTCATTAACGTAGTTAAGTAGAAAGTAATATAAGTCTGCAAAGTTTCATAAATTACTAATATTATGTACGGGCCGTTGATGATGTATGGTAGTTACCGAACGTGTGATGCTCTCTAGCCGGACCACCATTAAGTACTCACTCAATATTATTGTGAACACATGCTACCTTATATCTACCTTCATCCCATCAGGACTCCATAATGAGTACCTCAATGTTTCATTAGATAAAAAACATTTTTTGTGGTTCTAGGAAGGAAATAAAAAAATCGGCTACAAAGTTAAATTTCGGAGATTGACGGTGGTAGAGCAGTATTCTGTGGTGAACACTCTGCTTTTCATCTTGATTGTGAGGAAAGAAAACAAGTCAGTTTGTAAAAAAATAACACATGGGCTACGACATCTCACGTGAGACACACACATCAATTTCATAGTCAAACTGCGAAATTTTCAGTTGGTTTTAATGACATCACTGTATATTATTTTGAAAAGTCACGCACAAGTCTAAATTAACCTAATTTTCACTATTTCATCGAATTGACATAAAATAATAAAATATTTATTGATTAATCTAAATCAAAACATTGCTTAAACCACAGATAACATTTTTTTTCGGCAAAAATTTCTCCCGCCTTTTTTATAAGGCGCGTTAGTTTCCAGCTAAGCATGATTTTTGACAAAAATCAAAATAATTATGGTTTATTTTATTATTTTTAATCCTTTTACTGTTTTTTCTTGGTAAATACATGTATTTTGTATTCATCTTGCATAGGAAAGTATATTCAAGCAATTTTTTATTTTTTATTGAAATTAAATTATTTTTAGGCTGTATTGTATACGTCTATTCCTTTGCCATTTATCGTGTGCAACTTTCTATAAATATAGTAAAAAGAATGGTTCTAATTTCAAAGTTACTTACATCCCTTGAGATGTAAGTTGAACTTACATCCTTTCTTTGGGGTCATTATTGGACTACTTTCAGAGCTATATGTAAGCTGCTATGTAACTACATATGTACGTACCTACGTGCATAAAATACACAGGACTGCACGACTGTACCAAAATTGCATAATTCTATTTTGATGTGTTCGTTATTGTCAGGACAAGGTATGTATAGAAGAAAAATATTAAAACAGAGTAAAGTTTTATTTCACAGAAAATACCTAGCGAGCGTAGGTGCGGGCAGACAGCTAGTCATAAATAAATAAATGACAGCAACACATTAGCGTCAGAAAGTGCGTCACTCACTGACAACGTCGTCTCTGGCGCGTGTTCGTTCACGTCTCTCATTAACCTAGTGCCATAATTAAAAAATAAAAATAAAAGTCAAAACTGTAGACTAAAAATATGAAATGCTTATTTTTTCGAAAAAAAAAAAGATCCTTTCTGAAGATCGTGACTGAGGATGAGAACAAAATTGAACCTCATCAGGTGGCTGTTACGCATGGCCCACAATGAAAGGGCAGAATTGGAGGGTCGCAATCGCAATATGTAATGGGAAATAGACCGAACGACCGCCACTCACTCATTGATTTCTCTCAATATTGTTGAAAAATAAAAATGTGTGATGCCAGGCAAGGTTCCCGTTGGCTTTTAGTGCTCAAGTGCGGGTAAGGGAATACTTATTGGAAATTGATTTTGAACCATTTTATTTGTTTTATTTTATTTTATTTTACTGATTTCAATAAATAACAGTGAATGATATCATTATTCAGTTAAAGAAAATATTTGTTCGGTATATTTTATGAATACAATTTTTCATTATGTTTTGTTTTACATGAATTTATTTCATGGCAGTAAGTATATTAAGTTACAATCGTAAAATAATCCACCAAAGAATTATTACAAAGAGCATAAAAAAATTTTATATTAGCATTTTTTTTGTTTTTGTTGATTGAGACATTATTTGCCCGACGACGACGTTGCGTCGTAGACTCCATTATTTCTCTTGAACCTCGTACAATGCAATCATCTGGAGAAGTTAAATCGAATCGACGTTATGTTGAAAATAATGTAGTGCTCTGCTTTGGACAGCGCTCTCGAGGACACTAAGTACCTTCAACTTAAATCATATTTTTTGTCTTTAGTCTATAAAAATTATTTCACGATGTGCATTCTTATTTTCAATAAGCTACCTGACTCGGATGATAATTGATAACATTACTTTAACTATAATACTTTTAAAGGACTAACTAAAACTTGGCTTTTAGATCATGAGTTTTCGATACACTTTGCTCGAAAATTTAACTTACGAAGGCAGTAAACTGTGCGGTAAACGCGTTTTACCGCACTAGTGCGATTTAATTACAATTGTTTTTAATTCCTACGGTCTTAAAATTATTATTTAGCCAGGATAATTTTGACAATAAAAATATTTAAATCGATTCATACAAAGAGAAAAGTATTTTATATTTTTTTATTTCAACAAATTTGTATCAAAAATATTATCAGCCAGTAATATTTTAATTATAAAATAAAATTATATCGATTTAAAAAAGAATCAATTCGTAGAGGCTGAATGTTCGCCAGAGCCTTTTCTCCGTAATTATGCTTATAAAAAAGAAACAATTATCGTTTTGTAGTTGACGCCAAGTTTATAAACGTCATCAACATCAACGGCCCGTTACAGTCCACTGCTGGACTATGAGCGTCCTCCACTTAAGTGAAGGGTTTTGCCATAATCTCCACGGTTGGCAGGCGGGTTGGAGATCGCAGATTAAAAGGTTACTGTATCAGAGAGCGCTGCTACCCGTTCCCTGTTCAATGTGTAGTCCCTAAGTCACCTCTTACGATACCCACGGGAAGAGTAGAGGTTGGTGACAAATGTATTCTACTCTACTCTGCCGTCACCACACACAAAGTTTATAAAATAATCATTTAATTGTTTTACATTGAAAGTTGTTTTATGAGTGATTAAGTGTTGATATTCAATGGTAAATGTGAATAGTATAAGGATACTCAAACTGCGCGCGATATAATAAAGGTTAGTTTTTACAAATTTTACATGATCAATTATAACAAACTCGTGACATTATAAACCCTCGCTTGCGGCTCGGGCTTGCAAAAGTCAGCTCGTTTGTAATTTGCCACCACCACTAGTATCGTAATGTACTATCATAAAATATACCTAATTTAAATTGTAAAAGTTACATAAGCATTGTGTTATTGTTATTTTTTGTCAACATTTTATTAGAATATCTATGTATTTATCAAAGAAATAGGTACGTAGTAGGATCTGGGGCCCCCAACATTAAGCAAATTCATCTGCAAAATTGTTACCTGAATTTATATTCACAATAAAGTTTCATTTCTTTTTTCATTTCATTTCAATGATATACATTATGTTTATTTTAACTTTTTTTTATTGGTACTACATTGGCCTCGACTCGGGATGTCATGCTCTAATTATAATTTTAAATCCAGCTATCCTTTTCGTTTTTATAACCAATGAAAGAGAGGTGATGAACGAATGATATTAATTTGAACGAATGATAACCTAAAATAAGGGCATAGTTTACAGTTTAAGAGATTTTTAAGTCGCATGTTTTAAGTGCTCTCTAAAATTGTGCAATCGACACGGCCATAAGGTTCAAATTCGATGTTTGACAGCTCTAATAATAGAATGGCCATCTCCTGTCCCTTTTCAATCTTTAAAAAATAAAAAGGACAGACTAACTTAAATTGAGGATTAGAGCGTGACCGTGTGAATCGGGGCCATTGACTACCCAAATTTATTTTAAATATATAATTATAATATACAATAATACATAATTTCAAATCTCTACGTTTCTTAGTTTTTGAGATAATCTTCTGTAACAGACGGACACGCAAGTAATCTTATAAGGGTTTTCCTTATAGGTACGAAACCCTAATACGCCTGTCTCATAGTCAACAGTGTCGAGTGTCGACTATACGACACCTTTATATAAAAATAAATGGAAGAACGATGTAGCCGCTTGAATGCACAAAGAGATGTGCAAGGCGACAAGTCTACGCTTTTATGAAGCTTTTTCTTAGATTTTGAAAGCTCCGCGCTCGGCGCTCGCTGCTACTCTTATTGTGTGAAGTTATAATGCGTCAAAGTATTAGTTACAGGGGAGTGCGCGGCTTTGTATGGAACTCTTTCGAGAGTGACGTATCGCCCACGCCTCGTACCTTGATGCACTCACTTCTGTGCTTGAACCAGCTTTACTCCCACCATGAGTTTGGCTCCCACGCCGATTTTTTTTAGATTTAGTATTTGAGAGCGTCGGTGGTATAGTGGCTAGGGCCGCTGCCTCCCGTCCGGGAGACGCGGGTTCGATCCTCACCTCGTACCAATGTATTTTCGAATTTCGAATTCATATGTACATACGTACGTTTATTCGACGCTCTTACGGTGAAGGAAAACATGGTGATGAAACCTGCACACTCCTGCTAAAAAATTCAAAGGTTGTGCCTAATCGCCCTAATTCAGGGTAGGCTCGATCGAGCCCCTCGGTGGGGACGTATATGAGCTGTTGATGATGAGTATTTGTACTAAACTTAAAATCGCTTTCGATTCTCTGTAAAGCTTTCTTTACTCTAATTTGTTTAATAATTTGATGCATATACCTACATTTCGAATATCTAAGTAGATATTTATCGGCTTACAATCGATCATTCTATAATAATGAGGATACTGGCACACAATTTGGAGACAAAATTGACATTTAGGGCATGTCGCAGCGTGTTAATTACAATTTGATTAGATGATCATACATACCTAAATATCTAAATATTAGATCTAAATAACAGATTTGCAAGAAGGATTAGTAAAGAATAGTAAAAAATATAAAAAAAACTTGTATGTTTTTCGTGGGCGTTGGTAGTTTACTTTTATTTGGAGTGAAGTTGACTTAGCCCTGGTTTTTAAAAAGCTCTAAAGACCAGATTATCAGGCAAGTAGGCTTTTAAATTAATTTATTTAATATTCGCTTTTAAATTAACAATGAATGTTTTTTTATTTTTCTTAGTAGACTTCCCGTAAAATGTAACAATGGGAAACAGGTAAAGATACTTAACTCACTCAACATCGGGGTCCGCATTCTAGTCTTCGGCCACGGAAACGCAATAAGAACTGACAATGGTTGATATTTTGTATTTCGCTTCTTTCACATCGTGAGACCGGAGCAAAGTCTCAGAGCATTTGTCGATTGTGGAAAAGAAAGTGGTCTTATTTATCTTATGTCATTTGTACTCGCAACGCCGCCGTTACCTACCCTACGTTCCAAAATTGCGAAATGACTTAAAACGTACTTAAGTACCTACTCAGAATGTAAGTTTCTAAAATAAAATTTTGTAGTGGGCTGATAACAAAATCTCTTAAGTAGGTATTAATAGTAAATTAATGCCCACCCAGAATAGAATATTGATTGATTGTACAATTCTGATATTATAAGTAATCTAGATTGTGACGGCTCTTTTTGTCTTGCTCTCCTGTCTGTTCGTCTTCAAGTAAAAATTATTAAAAATGTAAGGCTGCTCGCGTTTATGTCTTTTATATGACACACTCGTATCTTTTTGTTTATTTGCTATCAGTATCACACACAGATTATGAATATGGTTTTTCATTACGATTGTTTTGTTGTAGTATGGTTGTGGGCACTCAAATTTAAGGTAGGCTCAAACTCCTAATGTATGAGCTGATAATTACGTTGGCTGAAGCCCCTCGATGGGGACATTAATTATCTGATTACAATTATAATTTAGATATGAATATATTTAGTTCTAACTTCTATAAAAACTAAAAATTAATTAATTTCAGGTAAGTACCTTTTATCTCGTGGCCAGTACAGGTCGATCCCTCTTTGTAAATGGGTCCCGTGGTCCGCAGTAGTTAAAATTGCCGCATTCCACTGTAGTCAGGCGAGAGAGCCGACGCAGCTTCTCTATCTGGACCGGTTGTTTACCGGCGCGCTCCTCGTGCAAAACTCGCGACTACCATCTGAAAGTGACTGAAGCACTGTCTAGCTTTCAGGCACTCACAAGCTCTACTGAAGTCATGGTTATGGGGAAGAGTTTAATTGAATCGGAGCGAGAACTGCAGGTGCGCGAGAGGGCAGCGCGCGAGGCGCGAGATAGGTAGCGCGGGCTCGAAGACGCGCACGGGACTGCCGCGAGCCTGACGCCAGCACCCTCCCGCGCCGCTGCGCCGCCGGCGCGCCGCCGCCGCCGCCGCCAGCCTGCGCGCGCACCGATCGCCGCACCTCGCAGCTCGCAGCGCAGCACCAAAGCGCCCTACGATACGACACCCACCCAGCCTGGCTGCTCCAGCGAAGAGAAAAGAACTAGATTTCAACATAAAGAGCACTCGATCACAACTCGATCAATCTTAACTCGAGCAGACCGTCTAACAAAACCCTATCGATACCTAGATCAAGCAAGGTTCTATATAGGTATAGTTAGCTACTTTACGAGATCGTAGCGAGAAAGGGTCCACGCACGCAGATTTGAACCACTTCCGAATCCACACAAATATCTATCTAATACTGTGCTAATACTAACCCTAACTGCATGGTTATTAGAGAAACATATTTGATGTAAAACAATTAATAAAAAGATACGTATTTTAGCATATTTCTTTTTAGTTTTAAAAGTTGCTAAATAATTAGTCAAGCATTCCTTACATTTTTATTTGCAAACAATTATGAAGTATGAAAAGAAGGAAGCAGTTTCTCTTGTCATTTAGTCTTGGCTTTCTTCCATGCTCCGGCATCTTACAACGCTGTCTGGTAAAGTCTGGTTGTCCAAATGGGGAGGTGATCTAACTGGTCCAGACGCATATCCTGTGATGGAATTACGGCTATCGGTCCCCTTGCCTTCTTTTCTTCGTTCATGTTTTCAAGTGCATTTGAAGGGTGTCTTCGTTTTTTGCCAATACTTGGTTTATTTGCCCACCACAAAGCTTCTGCTGCCTTGATGTCCGCTAGTTGTCCTGATATCTACGCCGCCGCCTGTGTATCTGTCATAGTTTTTTCAGTGCGCTTTTCCGTAGCATATAACATGGTTTATTGAGATATATGTAGAAACATTTCGACGCGATTTTGAACGAATTTCACGCATTTCACAAATTAAAGACTCTTTATTAGGTCATTTTGTGATTGCATGCATGCCTCGTTAGAGCGGGTGCGAGCGAAGCGAGCACGGGAGTTCGGGGCACCCCGACTCGTTTAGATTAAAGTCGGGCCACGTTATGAAGTGACTTTTGAAGTTTCATGTACTTACCAAAGAACGATAACCTTGTACCAGCGTACAAATAAAAAACAAGAAAAGAAGCACTTTTGAAGCATACTTCTTAGGATATAATCAAATAACTTTAAATTTTACACTACTTCTATGATAAATTACAGCTGCTATGTGAGCGCAACAATTTAAAAAAGCTATAACAAAAATATTAGGCCGACGCGTAAAAGTTACGTCGGCCGTAATATATATTTTTTTAATTCCCAGTGTTGTCACTATCAGTACCAGCCTGATAGCAGTTATAACGTGAGTACGCTCAAGAGTTACTTTTGAGTATAGGTATTTTGTTATCTATCATTGTTGCGATTGTGTAGGGTGCATCGGCGTCTTTTGTACTTAAAATTCTGAGAAAAGATAATTAGTTATACCGTGTAGTCTTGTTAATGTTTCGGTTCAGTTCAGTCAGTCAGTCTTTCGTTTTCGTGCGCAGTGGCTAACGAGGGCTGCTATTTATGTATCCGGAATAACAAAAAATAACAAACATCTATAACCAAATATACTTTTATTGCTTTTCAAAATATTCCCCGTGATTATCGATGCATTTTTTCATACGTTGAAACCAACTTTCGTAGCATTTTTTCCATTCTGTATCGGGTATCTCCAAAACGTGCATTTTGAAAGCATCAACGGCTTCTTCCCGGGTCGAAAATCGGTGTCCACTTAATTTGTTATACACACTTGGGAATAAATAAAAGTCGTTGGGTGCCAAGTCGGGACTGTACGGCGGATGACCCGTCAATTCGATCATTTGACTATTTAAATACTCCGTTGTTGCGGCCGAGGTGTGACAGCTGGCGTTATCGTGGTGAAGGATTATTCTTCGTTGTCGATTGTTCTTGCGTATTTCTCCAAAGACTTCTGGCAAGCAAATGGTGGTGTACCATTCAGAATTAACCGTTTTACGATTCTCTAGTGGTACTGTAGCCACATGTCCACTAATACCATAAAAGCAGGCAACCATTTGCTTCAAAGTGCTTTTTGCACGAACAACTTTAGTTGGGTTTGGCTCAATTTGGAACACCCAAACCGTTGACTGCTGTTTAGTTTCGGGATCATACGCATATATCCAAGATTCGTCTCCTGTGTAGATATTATGAACAGCTTTTGATGTACGACATTTGTATTTTTCTATAATTTTTTGCACCAATCAACACGAGCCTGTTTTTGTTCAACTGTTAAGTTGTGCGGGATCCAACGAGAACAATTTTTTTTACAGCCAAATGTTCGTGTAATATTTTATAAATACTCGTACTAATGCCCAGAAATGCCTCTATCTCGCGATATGTAACATGACGGTCTTGCATTATTAGTTCGCGCACAGCATCAATATTTTGTGGTACAACAGCCGATTTAGGGCGACCTTCTTTAAAATCGTCCGCAAGCATACGACGACCACGATTAAACTACGCTCCTCTTACGGTCGCTATCCGCTTACTTAATGAGATTGGTAGAGATGGTGTTGACCTATTTCACTGTAAACTGGCGAACTTCACGAATGCATTATTTGACTAAATAGTTATTTTATATTGGTTTATATTGAATTGAATTGAATTGATTATTATTATTATTATTATGTTACACTAAATTTCGTATAGATATGATATTTTATATAGTTGTTAAGTATAATAATGTTATTCGTATTATTTAGGTTAGTTGGACTGTACTATCAAATTTTTAATTTAAAGAAAATTCAAATGATCTTGGACTGTGACAATCACTATATTCTATCTTAATTGTATTTGACGAAATGTATATTGTAATCATAGAATAATTAATTTAATTGTCGTTTTATAATATTATGTGTAAATTTGTTAGTGGCGTCATCGACTTGGGGGCGCCCCGGTAAGGATGACGTCCTTTGTATTATTAGTTAAATAAATAAATAAATAAATAAATAAATAAATAAAAAATAAATAAATAAACTCACTAAACCAGTGATACCCAGTGGTTTTTGATGGGGCTTCCTACCCAAAAGTCGACAAAAGTTGATCCATGCACTGTTTTTGAGTTAATCCACGCCGAAAGTCGTAATAAATCATAGCACAAAAATTTTCACGAGTCAAATCCATGGTGATGAAAGACAATGAATTTTAAAAATGGCGCCACAATGTAAAAACAATTGACAGATGAATGAAACAAACTTTATTTTACAGCCAAAGAGTTCTATTTTTAAATGTTATAATTTCTTTTTAAATATAGTTTATGTAAGTGGCCAGTTCCGGATACATAAATAGCAGCCCTTGTACATGTGTTTTTTCGGTTTCTCAAAGTATTATTTTACGGTTCGGCTCTCTTTTGGACTCTGATCCTGCTTTTTTTTTTTAAATACCTGTTTTTTTTTTACTTATCTATGTTTTTTTCTGTTAATAGTAAAATATATTGTAATTTTTTTCTAATTATAATTCTAAACGGTCGATCTGTTAATTTTAATATGACATCTGCGTATTTTCATATAATATTATAATCTGTACATTGATAGTATCAAACAAATAATTTTATTCTGTGATACTTCACAGAATGTGTATGTTGATTATTTCCAATAACAAAATATCGTCAACACCGATTGTAATACAAAATTTAACAAAGAACTAAAGCATTTTATTTCGAAACTTATTACGAAAATAATAAATTTCAAATAGGTAGGCATCTTTGTAAGTAAATATAAGAAATGAAAAGGTCTGACTGAAATACTAGATACTAGGCAAAGTCAACCATTACACTACGGGACATCACTATTTACGTCACAATGATATCCTTCAAAAGTCGCTTCATAACGTGGCCCGACTTAGAAGGCCATACCCTTTGGGATTAGGTTAACTGGTGACCCCCCATGCCTGCTTGCAGGTATGCCAAGTGCTTATCACTTGATGTACCTACTTACAGACTTAAAAAAAAACTAATTCTCCGGGAGGGGGAGCGGGTTTGTGAGGGTCCCCCTTACCCTTCCACTCTCCAAATAATGAGTCTGATTATTTAAATTGTTAAATATTTAGTTTATTTTAGGTTGTTTTAAGATTTGACAATGTTAGTGTATTTTAAGTTAAATGACAATAACAATAAAAAATAGTAATTAAATATGTTTGTATTACTCTGCCCAAAAGGTGGTAGACTATAATTATTATGTATAATAATACCAGGTCAATTTGATTATTTTATTAATTATTATCTAATTGCACCCTAATTTTTAGGGTTCCGTAGCCAAATGGCAAAAAACGGAACCCTTATGGATTCGTCATGTCTGTCTGTCTGTCCGTCCGTCCGTATGTCACAGCCACTTTTTTCGGAAACTATAAGAACTATACTGTTGAAACTTGGCAAGTAGATGTATTCTGTAAACAGCATTAAGATTTTCATACAAAAATAGAAAAAAAACAATAAATTTTGGGGGTTCCCCATAAATAGAACTGAAACTCAAAATATTTTTTTTTCATCAAACCCATACGTGTGGGGTGTCTATGGATAGTTCTTCAAAAATGATATTGAGGTTTCTAATACCATTTTTTTCTAAACTGAATAGGTTGCGCAAGAGACACTTCCAAAGTGGTAAAATGTGTATTTTACCATTTTTTTTTTTTACTTTCGGTAATAATTGCGACTTGTCAAAAACTTGTTTTTCTTACGAGTCTCGAAATTTGTACAAGTCTAATTAATAGTCTTATTGCATTTCTTTTCAACTAAATGAAAACTTTAAACTTCTAGGTTGTACGATCTTTTCACTTTAAAACCTTGACATACGATTTTTTGGCCGCGTTCCAATTTGCGCTGTCAGCACTTTGAGTACCCAAAACCGCGTACCGAATCACTGTCATTGGGATTACGACAGCCATTGTGACGTCACGGATTGCGTCATGACCGCCGCCATCTTCCGCTAACGGCGCCCATGCTCCAGAGCGAAATTCACGTAAGCGTAATGTCAAATTCAACTTTGACATATTGTTTATTTATTTTTAAAAGTTAAATGTTTAATGTTTAAATGTAAAATTAACGTGTCTTATATT
Source organism: Carpatolechia fugitivella (assembly GCA_951230895.1). Lineage (NCBI taxonomy): Eukaryota > Metazoa > Arthropoda > Insecta > Lepidoptera > Gelechiidae > Carpatolechia > Carpatolechia fugitivella. The sequence continues at coordinate 7,433,180 of OX579655.1, read as the reverse complement.
TATTTGGTTGAACAAAATTAAAAACACGTTATTCAATTATGAAATGGCGATAAATTACTGAAATATTTTAAATCAAACAGTTTTGTAGGTTAGGGTTGCCAGATGTTCGATAGTAAAAGTATGTATCGAGTAGGTTATGTATGTATTACGATAGTTTTGACCGAGGCACATACATACATAAGATAATATCATAGGCAATGATAAAATACAAGTATAAATATCAAACATTCTTTTTTGTATTTTTTTAATTTCATGTGCCTATTTACATCTCCATTTTTTAAAATTCGCATACCTTTTCTTATTTTGGGTACTAGCCATGCGAAAAGTGCTGTTTTCACAGCTGTACGATACGTTTTTAATACGTATAATAATTTAGAATTTTGCCAGTTTTGGTACGGTAATCAACATCTGGCACGTCTGAGTTATAAACATTTTCAGCGCGCTCAAACGCCGTTCCGTTTTGATTTCGCTCATGAGCCGTATTATCGCGATTTCTGAATCGGTACGCGAGTAATCGCTGTCAGTACTTTGAGCCGCGAAATCTGATTCGGAATACAGCCTTTGTAGTTGGGATGCGATCACATTTTTTTTGCACCTGGCAGCCCTGTGCCTTACGCTATGCGCGCACTAGCGACTTTTGTCTCTCGAGACACTATGTGCCTCTCTTTCGCACTCTAGTAAACTTGACGAGAGAGACATACTGTCGCCGCGACAAAAGCCGCTAGGGAGTATAGTATTCTGTGCGCTAGTGCGCGCTAGCTCTTTCTTACCCTGCGTTCCGAATCGCGCTGACAGCACTTTGAGTACCCAAAACCGCGTACCGAATCACTGTCATTGGGATTACGGCAGCCATTGTGACGTCACGGATTGCGTCATGACCGCCGCCATCTTTCGCTAACGGCGCCCATGCTCCAGAGCGAAATTCGCGTAAGCGTAATGTCAAATTCGACTTTGACATATTGTGTATTTATTTTTAAAAGTTAAATGTTTAAATGTAAAACTAACGTGTCTTATATTTATTTGGTTGAACAAAATTAAAAACACGTTATTCAATTATGAAATGGAGATAAATTACTGAAATATTTAAAATCAATCAGTTTTGTAGGTTAGGGTTGCCAGATGTTCGATAGTAAAAGTATCAAGTAGGTTATGTATATATTACGATAGTTTTGACTCAGGCACATACATACATAAGATAATATCATAGGCAATCTGATAAAATACAAATATCAAACATTCTTTATTGTATTTTTTTAATTTCATGTGCCTATACACATCTCCATTTTTAAAAATTCGCATACCTTTTCTTATTTTGGGTACTAGCCATGCGAAAAGTGCTGTTTTCACAGCTGTACGATACGTTTTTAATACGTATAATAATTTAGAATTTTGCCAGTTTTGGTACGGTAATCAACATCTGGCAAGACTGAGTTATAAGCAGTTTCAGCGCGCTCAAACGCCGTTCCGTTTTGATTTCGCTCATGAGCCGTATTATCGCGATTTCTGAATCGGTACGCGAGTAATCGCTGTCAGTACTTTGAGCCGTGAAATCTGATTCGGAATACAGCCTTATTGTCAAATGTCACCATTGACAGCATAAAGTAACTTATGATTGACAGTTTGATTTGACAGAGGCCATAACATAAATAAACAAGATTAAAAGGTTCTCTGTGAATTGAATTGAATTGTTCGTTGCCTAATTTTCCTTAACACTAAAAATTCCACAATAAATAACAGAATACAGGCGACAGAATACATAAATGTGCGTTACTAGTACGAAGATTAGCTGACTACGTTAGTTCCACAGAGGTTCCACCGTTGATTCAACATTTTCTGACTCAAGACAAGATGTCCAAACGAAACGTGATGTTTCACCCTATCATCAGTTCTATACAGAGAATAGCTCTGTATGAAACTAAAGCTGTAAGTACCTTATTCACATGTACTTATTTCAATATACATCTATAGTATTTGTCATTTGTACAGAGCCGCCCCTTTACATGTCGGTGACGTTCTGCACCGCCTAAGGCAATACAACTTTTCAAGAGGCTTAGTCAAATGGCATCATAATAAAAATTTAAACAAAAATAAACAATTACTTTCAGTGTTAGAACTTCACCAAATTTACAATATGATATTGTCCATCTTAACAAGGAGGCTTGGCATTGAAAATATTTCATGTTTCAGAGATTCTACCTGATAGGGTCAAATAATACACAAACCCGTTTTCGTGTTCTGAAAATTGACCGCACAGATCCCCGTGACCTGATTCTAGTTGATGATAAGGTGGAATACAATAAGCAGGAGATACACCAGTTGCTGAACATGATTGGTTTTGGGAACCGAGCTGGCAGGACCTCAGGATTTAATAAATTGGTATCTGCTTTTGGGATTGTGGGTAAGTAAAATAGGTACCTACCTTGGTGTTTAAAAAATTAGGGTTTGAAATTATCAAGATAATTATTTTCTTTAATAATGAAAAAGATATATCTATATAAATAAAAATGAATCACCGAAATGTTTGTACATGCATAACTTCCAAACGACTGCACCAAATTGGATAAATCTTTCTTTTATGTGTTAATTATTGTCTGGAGAACGTTTGGTCATATACATGATTGTAGCTATGTGATATGTATTGCGGGTAGGTGCTTGTTTCTCTTGTTGACTGAATAAGAGTTACTAAGTAGAGGGTAGTTTTGTATTGATCACTGACATTTTGCTACCTAGCTCAATAAACATGCAATTACCGAATTTCGTGTTTTAATGCATTAACGGACATAATATTGGCGACGACGGAGTAAAATTGGTGAAAATGGACCGTAAATCAGTGAAGTTCAGTGAATTTAACCCACAATTGGACAATTGGGACAATTATATAGACAGACTAAGGTTCTGCTTTGAAGCGAATGGCATAGTGATAGACAATGTTAAACGGGCTAATTTCTTCACTGTGTGTGGCCCACAAGTGTTCGAAACTTTATGAGCACTAATTACGCCGCGAAAAGCTATTGAAGTGACATTCAATGAGATCATAGAAATTCTAACCAAACATTACAGTCCAAAACCGAACGAGATATCTACGTCATTTAAGTTCTACAAACGTGATCAGAAAAATGGCGAATCGGCTGCCGAGTACATAACCCAACTTCGGAAGATCAGTGCCGGGTGTAACTTCAGTGATTTGGAACGTATGTTACGTGACAGACTCGTTTGCGGAATGAGGGATGATCGATTACAGTACGAACTTTTGAAGCGAGATAATTTAACCTACCACAGTGTAGTCGATTCTATGTTGTCAGCTGAGACTGCAAACAGAGACGTTCGCATAATACATGCGAGTGACGGCGGCGCCAGCTGCAGCAATCCGCCGCCGCCCGCGTTCGCCACGCCACCACCGCCACGCACCGCGCTGCCACCACCGGAACCCATGGACGTCAACGCGCTCCGCCCGCGCCCCGCGCCGCGCGCCTCCGCTGCTGCTCCTAGCCCGTTACCGCGAGCCGCGCCACGTCTATGCTTCCGTTGCGGAGATCGGCACGGTGGTGAATGTCGGTTCGTGAATACTGTATGCCGCTTTTGCAATAAAAAAGGACACTTGGAAAGAATATGCATATCCAAAAAGAATGCAAACAAAATGAACTTTACAGAGGAGGATGAAGACAATAAGTTAAACGGAATTTACGTCGTACAGACTACGAGCAGAGTGCCACCTTTCGTCGTCCGCGTGTCGATAGCGGGTTCACCCGTCACGCTGCAGGTGGACACGGGCGCCGGATATACGCTGGTGAACGAGTACACTTGGCGTCAACTGCGGCCGCGCCTGCCGCCGCACAGCCTCGGAGCCGCGCCGCTGCTACTGCGCACGTGGACCAACGCGCCCGTACATCTCCTCGGCCAGACAATGCTGCCTGTGCGGTATAAAAAAATAGACTATAAGCTCCCATTGCTCGTGGCTAAAGGTAATGGACCTAACCTTTTGGGAAGAGACTGGCTTATGCATTTAGGCATTACTATGAACATCAACTACGTTTCTGACGGAGATTATGCTGAATTGGAGAATATAATGGCTAGACATAATGAAGTGTTCAAGGATGGTCTCGGTACCTACCGTGGAGATCCCGTCGCGATCCATTTGAAACCAGGCGCTTCACCGAAATTTCTTAAAGCGCGTCCTGTTCCTTACGCTATTAAGGACAGAGTTGAAAAAGAAATCGACCGCCTGGTGAACGAAGGTGTACTTCAAGCGACAGCTTTTTCGGAATGGGCCACTCCAGTCGTTCCGGTGGTTAAGAAGTCAGGCGAAATTCGGCTTTGCGGAGACTACCGCAGCACAGTAAACCAAGCCACAGAGTCAGATACGTACCCCATGCCCACCGCGAACGAGGTATTTGCTGCTGTAGCGGGCGGCAAATTCTACACGACGCTAGACTTGGACCGCGCGTACCCTCAAGTTACGGTCGACGATAAGACGGCGAAGTTGTTGACCTTAAACACCTGCAAAGGACTATACACTGTACACAGACTGGCATTCGGTGTAAAAGCGTGCCCCGGTATTTTCCAGAGACTAATGACAGCATTACTAGCGGGCATCGCAGGAGTCGCAGTTCTGATTGATGACATCATTGTCTCTGGACGTAATATGCCCGAGATGTTGCAGCGCTTAGATACCGTACTGCAACGTATTGAACAAGCAGGATTACGTCTCAATAAAAAGAAATGCAAGTTCGCTAAAGAGAGGGTTGAGTTCTTGGGTTTTGTTATTGATGCTGACGGCATTCACCCATCACCCAGTAAGGTGGAAGCCGTAATGAATACTCCAGAGCCGAAGAACGTCCAAGAGTTACAAGCTTTTCTCGGATTATACAACTTTTATGAAAGGTTTATCGCTCACAAGGCCACAATACTCGAACCATTACATCGGTTATTAGATAAGACGCAAGTATGGCGCTGGACAGAACTGGAACAGAACGCTTTTGATCGCGCTAAACAAGCACTAACATTGGACACGACACTGGTTCACTACGATTTGAATAAGCCTCTCATACTGACATGTGATAGCTCAGAATACGGCGTAGGAGCTGTATTGTCGCACGTGATGGAAGATAGCCAAGAGCGGCCGGTAGCTATGAGTTCCCGCACCTTACACTCGGCTGAAAGGCATTATTCCCAACTGGACAAAGAAGCCACTGCCATTTTGTTTGGAATACAGAAGTTTCACAACTACTTAGCAGGGAGATCATTTACGGTAGTCACGGATCATAAACCTCAGCTAGGTATCTTCGACCCAAAAAAACCGATGCCGACTATTCTATCACCACGTTTGACAAGAATTGCAATCACGTTAACTTCACACGACTATGACATACGATACAAACCCGGCTCAGAAATTGGTAGTGCTGACAGCCTGAGTAGATGGCCACAGCCTGTTCCTGAGCGACCTGAACAGGAACTAAGTGAAATATTACTTATGGCCGAAAAACCAGATGATTTTCCGTTCGAAGCAGAAAATATTGCAGATGAAACATTGAAGGACAAAACACTATCGCAAGTAGCACATTACGTACAACGCGGCTGGCCTGCTAAGGTCAGGGAGGCAGATCTACATACGTACTGACTACACCGCACAGAATTATCTTTACAAGACGGCTGTCTGCTGCTGGGAAACCGCGTGGTGGTGCCTCCACCGCTACGTACAGCTACTTTACGAGCACTGCATAAGGCGCACAGTGGAATTGTACAGACAAAAGCGCTTGCCAGAAGTTACATTTGGTGGCCACGTCTAAATGAAGACATCGAAACACTCGTAGGTCAGTGCAACAAGTGTCTCGAACATCGCCACATGCCTCCTCGATCGCAGCATGAATGGATCACGCCTACGAGACCATGGTCCAGAATACACATCGACTTCGCTGGACCTTTTCGAAATAAAAACTTTTTGATCATTGTCGATGCACACTCTAGATGGCCCGAGGTGTTTATGGTGAACAACACCACCACCGCAACAGTAGTTAAATACTTACGAATAGTCTTCGCGACACATGGTTTATGTGAGATTATGGTTTCCGACAATGGGACTGCATTTGTTTCAGAAGAAATGAAACAATTTCTTGACTCAAACAAAGTTAGACACATCACCACAGCGCCTTATCATCCTGCCACTAATGGGCTTGCAGAGAGGATGGTCCAAACAGTCAAGGACAAAATACGAAAAATGGACGATATGTCGTGGGAAATAAAAATCCCGAACATGCTGTTGAGCCTACGTACGACGCCGTGTGCTGGAACGAACCGAAGTCCCGCAGAGCTTCTGATGAACCGGAAACTGCGCACACTACTAGATGTAATCCACCCAGACCATATCCAACGAAAAAAGACCGAACAGCAGATTATCCGAAATAATCAACAACGGAATAGGGAGTCAGACGTTGGCAGCTGTATTATGTACAGGAATTACAGCAATGGTCCTAAGTGGTTACCGGGAAAAATACTGGACAAAAATGGCCCCTCCAGTTACAACGTGCTAACTGATAGTGGACTCGTTGTGAACAGGCATATTGATCAAATAATTAAAGTCTCGTCACAATTTCAAAGATCACAAGGGAGACAAGAGGTATGTGATGAGGAGAGGGGATCAAGTAACGAAGACTCGGAACAGATTGTAGAAATTCCTAGTGAAGAGTCTTGGGCTGATATTTTAGGAATACCTAAAACATAGATTGTCTGTAGAGTTGCTTTTTGAATTTATATTTTAAAAAATATTATTTGTTTTGTTATAATTACATACCTACTTTATATTCTATTTAGTTCCATTATGTAAGTTGTTGATCATCTTGATACATTGTTTGATTCATTGTTTTTAAATAATTTGTATGTTTACTTGGGGGGAAGGTATGTCATATACATGATTGTAGCTATGTGATATGTATTGCGGGTAGGTGCTTGTTTCTCTTGTTGACTGAATAAGAGTTACTAAGTAGAGGGTAGTTTTGTATTGATCACTGACATTTTGCTACCTAGCTCAATAAACATGCAATTACCGAATTTGCATTAACGGACATAATAGTTTGTATGAAAAAAGTTTTAAAAAATAATGGGTAGGTGTAGTGTAGGGTAGGTGTAAGGGGTGTCAATGTCAAGTGTCAATTGTCGAATAGGCTGGTTTCCGCAACTCGATGTCTAAAGCGCCTATTTTGCATGGGGGTGGGAATGCAGTGTCATTTGAGCCAGCCCAACTCCTCCAGGAAACCCAGCAAAGGACCTCCTTTACGTTATTGGTTATCCCTGGAAGGTCCTTCGCCTGACCGAGGTGTTTAGCCCTGTAGTCGGCTACTCCCGTGCACTCCATGAGACCGTGAGCAGCCGTTTCTTCTGGCTCCAAGCAGGCTCTGCAAAGGGGGCTGTCAGTAACACCTAAGACATATAGATTTTTGTTAAAAAATCCATGACCAGTCAAAGTCAAAGTCAAAATGATTTATTTATTTTTATTTAATTTTTTTGTTTTGGCATAATGCTATTTGCACATTGCCACATACAAAACGAGGGAACGAAACGCGATTTTATGTACTAGGGTAAACGGAGTTTGGAAAAAGGAATAGGATTAGTTTAAAGTGTACAGGAGTTGGAAGGAAATTGAATAAGTATAATAAAATATTAAAAATAAAGATATAAAATTAATTAGATACGGATATTATTAGTTATAATGAAAGAAGATAAGGCTTTATATGATTTATTTCCATAGGATGTTATTACATTACTTAGGTCTGTCATTACATTTTTTTGGGTGAGTTCACTAACCCAATGGCGGAATCTGTGGAGAAGAGCTCACCAAAGAAACTCCACAGTCATTGCATCTTTTGTGTTTCCTTTTTTAAATAATAAATTACAAAATTAATGCTTATTATACATTGAAATAGCCTGCTACTCAAACAATCTATTCCCATGGACATCTGTCCTCTAAGTAATCAGATATCCTATAGTAACCTTTTTTAAACAATTTCTGTTTTTTTTATTTTAATTTGTCACTCAGTTAATGCTACAGTCACCAACCGCAAGCGTGGTTTACTTAGCCGAAGCAGGGTCTTAGCGAGCCTGGCACTGGGGGTAGTTGACATTAATGCATTTTTTATATGCGCAAAAGTGACAAATTGCGTTCGGATACATTAGAGGTCTTTATTTAGATTTATTAAGGTATTTTTATCATGATGATCATTGCGATTATTATCAATGATAATTATCACTTCGAACCCTGCATAATGATATAAATTACTAATTATTTAATTCCTGTTTTAGGATTCATTCGGTTTCTGGAAGGATACTACATAATCCTAGTAACTAAAAGGAGAAAAATTGCAATGATTGGCCTGCATTCCATCTACAAAATAGAAGACACATCCATGATATACATTCCTAATGAGATAAGCAAACCACAGCACCCTGATGAACAGAGATATGTTAAGATGTTCCTAGCAATGGACTTGTCCACCAACTTCTACTACAGCTACAGCTATGATATAACTCACACTCTACAAATGAACATGGCACCTCCTAGGAAGTTAGCACCAGCTTTGTTTCCCAAGCCAGTAACGGCAGCAGTGTATCAGTCTAATTTAAGGTCTAGTTTGTCCCAGGAAGAGCAGAGATGCACCTGTAGCGATGTGGATGATGAAGATATTTTTGAAACCTGGAAAAGTCAGTTGAAGCAGAGAGAGTCCAAAACTGGGTAATTTTCATAGACTGCATTCTGGTAACTGCATTCAAGTTGTTTCATTGCCTTATACTTGGCTTATTAGAATAGAATAGAATAATAATTTATTTGCAATGAAAATGGTACAAGTTTGCAGATGTTCGGCACAAGAAAGATAAACACATTCTCAGTCACATCAATGTAACATGCAAATTATAAAAATGTCGTAATAAAATTCACTACATCTTACCTCGAAAGTCAAAGCATAAAAATGTCAAACATAGGTAAAATTATTAAGTGTCATGATAAAATCTCAGAATAGAAAAATAGAGAATGGAACAGAATAAAAATAAATGTTATTATAATTCTACTATAAGGGTCAAAACATAAAAAATGTCCAACAAACGTAATCAGATCATGAATATTTCTCACTTAAATAATCCTTAACAGAGTAAAAATTTTGTGATTGAAGCCATTTATACAGTTTCTTCTTGAACTGGATGTTGGGAAGCGTTTTTATACTTTGCTGTTTTAGGGATAACGGACTGTATTAATCTATCGGGGTTTCTTATGTGTCTTGTCACATCTTTTACTTTTTTACAAAGGCACGAATTATCTTTGACGAATTTGGCCACTTCAAGTGGCACGGTAGTGGAAGAATTTTTAGTTTTTTAAATAATGGCCGACACGAGTCACGGGGGCCAGCCCCGCATATAGAGCGTACACATTTTTTTTGTGCGATGAACGCTCTTTTGGCATGTGTGCTATTACCCCAGATGAGAATTCCATACCTCGCGACAGATTCAACATAGCCGAAATATGCAGCCAAGGCAGTATTTACGGAGGCCGCTCTTTTAATAAGTTTATGTAATGGAAAACTAAACCTATTCATTTTATTACAGACTACATCAACTTGCTTTTTCCATTTAAATTCAGTGTCAATTGCTAAACCTAGAAAATTTACACATTCTGTTCCGTCAATGTTCTTGTCATATTTAATATTAAGTTTTTGGTTTAAGCGATTGAAATTCATAAAATTAGTCTTTTTAATATTTATTTGCAAATTATTTTTATTTTCCATTGTATTATAGTTTTAATTACGTTATTTATGTCAGTTTCGTGATTAGCAATATTATCTGATTTATTGATGTCACAGCGATTGATATAATATCATCCGCGAAAAGTATTGTCCTATATTTAGTAACCTCTGGGATATCATTAATATATGCCAAAAATAACAACGGACCTAGGACGCTGCCCTGTGGAACTCCTGAAGTATTCAGCCTACATTCAGATCGTATTGTTTCAACTTCGGATTTTTCATTAAGTTTTCTGTGCACTGAGTCCTGTTTTCCAAGTAACTCTTAATCCATTTGAGAGCCGGACCTCTTATTCCATAATGTTCTAGTTTAGAAAGCAGCAGGCTATGTATTGATCACAGTAAAGCTGTTTTTACCCATTTATTATTAGGTTAAGTATACACTTTAAACCACTTTTCCTATGCATAACTGTAAAGCTGAGGCTCTAAATTTTTTACCAAAATTATATTGTACTTGCACTTATTTATTTTCAGTTGACAGTTATTAATAAATAAAATTAATTTAAAATATTTACTGCTACCAGACACTGCTCCTACATTTTCTATGACAAAACTGCTGAAAATAGTTCTCCACCAAAAGCTCTACGAACCAACCTCTATCTGCTGTTCTAAATTTGTCTGCCTGCCAATGAGTTACAAAATGTAAATAATGCAGTAATTTTTTTACTATTCCAGACAACAAAGTTTAAAACTAGAATTTGGTGTTCGGACAGTACCAGAATGGAGGTTTGTATGGAACAGCCATCTTTTATCTGCAGTTCACTCCCACCTTCACCCTGATTGGATTTTGTACATCATCCATGGGTTCATAGAACAGAGCAACCTGAACATTTTTGGTCGCCCAATATACTTAACTTTAATAGCCCGCCGTAGCAACAGATACGCAGGCACCAGGTTTCTGAAGAGAGGTGCCAACATGCACGGTGACGTTGCTAATGAAGTGGAGACTGAGCAAATTGTTCATGATTCTATGGTGTCATCGTTTACAACTGGTAGGTAAGTGCATTTTTTCCTACCACTTACTGTCAATTTTAACTTCTAACGTATGTAAGATTAATTTAAGTATTATAATATTTGAAAAAAAAACTTTCAGGTTCAGTTCCTTCGTTCAAATGAGAGGATCAATACCTAGTTACTGGTCCCAAGATGTCTCTAAAATGGTACCAAAGCCTCAGATACTGATTGACAAAAGTGATCCTTTTGCTGAAATACCAGGAAAGCACCTTAACAATTTAATGCAGAGATATGGATCACCCATAATGTTCCTGAATTTGGTCAAGAAGCGTGAGAAAAAAAGACATGAATCTTTATTGACTGATGTGATAAGCAATGCAGTAAAGTATCTGAATCAGTTTCTTCCGCCGGAACACGCGATCCAGTACTACCACTTGGACATGGCGCGGATGAATAAAGGGACTGATGCTATGGTGCTTGACAAGTAGGTTGTCTTGACTTACACAGTTTATGAACATAACCATCCTAACGCGAATATGTGTTTGTTGGTTTACCTTTTTTTGCACGCGGCAATGGAGCTACAGATCGGCGTAATTTTTTACATGTAGCAGATGGATAGAGTAACCATTCAGTTCCAGTGTAAACAATCATCGAATCAAAATTATAGTCCTCGCAAAGGCTTACAAAGCGCTCGGCGAATCCTACTAGCTTAAAATTCGGTATAGCGCAGTAGCTAGCACAATATGCGGCTGAACACTTTGACCTTGAGAACGCCTTTATCCCTTGGCATTTAAGGTCGTAATGCGAGTGTCTGTAGTAAGCACTTACAAAATTACAGGAGTGTGATGGAACAAACTCAGTCTAGAACACCCTAATGTTTGCAGGCTATCAGGCATAGCTCGCACAGTGGTGCGTCGCACGGGCGTGTTTGTGAACGGGCGCGGGTTCGGGGAGGCGGGGAGTGCGGGGGGCGCGGCGGGGCACCAGGCGGGGCGGCTGCAGACCGGCCTGGCGCGCGTCAACTGCGTCGACTGCCTCGACCGCACTAACACCGCGCAATTTGCCATCGGAAAGTGTGTGCTGGCTTACCAGGTTTGTTCAAGGCTGTTGGTCCCGGATGGTGTTTTTAGGACCATCGCAAACCAGGTGCGGTGAAGACTGAGAAGCTGAGCAATTAAAATAAAACATTAAAACACGGTTAAAAATAGCATGCCAAACATAAGGTAGCGCGTTGGCACGCGACCGCGCTTCTTGCCGCTATTTGGTAAATGTTAAGGTTTAGGCTTCCCAGTTTCTTCACCGCGCCTCGCCTAGTGTGCGCTGGACCTTACGGAAAAAATTTTTACATGAAACATGGTAGAACCCAGAGATTAGGTGTTTATATTAATTTTACTCCAGGTTTTGTGAGGTCTGCCGCTGACCTGGCAACCGGGGAGAAAAACTGGAACTAAATAGCGCCACAGTCGACTGTGCACAGTTGGATACTAAAATATCTGAAAATCCTTCTGATATTTGTTTAATCAATAAATATTGCCATTTAACTCCAGTTTTTCCCCATTTCTACATCCACGCCGTTTGTCATCTTATTTAATGCCCCCAGGCATTTTGTCACAGTTTCAAATCTTCTACATGTAAATAAGAGGGATTTTTTAAATAAATAAATTGATTAATAAATCATAATTTTAATTCGAGCACATTACACCTACCTATTATCTAATAACTGTTCAGTTGCTGCTGCTGCTTGTCTTTCCTTTTGTGACAATATTTTAAAGTTCAGAATATTTTATATATATACCTACCTATGTGTATTACAGCTGTACGCCCTAGGCCTCATCGGAGAGCCAGTCATAGAGTTCGACTCGGACTGCGCCAGGCTTCTCGAAGGCTTGTATGAGGATCACGGTGATACGCTCGCTTTACAGTATGGAGGATCTCAATTAGTTCACAGGTAATAATATAGTTGCATACAATTTTTGTTCCTAAAATATCATTGTGTTCTTCTCCCATTTTATTTTATATGTCTTTCCCAAAAAAGGTATTCTGAAACAGTTACAACAATAAAATCCGATGATAGAGAAATGTCTGGTTTGCTATGTAACCAAATATTTACATAGTAATTTTATATATAACTTGTATTTCAGAATAAAAACTTACCGCAAAACAGCCCCATGGTCGTCACACGGTAACGATATAATGCAGACGCTAAGTAGATATTACTCCAATACGTTTTCCGACGCCGAGAAACAGAACACCATGAATCTATTCCTAGGGCTGTTCATACCTGAAGCGGGCAGACCGCCCATCTGGGAGTACACGAGCGACCACAGCCTGCATCATCCCGAGGCTTCGGTGTATATTCCTCGTAATAAGTGAGTCAATGTACTTAGTTTTGTCTCAGCTAAACACATGATGACTTAGTGCATGGAGTTATTTCCCAAAAGCACAGACATGGATAAGTGTATTAGTTTTCAAATTATTCATAAGTATTGTCGCCCTTCGGCCGTCTACAAAACCGAATAGTACAATGTCGACAAAACTGTGCAGGGCTATTAAAAAAATAACCAATTCACTCTTTCTTTAAACTGGTACTCTCAGCAAAATATGTTCAGACAGAGCATGCTGACAAGATTGAATTTAGTGTTGTTCTGCATGGACACTTTATCAGAAAGCAGTAAACGCGAACAAAACGTCGGCGATATAATCATGCACTAACACTGCCTATTTTTATGCAGGTCTCTAACAAAATGGTGGGACGACGAGGTAGTGAAACACTTGCCTCGCCCGAGCAACGAGATGCGCAAGCTTTGCTGCGAGATCATCGGCTTGCAGGGCGACGCGCTCGAGATGCTGGACCCCTTCCACGACTGCCACCGTCCCTTCGAGTACACGCAGTTCAACGACTGCTACGAGCTCAAGGTTAGTCTGTAGAGGAGAGTCATTAAATACCAGGAACTATATAATATATCCTATGTTAGCTGGTTCAGTGGCTCCTAGTCTTCTCAAGTTTTATCTAAATCCCACTACCATGAACATAACACCTTACAACATTGTTTCTTTGTCAGATGTGCCACACGCTGCGCGACCTAGCACCAGCGTTCTCGGAGAGCTGCAGTCCGTTCGTGGTCCGCGGGCGAGTGCTCGGGCCGGGCAAGGGGCCGACCTCCGCCAACCCCGCCATCAGCGGCCGCGCCAGCACCACCTCCAACAACTCCAGCGAGTGAGTTCCCCCCCGCACCTCCGCCAACTCCGTCATCAACAGCCGCGCCAGCACCACCTCCAACAACTCCAACGAGTGAGTTCCCTCCCCGCACCTCCGCCAACTCCGTCATCAACAGCCGCGCCAGCAGCACCTCCAACAACTCCAGCGAGTGAGTTCCCTCCCCGCACCTCCGCCAACTCCGTCATCAACAGCCGCGCCAGCAGCACCTCCAACAACTCCAGCGAGTGAGTTCCCTCCCCGCACCTCCGCCAACTCCGTCATCAACAGCCGCGCCAGCACCACCTCCAACAACTCCAGCGAGTGAGCTCCCTCCCCGCACCTCCGCCAATTCCATCATCAACAGCCGCGCCAGCACCACCTCCAACAGGTAGTATTTTTAACTGAAACGATTAGATGTGGTGAATGATCATCTATTTATTTTCTTTTGCAAGGTTTTTACACTCACGCTGACAAAGATAGAATCTCCTCTTTTTTAATCAAGTCAAAACTTATCTTCCAAATTCAAATAAATCCAAATGTTTACGGCCAGCAACAGCCAAAGAGGCAAAGAGGTATAGGTATGCACACAAACCTAACATCCCAGCGAGTGAGCTCCCTCCCCGCACCTCCGCCAACTCCGTCATCAACAGCCGCGCCAGCAGCACCTCGCAACAACTCCAGCGAGTGAGTTCCCTCCCCGCACCTCCGCCAACTCCGTCATCAACAGCCGCGCCAGCAACACCTCCAACAACTCCAGCGAGTGAGTTCCCTCCCCGCACCTCCGTCAACTCCGTCATCAACAGCCGCGCCAGCAACACCTCCAACAACTCCAGCGAGTGAGCTCCCTCCCCGCACCTCCGCCAACTCCGTCATCAACAGCCGCGCCTGCAGCACCTCCAACAACTCCAGCGAGTGAGTTCCCTCCCCGCACCTCCGCCAACTCCGTCATCAACAGCCGCGCCTGCAGCACCTCCAACAACTCCAGCGAGTGAGTTCCCTCCCCGCACCTCCGCCAACTCCGTCATCAACAGCCGCGCCAGCTCCACCTCCAACAACTCCAGCGAGTGAGTTCCCTCCCCGCACCTCCGCCAACTCCGTCATCAACAGCCGCGCCAGCAGCACCTCCAACAACTCCAGCGAGTGAGTCCCCTCCCCGCATCTCCGCCAACCCTGTCATCAACAGCCGCGTCAGCACCAGTAACGGTCGTGTTCCAAAATAACACTCGGTGCAATAAAACTTCACTTTCTGCTCGATGCAGCAATCTACTATTTATCAAACATCTTTGTCCTACCAGGCTTACAAGGCTTATTACTTCCTCAGTTCGAACAGCGACTCGTCGTCGGACGAGGAGTTGACGAGCTCGACGCAGGGTGCGCGGCAGCCCGCCCCCGGCCCCGCGCCCGCGCCCGCCCCCGCCGCCGCAAGCCCCGCACCCCGCTTCCCCGCCGTGCAGCGCTACACCAGGGTGCTCCTCAACGAACCCTCCAGGAGAGATATGATTGTGTACGTTTTTCATAGCCAACATTTTTGTGACAATGGTGGCGATTCAGACAGTCACGCTCTAATCCTTAATTTAAGTTCGTTTGTCCTTTTCACCTTTTAAAAATTAAAAAGGGACAGGAGATGGCCATTCTAATATTAGAGCTGTCAAACATCGAATTTGAACCTTAAGGACGCGTCGATTGTTCAATTTTAGAGAGCACGTAAAACATCTGACTTAAAAATATCTTAATTTGACAGCTATGCCCTTATTTTAGGTTATCATTCATTCAAAATAATATCAATATCATTCGTTCATCTGAATGAGAGGTAATGATCTCTTTTTCATTGGTCATAAAAATGAAAAGGATAGCTGGATCATAAAATTAGAATTAGAGCATGACTTCCAGAATCGGGGCCAATGAGTGTGACGTCTTTAGTATCTAGTGGATGGAACTGCAACATCAATGCATACTAGGCTCTACTATACGTATACAGACCTACCACAGAATCTGAATGGGCCATTGCCAATATTGGAACTACAACCATTACTATGGAAATGGTAACTTTCAGAAGAGTCATGATTGGTTGAAATGCAATTTTGTATTAACTACTAGTGCGCCGTTCATTTCATAGATAAGTTAAATTGGTAGGTCTGTACACGACGATATGTGCCTCCAATACGCTTTAACGCCAAAAAGAAAACAGACTGCTGTCAAGTAATCTCTCTTCTTTGGAACGCACTCTTGATGAGATTGTTTAGGGTCGGGCCACACTTATCGACGTGTGCGTTACCCCAGCCAGAAAATGTCGAAAATCGTCATCCAAGTGCAATAGATAATTAGATATACAGCTTCTGTAAATGGTAAGCAGATTTTTAAATTTGGTAAAATTATAGTTTTTTAATTATTCGATAAAAACAGTTTCGGCTGGAGAAACGTTACCGCAGCCAGATCTTTTGTTTTCTAACGAGTATGTTGAAATAATTGTTATCTAAGTAATTAGGTATCTATTTGGTATAAATGTTACAACTCAATTTGTACTTGTATTTGCTATGGTTGCGAAGATATGCACCGTGCATTATTGTGGATTCTTTTATTTCTTACCAAATTATAACTAATTAGCCAGATGTCCTGTAAAAAAATTATAATCATCCGATGCAGCAATCGTGCAAACGTTACCGCAGCCGGTTTTTAAATATCTACACAACCATAGCAAATACAAGTACAAATTAAGTTGTAACATTTATACCAAATAGATAACTAAGCAGAAGCTGCAAAATCTGCTTACCATTTACAGAAGCTGTATATCTAATTATCTATTGCACTTGGATGACGATTTTCGACATTTTCTGACTGGGGTAACGCACACCTTATCGACGGCGATCGACGACAGTTTGCCTATACAAAACGCGCGCAAAGTATGGAAATCCTTTCGCCGCGTCTCTTATTCACTCTACTCTAGTCATTTCAATTATTCCATATTTTGGTTGCCAGGTACAAGCGCTACGTGAACATCGAGCGGGGCTCGAACCCGCGCTACTCGAGCGGTCTGCACGTGGCGCTGATGGTGAGCAGCGCGCTCACCTTCGACAGCTCGGTGGACGTGATCCCGCCCACCGTCGCGCGCGCCGCCCGGGACGTCTACCAGGGCTACGTCGCCAGGAGGACCGGCCGTGTCACGGTGCCCACTTCCTCCCTCGACATGTACAAAAAATATGTTAACTTTTGCTTGTGAAAATCATATTAAATGTTACATAGAAGCTATACAGAGATAATATATTATTAATTCCAATACATATAGTAAAACTTTATTCAAAGTTATTGTTTTATTTTTTTTAATTTCTCTACTATAAACTACTGGCTCTGTGAGCTGTAGACCTCGCGAGTCTGTATATCTCTTTATATTTATTTTTACTCCACAAAGATCCCCGACCCCTTGAAATTAATTAAATAAATAATTAATTATTTTTTTTATTTATTTATTTATTTTAGTTTTTTTTTTATTGATTGAGCAATGTGACCTGTCGAGGAAGGAAAACAGACTCAGCGGTAGACCTTGTAAGCTGGCAACCCCTATTTATTATAACTCCGTCATTTATTAAAATTTCCAAAAACTGACTCGATAAAAAAAATTGATTGATTTATCGAACCTGGTTACTAAATTTCACGAGAATCGGTTCGGACCTGTAGAGTGGAACAAACCGCGTACCGAATCCAAACCGAATCACTGTCAGCGGTATTACGGCAGCCATTGTGACGTCACGGATTGCGTCATGACCGCTAACGGTGGCGGCGCCCATGCTCCAGAGCGAAAATCTCCTGAGCGTAATGTCAAATTCGACTTTGACATTATTGTTTATTTATTTGTAAAGTTAACGTGTCTTATCTTTATTTCGTTGAAAAAAAAATATACACTCATTTAATTATGAAATAGCGTTAAATTACTGAAATATTTAAAATATCTAAATCAATCAGCAGCGCATTCCGAATCAGACTCAGCGCTGTCAGCGATCAGAAAAGCAAAATAACGTATGAGTTTTCCCTGCTGACAGTAATTCGGAACCTGTGTTCGGAACGTGATTACGGGTGCTTTAATCGATTTCAGCGCGTCTCGGAATACAGGGCAGTTTTGTAGGTTAGGGCTGCCAGATGTACGATGGTAAAAGTATCGAGTAGGTATATAATACGATAGTTTTGACTCGGGTACTATATACGTCTGATAAAATATCATTGCTAAACATTCTTTTTTGTATTTTTATTTTATTTCTTGTACATCCTTGTGCCTATCTATATACATCTTATTTTTTTAACTTTTCTTTTTTTGGATTCTAGTTCTAGGGCTGTGAAAAGTGCTGTTTTCACAGCTGTACGATATTTTTTAACACGGATAATAATTTCGAATTTTTTTTGGTACGATAATCAACATCTGGCAAGACTGGCGCCGCTGACGTTCCGTTTTGATTTCGCTCATGAGCCGTAAATCACAAATAATCGCAATCGGTACGCGAGTTAACGGTGTCAGTGATTTGGGCAGTGAAATCTGATTCGGAATATAACCCCAATAAAAAAGAAAATTTGACATTTTATTTTGTGGTCGATTCGATGAAAAATCATAAATTCTTATGATTAAATCGAAGTGTCGTGTTGTGTGGTGATAAAGAAGCGATAAATAGGGGGCGGATAGGGTCTGAGTCTGGCTACATGTAATTAACAAACATTGCCGCCATGGCTATGTCAAAAGGATTTAAAATCCTGGAGAAATCGTCGCCACCGAACCCTTACAGTGTTATTTTACAACACAGAAATAAAGATAATGCGCTACTGTTCGAATCCCAGGCTGTAGTAGCATTATCTTCTCAAGAAACAGAGACTCTCCGGAAGCAATATCATAAGATCGCAGATGCATACGGGTGTCTCGGCGTGCTCCAGCTCAACTCTGGTGAAAGCTGCCTGCTGTACCTCGTCCTCGTCACGGGCTGCTGCTCAGTCGGAAAGGTCGGTGACGTCGAAGTCTTCAAGATAACACAAACACAATTCTTGCCATTGTTTTACCATTCGCAAGGTGAAGATAAAGTATCAGAAGTGAGAAAGTTGTTAAATTCTGGCACATTTTACTTCTCATGGAATTCTGGAAAAACTAATGATAACCTTTTTGATCTTACGCTGTGTGCCCAGAGAAAGAGCAAAGGAGCCATTCCTGATAACAGGTTCTTTTGGAACCGCACTTTATATATACATTTAATAAGATTTGGAATTGATTGTGATGATTGGCTCACTAGAGCTATGTGTGGCTCAGTCGAAATTCGAACTATCTATGTAGGGCACAGACAAGCGAGGGCCGTGTTGATTTCCAGACTAAGTTGTGAGAGAGCTGGCACCAGATTCAATGTTAGAGGATGTAATGATGAAGGTAATGTTGCCAATTTTGTAGAAACTGAACAGGCCATTTACATTGATGACTCTGTTGCTTCTTATATTCAAACTAGAGGGTCGGTGCCTCTATTTTGGGAGCAACCTGGCATTCAAGTGGGATCTCATAAAGTTAAGATGTCTAGAGGCTATGATGCATCTACCAGTGCTATTGACAGACATTTCTCCTTACTAAAGCGTAACTATGGTTCTATTATTGTTGCAAATCTTTTAGGATCAAGCTTGATTGGAGGAAGTGAAGGTGAAGCTACTCTGAGTAATGCTTTTCAGAAACACATCAATGAGTCACCTCATTCTGATATCATACAAATCATTTTTGATTATCATCAAGAAGTCAGGGCTGCATCTGTCGAAACTGCATTGGGGAAGTTCAGGAAAATAATTGAAAAACACTATGATACTATAAGCATATTCAGTGCCAGAGGAATTGACATATACAATGTACAGAAGGGAACAATACGCACCAATTGCTTGGATTGCTTAGACAGAACCAACTCTATACAGACTTTTATTGGTTTAGAGATGTTGGCCATACAGATGATGTTACTACAATGCATTGATAAAAAACAAAATGTTACCAGATTTGAGGAAGTTTTTAGACAGATGTGGGTAAATAATGGTAATGAAATTTCGAAAATTTATGCTGGCACTGGAGCCATCCAGGGTGGTTCTAAGCTAATTGATGGTGCTAGATCTGCAGCCCGAACAATTCAGAACAATTTGCTAGATAATTCAAAGCAGGAAGCTATTGACATCCTTTTGCTAGGCTCCACGCTTAATTCGGAACTAGCAGACCGTACCAGAATACTGTTACCATCACACATCTTGCACACATCTACTTCTGTGCTCAGAGAAATGGTCCGTAGAGCCAATGAGTATACACAACCAGCAAGTATTCGTGTCTCTATTGGAACATACAATGTAAATGGAGGAAAGCATTTTCGAAGTCTAGTTTTCAAAGATGTATCACTGGCAGATTGGCTATTAGATTGCACAAACTCTTCTCTGGTCAGCACCAAAGATCAGCCATCAGATATCTTTGCAATTGGATTTGAAGAAATTGTTGATTTAAATGCTAGCAACATCATGGCTGCTAGTTCCGAAAATGCCAGAGCTTGGAGTGAGGAATTAGAAAAAGTGTTGTGCAGAGATGCTTCTTATACTCTTCTTTCAAGTCACCAGTTAGTTGGAGTCTGTTTATTTGTGTTTGTAAGAAAAGACCTAATTCCACATATAAGAGATGTTGCTTTGGATTCAGTAAAAACTGGTCTTGGTGGGGCTACAGGTAACAAAGGCGCAGTAGCGATCCGAATGGTTATTTATGGTACATCCATCTGCTTTGTGTGTGCTCATTTTGCTGCTGGGCAATCACAAGTGACTGAGCGAAATGCAGACTACGCCGAAATAACTAGAAAAGTGGCTTTTCCCATGGGCAGATCTTTATATTCGCATGATTATGTGTTTTGGTGTGGAGATTTTAATTATCGCATAGATTTAGACAAAGATGAGGTGCGATTATTGGTATCGCAGCACAATTTGCAGCGGCTATTGGAAAATGATCAACTTTTAAAGCAAAAATCTCAGGATTTCGTGTTCAAAAATTGTTTCGAAGGCGAAATTACTTTCCCGCCCACATACAAATACGATTTATTCAGTGATGATTACGACACGAGTGAAAAATGTCGTGCACCAGCTTGGACAGATCGCATACTGTGGAGAAGCAGAAAATATACTATAGATCCCGAAACGTCATCTGAACTGAGTGCGGGAAAACTGCTATATTACGGCCGTGCAGAGTTAAAACAAAGTGATCATCGACCAGTTATGGCTATATTAGAAACAGAGGTATTACAAGTCAGCTGCACAAAATGCATGGAAGTCTTTTATGAAGTTGTAAAGGACCTTGGTCCCCCTGATGCCAGTATCATTGTACAACCTTTTGAAGAAATAAATAGCGAAGAATCTGTATTTGACGATAACGTAATGGCGGCAGTATTGCAGGAATTATCTACAATTGGCGAGGTCACATTAGTACGTTTTGTAGATGATCAAACACTAAGTATTACATTTAGAGACGGGCAAAATGCATTAGCGGCAGCCCAAAAAGGTCAAATTTGCGTGTGCTCGATTCCATTAGCGATAACGTTGAAAACTCCAAACTGGGCCGATATAGTAAGACTGGAAGTCGGTTTATGCACGAATAATACTGTGCCACTTTTCGGTGAAGTTCCGGCAGATCGTCCACTGAGGTCAGCTCCGCCGACTCCGCGAAGACAGCAGCCGAGTAGACCACCAGCCCCGTCCCCTACTCCATTGGTACCGTCCCGAGTGCCCGCAGCACCGGTAAGTCCAGCTCGGCCACCGCCACCGCGACCTGCACCTATGGCTCCCATGAATACAGATAACAACAAGAGCGTCACGACTCCGCCGACCTCTTCACCTCAGACTTCGTCGCCTGTTGCTGCATCGCCTGCTACTGCGTCACCTGCTACTGCGTCACCTGTAGGTGCGTCGCCTGTAGCCTCATTGCCTCCGCCAGTAACGTCTCCGCCCCCGGATAGTGCTCCGCCACCGACGTGCGCTCCTCCCCCGCCGCCTCCAAGCAGCTCGCCGCCGCCCGCTGCCCGCGCCTGCCTGCCACCGCCAGTGCCGGCGCGGCAAGGCGCTCCTCCTCCCTTACCGGCGCGACCACGACCTATTTCGTAAGAAATAACTACTATGTTTTTCTCGTAGTTTGCAAAGCATTCACAAAGAACGATAGCGTTCATAAGCACGGAATGTCACAGGTAAAGAGGATGTCATCACTTTTGAATTTTACAGTCGACGATAGCTCTAGTGCAACAAAACCTATTTATGTGCAAAAATATATCTATTGATATCTATCAAAACCATGAAGTACCTCAAGGTACCTAGCTTTACGTGTTGTTGGTCGTTGTACATGACGAATACATCGTTACTTCGAAAGTAAAATTTGTTTTGATTTGAGTTTGTAGTCGTGGTATTTGTAAGTTATTGTAAATCAAAAATATAATTGCTTAAGCTGAGATATTGAAAAATAAAAGTATGATTGAATGAATTATACCTATAAAGAAAAAATCTCGCCATGATCTGTGTAGGTAGGTACGTACGTAAATCTGTCATCTCTTTAACACTTGTTTTGTAGTAGGGCTCTGAATGTTATTTCTCAATTTATTTTGCTGTTTGGCTGGGGACCGTGCGTGCCATAGAGCCCGGGTTCAAGTCTAAATACATATAAGGAAATGCACGATACGTAACTTCAGAACAACCTTATCCCATGAGATTGTTAAAGATTTATAAACGAACAAAGTTCATTTACAGCCTAACCAAATCACTATGCAATTCAAACTTAAGAGTTTACTTTTATGTAGATTAATTCAAGTAATTAATAATTTGATAAGTAAGTACCTAAATTGAATCATCTAGCAAGAAAAAACCGCTATTTTTAATAAAATTATCTGTTTGCATGGGCTAGTAAAAATATTTTTTATACCTTAGGTCTACATATTTTTTTTACTTTTCTTACAAACTAATTTTATTATACTAGCTTTCAGTCCGTGGTTGCGCTCGCGTTATGTAAGATTTTTCTCGTAGGAAAAATACTTTTTCCGTAAAAGGTATCCTATGTGTTAATCTAGGGGACTATCTCCATTCCAAATTTCATCCAAATTTGTTCAGTAGCTTAGGCGTGAAAGCGGAACAAACATACTTTTACATTTATAATATTAGTGTGATTATATTATTGCTAAGCATCGAAACTTGTTTTTATGGTATTAAGTATAGCAATTTTAGAAATAGAAATATAGTTACTTATATAAAATGTATAAATGGAATCATCTAATAAATAAACCTACTTACTTAATCTGTTATTTTTAACAAGTAGGCATATTTATTTATATCTAATCGTACTTGTATTGTTGCATTTAACTAAATTCTTGTAGATACTAAATCTTGTATTCATAACATTAAGCTATTATACCATAAAGTACCTACTAACTTATGAATTTAAATTGGCAATTATAGTTCTACCAGTTCCTTTAATATCGTTATCTTCGGTTATTTTAGATTTATATTGGCGTATTTGTTAAATAGTTAAGTATTTTAATTTTGTAATACGTAAAGACTTTTTTATTTCGTTTAATTCTTAGTTTTTTTTTAATTAGTATTATCTATCACTAGCTTTTTTTTACGGGGTCGATATGATAAACTATATATATGGCTGTGTTAATAGCATTTACAACAGCGGAGATTAGATAATATTCAGCTATGTGATGATAAATGCCAGATCTATCCATATAATAATTCATTACCTATGTATCTGTTACTGTTCAGGTTACTTCGCTATGTTCTCCTTTACTGTGAATCTTAAGATTTACCACTAAGATTTAGTAAATCTTAGGATTTATACAACATGTTAGCAAGATAACGCAAAACCTCGTGTGGTAATGGTAGGTCAGCCCTTAAAACTGAACAAATTTTGTTCAATAACTTACAACAATACCTACAATACAATATTCGCAAAAAATTAGAACTTTCATACAAATAGACTCGATTAGCTGATCAGTTTGTATGAAAAGTTTTTCTATATTCTGGCTAACAATGCAATTAATAGGCGATCGCTCGCCACGTAACGTCATCGTTGACCTTTGGAGCTGTAGAGGGGCTCGAGCAGGAGCGATATACCTATTCAACTGTAAGTGTTATGATTAGCGTGCTGTCAACTGTACTTATAATTGACTTATATTATAACATTGGCTCGAGCCCCTCGGTGGGGACGTATATTGAGCTGTTGATGATGATAACATTGAAATTGATTAATAGAAGATTTATGTTAGGTAAACATTTATGTATCGAATAAGTAAGTATAATAATATCTGAAAGCCCTGTTGCGTCACAAAAGGTAGTACCTAGGTAAGGTACTTATTTTATTTTTAGCATGACACTTGAAAAAGTACAGTTGAGAACAAAATTGTTAAAAAATAAAATTAAAACGACGAGCAGTCTAAAAACCAAGATGGCGGCCAATTTTTGTGTTTATGGACCGATTTCGGTGAAACGTCGGGTCCCTTTCGGCCGCCTATGTAACCGAGACTGACTTGTAATCCATTATGTATTTACACGATAACGGCAGCCCCGTGTTAGCACTGAATTGACGGCCGACTGACTTTATATAATATTTGGATTTCACCCGGGAATCGAACCACACGTGAACAAATAAACATCCTGTATTTTCTGAAAGAATATGTACTTGAACATGTTTATTTTTCAAAGAAACAGAAGTAGGTAATTTTATTTTATTTTTTCATACGTTATGTGCGTGTGTGTGTGTGTGTGTGTTTTATTCTTAGTGAAACGTGTTTTCAGGCATTAAAATATTGCTACGCAATATCATTACAACAGACAGGTAATTTTCGACAACGATTAGTACAGTCGGGAAACAAGCAGATTAAAATATTGAGTTCAAATCGAATCCATAAGTAACTATTTTTATTTTTTCATTAAGTTCTAAATAATATTTTTTTCATAAATGATAAAAATGTGACAGAGAAATCGAAATTTCTATAGGTATATATTTTTTCTTAGACCGAAAGTTCCCCAACAGATGGCACTTCAACACACATAGCGGCGAAATGCGAACTTTTTTTATTGACTATTAATGAAAAAAAATAAGGGGTACAAAAACTGGATGTTCCACGAGCAAAGCTCGGTCGCTCAGGTACTTTTAAACAAAGTGAGAACTTCCTATCTTCCTTCATGTTGCGTGGTAGTTGGACGCTCTGTACCTATCCTCCCTGGTCCTTCGGTAGTCGGTCCACACACACGCACATTATATTCTGAGTTACAGATATAATACAAACAACTTCTACCAGACGCCAAAAATATTTTCGCGTGCTTTAAGCCACGTTTCCATTATGCAAATAGCCTGTATGCAAGGTGCAAGTTGCATGCAGCAGAAACGTAAACATGCATGCAAACTACCCACAACCCACATGCAACTTGCATGCATGTTTACGTTTCCATTACGCATAATGGAAACGCGGCTTTATGCTCAGTAGCCATCGAATGCGACTGACTAGACACTTTGACCTTGAGTGAGAACGCCTTATACGAGTTATAACTTCCGAACAGTTACTTTACAAATTTTTGGTCTTGAGCGTTAGAGTTTTACATATTTCTACGAGAAGTTAATGGAGCCGTTTTTCTTATTCTTCGTCGTGGCTGAGCAATCGAAACGGACACTTTATCGCATAGCTAGAGAGGCGGTATTCGTAATGCGAGGAGAGTGTCCAGCTCTCTTAACTACATATAAAATGCTGGCGCTATTAATAGCGCGAGTGTTTAAACACTCCAAGGAACAACTAACCGCCCACTTACAATTTCTTGAAAATAATTGAATATTTTGTTTATTGTTGAGTCGGTGAACTTTTACTAAAATGAATAGTTAGTACCTACCTACTCAAAATGCAAGTTTTTAAACAAACTGTATGCCACTATACTATGCCATATGCCACCTCAACTGGGTGGGCGGTTAGTTGTGCCTCATGTATACTCGTATTACCTATGTGCTATAAGTCGAAAGCGAAACTGAACATTATTACCATAGAATTTATTTATGTCCATTATGTACCTGAATGTACCACATTGCAGATTAACATGAAATTAAATTAAATGTTATGAAAACAACTGTTTAGGTTATACAATAAGTGTTTATGATTGCGATGCCATATGTATGGTATGGCTATAGAAGTAGTAGATGCTGTTTCAATTCAATGTAATCATTCAAAATTAATTAATGATGCTTAGAAATTATGCAAGTAGAAAAAATGCATAGGCCAGTCATGTTATACCTATATTAATTATAGTACATACAAGATGTACATAACAGAAAACCGAAATACTACATGAATCTGAACAACTTCCCAAAATGAAATGGAAGTATAGTCTAATACCTACATAAATTACCTATGTTTTCAGTATTTTGATGCACTAAAATGAAATACAAAAATGTTTAAAAATGGAACTGGTGTTTAATTTTCTCTAGTCCCAAAAGTTGATTGTTTTGTGTCACACAATTTCTTGGTTGCTTTCGGCTCATATGGACAACTTCCCTGATTGTAATATTTATTATTAAAAGCAAATTACAGCATGATAGCCAGAAAACAAATGTTACAATTAGACAATTATGTAACTTGTTATGATTTTTATTGATGTGGTCACATAGGGTAGCTTAAACAAAATATACTAAGCTAATTTCAATAAAGATACCCTAATGTAAAGTTAAAACATCATTTATGATTGGATTCCTTTTATTGAATTTTCTATTATAATAACACAGGCAACTAATACATAGTCGATTTAATATATATATTTACTCCTTCTTGGGGACAGCATGGCCATAGATAGTGTGGACTACTCCAGCCAGGCCCAGAATGCAGAGAGCCATTGTAAGACGGTACAAGATACCATCAGCAGGACCCCCCTTCAGGAAAACTGGCAAATCATTGTCTTTCTGTAAGCAATGAGAAATGCCAGATTTTAAAACATTATGAAAATAAATTCTGTATAATTCCTTTCCATTCCTTATTTCTAAAGGAAGGTTAGGTGTAGGAACAAAAAATTTGAACTATCATTTTTCTGTAACAAATATTTAGAGAGAAAGAAACATTTTATTAAGTGTTACCATTACTAAAAAAAACATTGTAGCTTCAACATTTTATTTACTTTAGCTAGATAACAACTGAACAGAAAAGCAGTAAGAAAATCAAGCTAATAATAGTGAACTCAATGGAAATAATTAAATTTTATTATGTTTACACTCACATCTGCTACACAAAGTCATTTCAATATGATCAACATTCCCAAATGTGTGAATATATTGGGTTATGTTCTTAAACCCGGACTGGTTTTACTATCTACATAATTAAGGTGGACAACCATCCTGTAATGCAAGATGTAATCCCGCTTTGAAATAATTAGCAAAATAGTCCCGTAAAACATTGGATATGTCCTGCATGCCTATTTTTCAACCACCGAAAGAGTATTTTCTTTGATGAGTGTACTAGAGTAACACTTTTTAACAAATTCAGGGTTTTTATGGAATGGGTTCAGGATAAATATGATTTTAAAAATAAATGACTTGTAAGTTTTGAGCTTATTATGTTACTTCATACTTTGCATTTGCCCCGAACCCTATTTGTCCACAAAAAGTACTGCATTGAATTTTCAGAAACTTAGGCGCCTGATTTGAATAAGTAATTTAGCTTATGTATTTATATTCACCTGGAAAAGTTGTTGACGTTTACGGATGTTCTCTGGTACAGGCGGGTAAGGAATATTGGTGCCAGGTACTAGTCTCTTGGGGCCAGTGGCGGGGCAAGCTTCCGTCACTGTAGAAAGATGAGCAGTATTGTACTGGATGCTGGGCGGATCCACTCGTTGCAGGGCGATTGGTGCCTGAAGCAAAAATATGAACATATCGACCGATTACTAAAGCATGTCCAACTTCCTTACGGATGATCAATAATTTGATCTCATCTTCAATACTTACAACAGGAAATAATGGACTTTGCAAGTGGGAGGCAGCAACCAGCCTGCCGGACATTCTGCTGAGTTGATGATACATTACGATTTTCTCTGGATTTTACGGCAAGCAAATTTTAATGAAGTAAATCCGAGCTGTTACGAAACAAGTACCTTGCCTATTATCAGATACGTTCAAAAACCTAATTTATGAAAAAATGTCAGGTCAGCTGTCACTTCTTAAAAGAACAACAATCTATCTCAACCATTAGCAACTACTGTACTGGGGGAGTTGAACTTTAAATAGATTTAGAATGATTATAATTTAATTTATTGATGTTTTTAATTAATATTTTTTACAATACATTATATTTTATAGAAGTTACGAACGCAACTGTCACACTGACGAAACAAAATGTTGCTATTTTTAATAAACAGTATTTTTGAGTATTTTTTAGAGTCTGAGCGCTGGGGTGGTGTGTTGAACAGAGATGAACTATACCAGACATAGACAACTAGAACAGAATTATTTTATAGATGTTTATGAAAATTAGAGCGCCCCGAGTCGCGCACAGTGTTCTCGTATTTTTATTAAAGGAACATTGGTCTTCGAGTCCATATTATATTATGTTAATATTATTATATTACAAAGCCAATTGTTTTTTTGTAAAACATAGTTCTTGAGATAAAAGTATAAACTCTTCTTTCAGAATGCTGCAGATTCGCGGGTTTGGCGTGTATATCATATATAGATATTAGATAACTTTAGTGATGATGATCTATCCAACCGATTTCGGCCATGGCAATGGCAACCACTTCTACTTCTAGATAAGTACTAACTACGATGATGTCTGTATACATATAAGATAATATTAAGGAAAAAATAATTTGAGGTTTTTATTTATTTATTAAGGGCAGCCAACACAAGTTACAATGAAGTCATCTACTTCTAACTAACATTTAACTAGATCTTGAATGCACTTCACTTCTTGCTAAGGCAGCCACAGCACGCATGGTACGCATGGTTTTCATAGTGTTGTGTTGCTAAAGGTCTTAAAACTGGTGCGCATGTTTATAGTACAAGATCTTATGCAAATTTTTCTTCACAACTATTTAGATTTGTAACAAAGCAAATAACTTGGCACAAATGTTGTTTGAATGAATTTGACCAGATTTTGCCCGGTTACCAATGGTTTCACCCTGGTGGGGTAGTTTGGGGTGAAGTCCGCTCCTACCGCGCCTGAAATAAAAAATCTTACAGCTGTTATTTGGCAAGTACGCATGTTTGTATCATTTTCGTATAAAAAACACATGAGGAATCCATTTAACATAATAAAAGATCATCATTTAATAGTAAAAATATGAGATATATGCAGAAATATAGAAATTACATCCCAGATTTTCATATTCAACAGGACATTACTCCGAAAGTCATGGGTGTGCGGAATAATAAAAAATATTGTTAAAAAGCCCAATTAATCTAGTTTTCAGCAATATATACTTTATGTATACTTACCATAATATTTTGTTTATAAAAATAAGAACATTGTCGTGATACCTTGAGGTCAGCTCCTTATCTATTTTATTAATATTTTTTGTCATTATTATAAAAATAATTAATTAATAATAATAAACCTGTCCCGTCCCGTTTAAATCATGATTGACCGAGCGAGCGAAGCGTCTTTGTTTCAGCTTGGCCAAATTTGCTTTTGTATGTCCATCTAATTGTTTGTTTGTTTCACTCTACAGGTCGCGTTTCTCAACCGATTCTCGTGAAATTTTGTGAGCAGGTTCAATAAATTAATCGAAATTATTCGATTTTTTTTGTCGAGCCAGTTTTTGGTAATTTTAAAAAATGACGGAGTTATGGATGGGGGTTGCTAGCTTACAAGGTCTACCGCTGAGGCTGTTTTCCTTCCTCTACAGGTCACATTTCTTAACCAATAAAATAAAATGAAATAAACTAAAATAAACTAAAAAATCAAGGGGTTGGGGATGTTTGTGGAGGAAAAATAAAAATAAATATGAAAAGATATACAGAATTGCGAGGTCTACAGCTCACAGAGCCACTAGTAATAAAAAATAATAACAAAAAAGCGATAAATAAAAATCGATTTTTGAGAATATGTTTTGCCGACCGTACCATAAGTACCCGCCGCCATTTTCAGATCTATTCTTTATCTGCGCGGGTTATTTGATTCTTTATTAAATATTGTGTTAATTTTTTAGTTTTGTTTTGGCAGATACACGTAATTTATTATGGCAATACAAAAATTCGTTCATATATTCTACCAATATTTAAAATGTTGAACGAAAATTCCGCCATGTTTCTTTCCTGAATTTGACAGCTCTTTCTTTCATTTTGAGCACGTTTTTAATAAAGGTGAGCTTATCAATAGATATATTAAAGTTTATTTCTTGAATATTCTAAACTTGATTTAGTGTGTGATTATTAGGTTGGAGCACAAATTTTGATTATATAAGCAATAGAAAATTGTAGTCCGGTTGACAATTTATAACCTGGCATATGCATACAAGTTCGAAATTTGAACCATCCGCGTGGCGTGTCATCCTGACTTGTTAGCTCGGCATTTGTTTTTCATTTTCATTTCTTGGACCGCCGCCGTGGTCTTAGACCCGTTAAATTCTCGGTAAATGTATTTCCATTTAATAAATTAACTGTTTCAGGACTGCAATGCAGATTTTTGTTAAGACCCTTACGGGGAAGACCATCACCCTTGAGGTGGAGGCTTCAGACACTATCGAAAATGTAAAAGCTAAGATTCAAGATAAGGAGGGCATCCCGCCAGACCAGCAGCGATTGATCTTTGCTGGTAAACAGCTTGAGGATGGACGTACTCTGTCGGATTATAACATTCAGAAGGAGTCGACTCTTCACTTGGTGCTCAGGCTGCGAGGAGGTGAGCCTAACTAAATTTGTGTAATTAGTGTATTCCTTCCTTGTATCTGAACTTATAAATGCCATAAATAGCTTTTCATGAAATTCATAATTGATATTGTTCAATTCAGTATTTATAATAATAGCTTTGTTTCTAACCTTTACATGCTAGTTTTCTATATTCTTTAAGGTTATTTGACTGTTCCTGAATTTACCATATTTTATTAATTCATACACAAGTATAGATTAGTAGCGATGATTCATGAAGAAACAAACGGAATCGGTTGAAAAATTAATTTACAGTGATAATTGATTGGTTGAATATGTCTCTCTTACTAAAACACTTTTCTGTATGGGTGCATTACTGAGCTGTGATGTCACTGGTCTATATTTACCTCCTTTATACCTCAGTCAATTTTAAAGATATGGCAAAAAATCTTTTACTGTTCGATAGCAGGAACTAACAAGTTTGGATTTATAAAATAAAAATACCTTATTATCATAGAATAATAATATCAACTATAATAAAGAAGTTACCCCATAATAATAATAATATATTTTTTCAGGAACCATTGAGCCTTCCCTGCGTATTTTGGCTATGAAATACAACTGCGACAAGATGATCTGCCGCAAGTGCTATGCTCGCCTGCACCCACGTGCTACCAACTGCCGCAAGACTAAGTGTGGCCACACCAACAACCTCCGCCCCAAGAAGAAGCTTAAGGATTAAACCACTTTCTCTAGAAAATATAATAACTCCAACTTTTTTTTAAATATCTATGTAACTTTATACAAAATTACATACCAACTTGTCATTCAGTAACCTAAATTAATACAACAATAACAACACAAATTTTTCTTGTTTACATTTAGTGCCTTTCTAAAACCCGCTCTGTTGCCTTGCCTTAAATTACTACCAATCCAAAGAGAAATGTCGTGATATGACTGACCAGAGATATAAAAGCAGCTAAGTGTGAGTGACTGAACGGGTGCATCTCATTTGTTCCACTGGGCCCACCCAAGACTAAATCTTAGAATCCATATGAGATAAAACCCATTCCGCCACCCCTGGAAGATACCCCTGTAGGGTGTCACGGCCATAGGGGAATCTGTCTTAAACCGAATAAAGGGGATAGTTCATAAAAAGTCCAAAATATTTATGTAAGAAAAGTCCGAAGACTTACTGTTTGAGAATATGTAGTTACGAGAAGCGGGTTGTGATTGTGAGTCCCTACGAGCGAACGCAACACGACAATAAATATCATGATGGTCCCACAGTATCTATGTATCTTGGGCCCACAGTACACCCTACCTACACCATCAATACCACAATACAGAATCAATATGGATGGCGTCAGTACTGAAGCGTTCTTTGTACGAGGCAGAATGGACCCTAGACAGGAAAATGAGAAATTGTATGGCATCAATTGTAGCCCTTTCTTTAAACAAACGAGTAATAAGCTTAATTAAAAATCCTTTTTAAAAAAGCTTTTAAAGCCGTGGAGTGGAGTATCCTTGTAAGCAGACCTTTCAGAGTGACGTCACTTTATATTTGTGAGATATTCTCAGCAAGCCCTTTCATCATGAGACCCTGAACATCACATATGACTAAAGATCTTGTTTAGACAAATCCAACGAGCCCAAATACGACTAGGTTGTGTTGTGTATTTAAGGCGTTCCTATGGCCACCTTCCGGCTCCATCATGAGACCCTGGACATCACGTATGACTAAAAATCTTGTTACGACAAATCAAACACGACTAGGTTGTGTTGTGTATTAGAGGAGTGCCTATAACCACCTTCCGTCTCCATCACCAGACCAGCTCCATGGTACCATAATAATGCATTGTCATCGCGGTTACATAAGTGTACCAAATTTAATACATACCTACATACATACATTCAGTGCAAGTTAAATACTTTTATTGTAATAAATAATAGTTTAAAAAACACGCTTTTAGCACGCACTAAAAATTACAAAAATTTAGGTCACGTGATTATTTTTTTCGTATCCCATTCAGCAAACCCTTTCATTTAATACCCATATCATAGGGGTGCATTTCAAATAGCCAATCCGCCATCTTGGATGTCCGCCATGTTGGATTTAATTCATGTGACTATTTTTTTCGTATTCCTGACAGCAAACCCTTTCATTTGATACCCATATCATGTGGGTGGATTTCAAACAGCCAGTCCGCCATCTTGGGGAGGCCGCCATACTGGATTTGTAATGACGTTTCTTGCTAGTCATGTATTGTCATCAGAACTCAGAGCGTGTGCAAAATTTCATCCTAATCGAAGACCGGGAAGTGGGTCAAATTAAGATTCCAAGATTTTCTTACATACCTGGGCTGATTGATAACTGGCCGAAACGACGAACTTAAAAAAATGATACGCAAAAAAAAAATATTACATTATATTTTGGCATCTTTTTGAAAATAGAACGCCAAATTTGAATTTAATCGAACTGGTGGAATTTGTTTGATAGGACGTAGAACTTTCTCTGTCGTAAATTTTCTTAACAATGGAAAGAAACGAAATTCGTGCGGTGATAAAGTTTTACTTTTTAAAACAGAAAACAGCAACCCAGATTAAAACCAAGCTAGACAGTGTTTTAGGTAATTCTGCTCCTGCATTGAGTACAATTCACACCTGGGTAACTGGTTTTAAACGTGGAAGACAGAGCTGCGAAGATGCCCACAGGTCTGGCCGTCCAAATGAAGTCACGAATCCGGACATGATCAAAAAAATTCACAAAATTGTATTGAATGATCGGCGCTTGAAGTTGCGAGAGATAGCAGAGATGGTGAGCATTTCATCTGAACGCGTTTTTAATATTTTGCACCAACATTTGGGAATGAAAAAGCTTTGCGCGCGATGGGTGCCGCGTTTGCTCACTGTTGACCAAAAGCAACGCCGAGTGGACGATTCATCGGAGTGTTTGGCGCTGTTTAACCGAGATCCTAACGAGTTTTCGCGGCGTTATGTAACAGTCGATGAAACCTGGATACATCATTATACTCCCGAGACAAAAGAACAATCTAAGCAGTGGACTGAGAGCGGAAGACCTGCGCCGAAGAAAGCAAAAACGGTTTTGTCGGCCGGCAAAGTGATGGCGACTGTTTTTTGGGATGCTCGAGGGATTATTTTAGTGGATTATCTGCAAAAAGGAAAAACAATAAATGGAGAGTACTACGCAAGCTTGCTGCAAAAATTAAGTGAAGAAATCCAGAAAAAACGACCACATTTGGCCAAGAAAAAAGTTTTGTTCCACCATGACAACGCACCTGCACACACGTCAATGGTTGCAGTCGCCAAACTCCATGAATTGCGGTTCGAATTGCTACCGCATCCACCCTATTCCCCGGATCTGGCCCCGTGTGACTTCCACTTATTCCCAAACCTGAAGAAATGGTTAGGTGGCCAGAGATTTTCATCAAATGAAGAAGTCATTGTTGCCGTGGACGAGTATTTTGAGGGGTTGGAGAAAACATTTTATCAAACTGGTGTAACGGCATTGGAGAAGCGCTGGACTAAATGCATCGAGGTAGAAGGAAACTACGTTGAGAAATAAATTTATTTTAAATAGATTTTTAAAGTTTTTCTTTGTCGTTTCGGAAACTTATCAATCAGCCCTCGTACATAGTTACGTAAGTGAAGCTAATAAAAAGCGTGTTAAAAAAAATAAAAGCTTGTAAAAAGAAGTGTGGTCGAGATTTCGACGCCCATTACCGAGGTTTCGGGTTCGATTCCCGGTGGGGGGACACTGTCAAGCGAAAATCTCTTAGTGAGATTTTCTCCAATTTGGTTAGGACATTGCAAGCTGAATAAACTGATTGTCCGAAAAGAAAGATGATTCCGTGCTTCGGAAGGCACGTTAAACCGTTTGGTCCCGGCCACGGAGACAAATACAAAGTTGTCTCCGTGGTCCCGGCTACTATCTAGTCCTCGTTACATGACATGAGCCAAGTCAGTGGCCTTTGGCGGCTCTATAATACTGACACCAGGGTTTGTGAGGTCGGTTGTCGACCTTACAACCCACACGATGATGATGAGTAAAAAGAAAGCGATGGATGAAGAATTGGCTACAAAAGAGAGAAAAGTATACACTCATGCTGTCTCATTTTAATCTGAACCATCTACTCCATAATCAACAGTTCGGATTTACTAAGGGGCGTTCGACCACCGACGCTGCAGTTGCTCTCCTACATCACGTGTACGGGGCTTGGGAGGAGTCGCAGGATGCTATTGGGGTGTTCTGTGACCTATCTAAAGCTTTCGACTGCGTCGATCACGAGACGCTGCTAATAAAGCTGGAACATTATGGAGTTAGAGACGGAGCCCTAAATTTGATCAGTTCCTATCTAGAAAATAGAATTCAAAGAGTTCAAATAAACAGCACGAAGTCACTGGGATCTAAAATCAAAATCGGCGTGCCACAGGGCTCAATTCTTGGACCGTTCCTATTCTTAGTATATATAAATGACCTGCCTTTTATGGTACAAAACCGATCTAGGATAGTGTTATTTGCTGATGATACTTCTCTAATTTTCATAGCTAGCAGACATAATCAAGATATTGACGAAGTAAATGACGCTCTTTCCCAGATCCATGATTGGTTTACGACAAATAATTTAATGTTGAATCCCAAGAAAACAAAATGTATAAAATTTTCATTGCCTAATGTAAGGAACAACAACTTAGCTATTGTCTTGAATAACGAAAATTTGCAATATGTAAATGAAACAGTTTTCTTGGGGATCACTATCGACGCAAGGTTACAATGGGACCCTCATTTAAATGCGTTATCCGCAAGGCTCAGCTCGGCGGCATACGCAGTCAGAAAGATTCGTCAACTGACTGACGTTGCTACTGCCAGACTTGTATATTTCAGCTATTTTCACAGCATTATGTCCTACGGAATTTTATTGTGGGGTCAAGCTGCTAACATAAATAACATCTTTGTGTTACAGAAGAGGGCGATACGTTCCATATATGAATTGCGTGGTCGCGATTCCCTAAGGGAATTGTTTAAAGAAATTGATATCCTCACAGTATCCTCACAGTACATATTTGAAAACATCTTGTATGTCCGGAAGAACACAATGCTATTTCCTAAGAATTCTGATATACATAATATAAATACTAGAAATAAAAATAAAATAGCGCACCCAAAGTTTAGACTGTGCACAGTTAATAATTCATTCATGGGGAACTGTATTCGCTTCTATAATAAAATACCAGATGATATTGTAAATCTGTCCGATAGCCAATTTAAAGCTAAAATTAAAACTTTTTTATGTTCTAAGGCCTATTATACGATAAATGATTACTTAGATGATAAAAACGTCTGGTCAACTGTTGTTCCAAATCAACGGAGTAGATTGTAATTATGACTCATGTATGATTCTTTATATATTTAAAAGAAAAGTACAAAAGATACAATTCCTGTGGAGTTTCTTCTGGCCGTTCTTCTCCACAGAGGGCGTACACTGGTAGCGAACGTGCCATCCATGATAGCTTTGACGTCGAAAAATGATTTGTAAAAATCTTAATTCGAATAAAAAAAATTGACTTTGACTTTGACTTTGACTACACATCTGAATTTATTGGACGAAATTCGCCTTCACGATGAAATGGACCACTACGAAAATTACTTTCGGATGCCTGATGTCAAAGTCAAAGTCAAATTTATTTTATTCGAAGACGTCAAAGCTATCATGAATGGCACGTTCACTACCAGTGTACACTGTACGCCCTCTGTGGAGAAGAACGGCCAGAAGAAACTCCACAGGAATTGTATCTTTTGTACTTTTCTTTTAAATATATAAAGAATCATACATGAGTCATAATTACAATCTACTCCGTTGATTTGGAACAACAGTTGACCAGACGTTTTTATCATCTAAGTAATCATTTATCGTATAATAGGCCTTAGAACATAAAATATTTTTAATTTTAGTTTTAAATAGGGGATCGGATTACTTTTATTTTATTTTATAAATCCAAACTTCTTAGTTTCTGCTATCGAACACGAAAATAATTTTTGCTCTATTTTTAATAAAATTGACCGAGTTATAAAGGTTTGAAATTCAAGATTAGACAAAGAGGCACATACCCACTTGTGACGTCATTTGTTAGTAACTCCTTACTCCAGTTTTTGAAAGATACAGACATAATATTGAAACTTTAAAAAATCACTTTAAATTCGTTTTTCAACCGATTCTGTTTTTTTCTTCGCGAATCGTCTGCTACTAATCGATATTTTAAAAATAATTCATCAAATGTGGTGAACAGGCCGATCCCCTATTGGCTATCGGACAGATTTACAATATCATCTGGTATTTTATTATAGAAGTGAATTTTCTGATTGTCTGTTTTGATAACCTTTTGGAATTAGTGACGCTATTTTAGAGTAAACAGGCAGGATACAGATATACAGACGTCGTCCATCGCTGCCGTCTCGCTCATAGATGATACAATATATAAACGGGTAGTCTCGCTGCGTACTGACGCGATAAATATTGTCGCGCGACCCTACACGCAAGATGAATATCACGATCCAGGATCTGGGATCAGATCACAAGTATTTCCAAACATCCAGCGATAAATATTGTGATCCATCAATACACTACCCTACACGTCAATAAATATCGTAATCCGACATTTTATATTGACGGATCACAATATGGAACTTGCGTGTAGCATTCGCCAGGAGTACAGGAACATTTAATTTTGTATGGAGAATAGATTGGAGAAGCCCGAAAAGTTATAACACTATTTGAATTTCAAACGTTTTGTTCTTTTGAACTGCTCGGCCGTGTATTCAGCCAGCATTTACTATAGCGATGTTTCTTCATACATTTACTATTACGTAGTGCTTGTATTGTATTGAGTTTATAAAGTAAATATTTTGAACTTTTATCATTATTTAGGTTATTTGTAATACAAAAAAAATTAATAGGGTAGTTATACAGGCTTACTCGTATATCTAATACTTTAAACGAGCAATTCTTGTATATACCTATTACCTATATATATAATACGATCGAATCCACATGAATATACTTTTTTATTTTTTTGTTCATGTTTCTTTTTTTTGTTTGTTTTTAACTTTTAAATTCTTTCAATTTAAATACAAAAATGACAGAAATAAAAATTTCTTATTTTAGTACCTTATTTTTTCGTGGTCTAAATTTTTTTCAACAGATAGAGCAATTTTTATAGGTATGTTTTTTTTATTTATTACTTACCGTCGTCGTCGTTGTTATTATATTACTTATTATTTCATTTACTTAGTTCAATTAAAATACCTTTACAGAAAATCACTTCGTTTTTCTTACACCGAAAGTTCTGCAACAGATGGCACTACAACTCACATAGTGACGAAATTCTCTTCTAAAAAAGCATTTTAAAGTATTTTCAGTTATTTTTTCAGATATGTAACACAAAAATGGAAAATGCTATTTTATCCACGGAGACGTTATTTAATACACGCAACCTCAACAAATTCAATTTTATATTACTAGTTACTAGCGCTGCCTTTACCACTGTTAGGTATGGGAATAATAATTTATTTTCCTTTCTGAATTCTATCCAAATTCCGATCGTAATTTATTGTCAATGCAGGGAAATCTATTTTTACTAAAAATTAAACCTAGCTAGATCGATTTATCGCTCCCGAAACCCCATATAATGCTAAATTTCATCGAAATTATCCACGCAACCTCAATAAATTTTACCACTGTATCTGTGAAGTGGTCAAAATTGGAACTACTGCTAATAAGTTGGTAAGTTAGTTGGTATGGGAATAATTTATTTTCCTATAATAATCCTTTCTGAATCCTATCAAAAGTCCCATCCTATTATTTTATAATACATAATATATTCTTTTCCTCGTTTTACTCGAGCCATCTGATGGAAAACTTTCAGACCACCAAAAAATTTATCAGAAATTTTCTTTCATTTTTGTATTTAAATAACTAAATGAAAGAATAAAAAAAATATAAAAAAAGAAACAAACGAAAAAAGAACAAAGAAATAAAAAAAAATTGTCGAGATTCAAACTGCAAACTCGCGGTGTCCCGACTGAGCCAAAATTACCTTTCTATTTCAATGATATTGCGTATCAATTCTTTTAAGCCTGAAAATACGGGGAAATCTGTTTTATAAAATAGCTAGATCGATTTATTGCCCCCGAAACTAAATTGCGAAATCGTTGCAGCCGTACGTTCCCGAGATCTTTATTATTCTTATCTTGCTTGTTTAAAGTATAAGAGGGTGCTACTATGTCTAGCCGCGTGTACTTTCTTCTGAAAGTATGAAGTAGAGTTTATCGAAATGCGTAGGTAAAAATAAACGAGCTAAGCTCGGTCAACCAGGTACTAATAACTTCAATATAATAATAACACTTAATCTAATCCTGTCATTATCTTCGCGGGTGATGGTCAAACGCACTTAATTCGATAAATAAAATAATGGTATCGTAAAGCGCGATCTCCTACAGTGGCAATGAGTGCGCTTGTGCGTTCTCCGCTCGAAGGATGCAGAGGTGGCCCGTAGTGTTTACTATAGACGTATAATTATTGGGTAGAACATTAACATTGCGCAATTTGTGTGAATTTTATAAAGTTCTAAACTTGAATCAACTTGGATACGTGTACGACCTTCGCTTACCTCTCGCATCATCATGGGTATAATTATGCCGCCGTCGTCGTCGCCCGGTCGTCGGTCGGTCGATGCCTATCTGAAATATGATTGGGTGCTCACTTGCTTATATTGTACGAGTAGATTGCAGTCGAAAACAAAGATCTTTATTGTAAATAAACTAGAACTTCCGCTTTGTTTATTTGCAACGAACAAAGTTTTATTCTTTGGTAATGAATGTTAGTATTTATTTTTATACTTAATAGGTATAATATATATATATATATATATACTAGGTATAAATCAATCATAAATATAATATACTTAGATATAAAGTTTACACCAATAAATTGTCAAGAGGACTTGATGGATACAATTTTATTAACTTGCTTGTAAACTCGTTTATCTGAATAAACGAGTCACTAACTGAGTAGTGATTTTTTACAAATAGGGGGTGATTATTTAGGTATTGGTAGCTATTATTATTTCAGCTGACAAGGATCTACACCAATAGGGTATGTGACTGTTCCTAAATTTTTATAAATTAATTTAAAAATATAGATTAGTAGCAGACTATTCGCGAAAAAAACAGAATCAGTTGGAAAACGAATTTACTGTGATTTTTTAAAGTTTCAATATGTCTATCTCTTTCAAAAACGATTTTTTGTATGGAGATTATATTATGGCGCTACTTGCTTGTGACGTCATGACATGACTAATTCTGAATTTCACAAACCTTTAAAACTCTGTCTATTTTTTAAAGATCTCTATCTTTATAAAGATAGAGCAAACATTCTTTTACTGTTCGATAGCAGAAACTAACAAGTTTGGATTTTCCCCCCTTTTCATTTACTTGTTGGTCAAACGCCCTATTCATTTACTTGTTACGACTTGTTACTAAGTCCTTTAAATCAAACCAAATTTAGTAGTCAATCAGGTAGGTATATTTCGTAGTTACTTACTGACCAGCGATTTCGTAATGCCGTAATGTTATACCTACCTTACCAACTGTAATTAATCAGCCTCTCTATTCCATTTCAGTAAAATGATCACCGGTCTCTGTTTACAACACGAAACAACACAGAAGTAGTAGAGAAGTAGGTAATTCCACCATACGTATCAACTCATATACGTCTTCACCGAGGGGCTCGAGCCTACTCTGAATTAGAGCGATTAGGCCTTAGTCGACCACGCTGACCCAGTGCGGGTTGGTCGACTTTACACACAACCTTTGAATTTCTTCGTAGGAGTGTGCAGGTTTCATCACGATGTTTTCCTTCACCGTAAGAGCGTCGAATAAACGTACATAGTACGCAAAGTACGTTTGAAATTCGAAAATACATTGGTACGTGGTGGGGATCGAACCGCCGCGTCTCCTGGACGGGAGGCAGCAGCCCTAACCACTAGGACCACCGGCGCAACCATAGGAATACGTTATATGAATTACTAGCTAACCCGGCAGATGTTGTCCTGCCATTTTTCACCTCTTCCCTACCCTACACCTAGCCTACACGTACTCTACACCTACCCTACACCTCTACCCTACACCTACCCAACCCTACACCTCATTTCACCTACCTACCCTACACTTACCCTTCACCTATCTTACACCTACCCAACACCTACCCTACACTACACCTACCCTACACCTCACTTCACCTGCCCTACACCTACCCTTCACCTACCCTACCTACCCTACATCTTACCCTACACCTACCCTTCACCTACCCTACATCTACCCTACACCTATCCTACACCTACCCTACCCCATTCACCATGCAGTTGTTTTTATTTATAGCGGTCCGCTCGCGCTATGTAAGATTTTCCCGTGGGAATAAGACCTTTCCCGGTAAAAAGTATCCTATGTGTTAATCCAGGTTACAAACTATCTTCATTCCAAATTTCGTCCAAATCCATCCAATAGTTTAGGCCTTCCTGAGAAGGTCATAAGTATTAATGAATTATTAGATTAATTTGTTTTCTGTAATGGTTGCTTTTTTATATTAATCAAACTGGCATAACACAAGTAGCTCACAGCAGAACTGACTTCAGCAACGCAAAATCAACACTACAAAAGCCAAAGGGAAGTGGAGTGATGAAATTTATCAATCACTGACAGTGACACATGACATATGCGTATCGGTAATGTTTGTGACCGCTGTCTTCTTAGGACACACTTTGCGTGAATATTAAAAATACGTACTACGCAATGTGAGAATATAAAATAACCTTTTTTACATCCTTCCAATCTTATCTAGTCTAGGACAGAGTATAGTCTATAACTAGCTGACCCGGCAGACGTTGTTTTGCCATTTTCCCTACCTCTACCCTATCCTACACCTACCCAACACCTACCCTACACCTACCCAACACCTACCCAACACCTACCCTACACCTACCCAACACTTACCCTACACTTACCC
Source organism: Carpatolechia fugitivella (assembly GCA_951230895.1). Lineage (NCBI taxonomy): Eukaryota > Metazoa > Arthropoda > Insecta > Lepidoptera > Gelechiidae > Carpatolechia > Carpatolechia fugitivella. The sequence continues at coordinate 7,391,324 of OX579655.1, read as the reverse complement.
TACACCTACCCTACACTTACCCTACTCTTACTCTACACCTACCCAACACTTACCTTACACCTACCCTACACTTACCCTACACCTACTCTACACCTACCCTACACTTACCCTACACCTACTCTACACCTACCCTACACCTACTCTACACCTACCCTACACCTACCCAACACTTACCCTACACCTACCCTATAATATCTACTATTAATGTTAATTACCTACTATTAATGTTACTAGAAGGTTAATTAGGTTAGCGTTTAATTATGGTTGGGTTAATAATTAGGAGGGAGGTTACAAGCTGCAGTGTAGTATTTCAATGTGAATTATAATGAAAGTAATGATAGTGTTACAATGTTTTTAAAGTTTTTTAGTACATTTTTAGATTTTTATTTTATATTCTCTTTTTAAAAGTATTGTAGGTGCTGACACAGCGCTAGCGCTTGGCTAGCGGAAGCAGCCTCTCGCTTCGATCCTTAGTCAAAGCATAGATGTCAAAGTCAAAGTCAATTATTTTTATTCGAATTAAGATTTTTACAAATCATTTTTCGACGTCAAAGCTATCATGGATGGCACGTTCACTACCAGTGTACGCCCTCTGTGGAGAAGAACGGCCAGAAGAAACTCCACAGGAATTGTAACTTTTGTACTTTTCTTTTAATTATATAAAGAATCATACATGAGTCATAATTACAATCTACTCCGCTGATATGGAACAACAGTTGACCAGACGTTTTTATCATCTAAGTGATTACTTTATATTTATAGTATACTAGGCCTTAGAACATAAAATAGTTTAAAATAGTCTCTATGTAATAGGGCAACAGGGAACACGCGCTTTCTGGTTTTCTAAATGATAGATAGATAAGAAATTTATCATGTTGTACAATACAAGTTATTTTAGTGTTTTCATTTATTCCTCTAAATAGACCCAAGTAGAATACCAGCATAGGGACTCATTTTTACAAGATTAACGCAAATTTTGTAAAACGTTGTATTTCCTGTTGTAGAAAACTGATTGTTATTTCATGAGTTACTGTGTTTATATTAAAGTACCGAGCTTAGCTCGTGCCATCTGATGGAAAAATTTCGGACCACGAAATAAAAAGAAACTTTATTATCTGTCATTTTTGTATTTATATATATAAATAAAAACAAGTAATAAATAAATTGCCGTGTGGTGACGACAGAGTAGAATACATTTGTCACCAACCCCTACTCTTCCCGTGGGTGTCGTAAGAGGCGACTTAGGGACTACACATTGAACAGGGAGCGAGCAGCAGCGCTCTCTGATACAGTAACCTTTTAATCTGCGATCTCCAACCCGCCTGCCAAGCGTGGAGATTATGGCAAAACCCTCCACTTAAGTGGAGGAGGCTCATAGTCCAGCAGTGGACTGTAACGGGCCGTTGACTTGATTTGAATAAATAAATAAATAGAATAAATAGAATGTTTATGGATTCGAACTCAAAGTTTTTTCCCGTGTCAATCTAGAGTAGGTACCGTGAAATCCGTTAAGGCGTGAAAGCAGAACAAACATCAAATCATCCAAATATATTTTCACATTTATACTTAATATCAAGTGTGATATCAAAAAATAAAATATGTTTTTATTTTAATAGGTTATGATCCAAATGTGATTTTCCGAAGAGACTATGCTTACCAACAAGAAGCCAAAGGATGGATGAAGTTGCATCGTTCACCGGCAACTTGGTTTGAAGCTCGGGAGCGCTGTCAAAACGAAAGTAATAAATAACCTTTTTTACTTTTATTTAAAATATACAGAGCGTGAGTGACAGGGTAGAATACATTTGTCACTAACCCCTACTCTTCCCGTGGGTGTCGTAAGAGGCGACTTAGGAACTACACAGTAACCTTTTAATCTGCGATCTCCAACCCGCCTGCCAAGCGTGGAGATTATGGCAAAACCAAACACTTAAGTGGAGGAGGCTCAAAGTCCAGCAGTGGACTGTAACGGGCCGTTGATGTTGATGATGATGATGAGTGACAGGTCTCCACGAAATCATACGTGCATTCAGCCCATGATTCTGTTCTGAATCATATTCCACTATTTCTATACACGGCACCACTTTTATGTAAATAAAACTGATAGAATAAAAAAAAGACATGTCTCATAAATTACGATGCACGGGCACATAGCAACGGCAAGCTACTCACCGCGAGCGTGCGTTGTATTTATGTATCCGGAATAACAAAAAATAACAAACATCTATAACCAAATATACTTTTATTGCTTTTCAAAATATTCCCCGTGATGATCGATGCATTTTTTCATCGTAGCATTTTTTCCATTCTGTATCGGGTATCTGCACAAAGCATCAACGGCTTCTTCCCGGGTCGAAAATCGGTGTCCACGTAATTTGTTCTTCACGCTTGGGAATAAATAAAAGTCGTTGGGTGCCAAGTCGGGACTGTACCGTCGACGTCGGATGACCCGTCAATTCGAACATTTGACTATTTAAACACTGCGTTCCATTTTGTATGGAGAGACCAAAAATTTTATTGTCGCAGGAAATTTTATTTTCGTGAAAAGTTGTTCAGTTTGACGGGTACTATCACTACACGGCGGGAACAAAACGATGTAAATTTCACGGTGTACTAATGTAGCGTTGTTGCGGCCGAGGTGTGACAGCTGGCGTTATCGTGGTGAAGGATTATTCTTCGTTGTCGATTGTTCTTGCGTATTTCTCCAAAGACTTCTGGCAAGCAAATGGTGGTGTACCATTCAGAATTAACCGTTTTACGATTCTCTAGTGGTACTGTAGCCACATGTCCACTAATACCAAAAAAGCAGGCAACCATTTGTTTCAAAGTGCTTTTTGCACGAACAACTTTAGTTGGGTTTGGCTCATTTTGGAACACCCAAACCGTTGACTGCTGTTTAGTTTCGGGATCATACGCATATATCCAAGATTCGTCTCCTGTGTAGATATTATGAACAGCTTTTGATGTACCACATTTGTATTTTTCTATAATTTTTTTGCACCAATCAACACGAGCCTGTTTTTGTTCAACTGTTAAGTTGTGCGCGATCCAACGAGAACAATTTTTTTTTACAGCCAAATGTTCGTGTAATATTTTATAAATACTCGTCATAAAAATGCCTCGAAATCGCCCAGAAATGCCTCTATCTCGCGATATGTAACATGACGGTCTTGCATTATTAGTTCGCGCACAGCATCAATATTTTGTGGTACAGCAGCCGATTTAGGGCGACCTTCTTTAAAATCGTCCGCAAGCATACGACGACCACGATTAAACTCACTGAACCAGTGATACACAGTGGTTTTTGATGGGGCTTCCTCCCCAAAAGTTGATCCATGCACTGTTTTTGAGTTAATCCACGCCGAAAGTCGTAATAAATCATAGCCCGAAAATTTTCACGAGTCAAATCCATCATCCATGGTGATGATAGACAATGAATTTTAAAAATGGCGCCACAATGTAAAAACAATTGACAGATGAATGAAACAAACTTTATTTTACAGCTAAAGAGTTATATTTTTAAATGTTATAATTTCTTTTTAAATATTGTTTATGTAAGTGGCCAGTTACGGATACATAAATAGCAGCCCTTGTACATATTTTTTCAATACACCTTGCTCGAAAATTTTACTTACGACGGCAGTAAACTGTACGGTTAATGCGTTTTACCGCACTAGTGCGATTTTCATCACATTTTTTTTCTATGGTCTCCATAATTGTTATTCAGCCAGGATCATTTCAATAATAAAAAACAAATTGAATCGATTCTTACTGGGAGAAAAGTATTTTTTTTTATTTCACCAAATTGATTCAAAAATATCATCAGACAGTAATATTTTAATAATCAAAATATAATTATTTCGATTTAACGAAGAATCGATTCGTAGTGTCTGAATGTTCGCGAGAGCCTTTGCATAATTATACTTATAAAAAGAAACCTATTATTGTTTTGAGGATGGCATGGCGCCAATTTTATAAAATTTTAATTACTGTATTACATTGATTGTCGTTTTATGAGTGATCAAGTGTTGATATGGAATGATAAAATGTGATAAGTACAGCAACTAAAACTGCGAGCCATATTGTATGATTTGCAAGAATTATATTTAATAAAACAAGCAAGATCTAGCTAGATACACGGCAGTGTGTCCTCCAAGTTCGCAAAAGGGCGACGACGCAACAGTGTGTTACACGAGCCACTTCAATCCCCCCAAAATTTGAAATCTAATGGACCTACACGCTTGAAATTTTACATGTTTATTAAAAACCTAGTCTAATTATACCTACTGAATTCCAAATTTCATAAATGAAGCTCTCGCCACTCCCGAGATATTGACGTCCGAAATTCGCAATTTTTATTTTATCACTCAAATGAAATGAGTAAATACTCATCAAAAGTTTAGATTACTTCCAGGTGACCTAGGAATTTCATATTTGGTATCAAGATAGGTCATTGGCCGCATGTAAAGGGCAAAAAGAAGTCCTTTGTTAACATAAACATGACGCAAGCATCCTTATCTATCTCCGATCCGAATTTCGATTGCAAAAGCTCCTCTTACTGTTGTTAATGTACAATTTGCAACGTCTATCTCTAGCTTTATATCGAGAAGCGAGCAATGCTCTTTGTGCCCTGCCTCACCCACTTCATACCTAAGTAATGGCCGAGCTGATGGCCAAACGAAACTATAGCCCGTCCGCGTCAGGTCGTAACGGGCACTTTGCAAGGCTGATATCGATATGCAGTTCGATAGATTGTGGTTCATCTTATTTCCGATTATTTACTTTTATAATCATCACGACAAGCGATATGATATTTAAATATCGTCTAATAATCGTTTCCATTGCATCGATGGAGGACGAAGTATTTTTCGAATCTAAAATTCATATTCACGCATTTGCGCATAACTGTGGTACACTCGTGGTAAACACCATTGCGAATAAGTTCAAGTTTACGAATGTAGTTGTGTGACTGTGTGTGAAGTCAACCACACAGTCACAGTCAGTGGTTGATTTCAGAATAAGGCCTCATCGCCGCCCTACGTCTGTAGACTCGAACCCCACAATAATGGGGGACGCATATGAACTGCAATTCTAGATGAAAATTAGTTTTTCAAAATCATTATGCCCGGCGCTTTAGTGGGTGGGAGAGTATATAAATTAAATTAAATTATGATTATTATTTGTTATTTTCATTGAATTTTTTATATTTGTAATTTACTAACACAATTTTATTTTTTAAGTTTTACTAACAAGGAACAACAAACAAACAAACAAAAAAAAACAGAAAAAAAAACACACACAGACTCAGACATCCATCCATCCATAACATAACATTATGTTACCACTATGGCTTATGGGTCTGTTTGGCTTTGTGTCAAAAGGACCATATGTAACGCTCTTTTAGGTATAACTTGCAATAATCTAATAAAAAAAGAAGACAAACATAATTGCCGACCAGATTGTGCAACAAACGATTACGACAAACGTTTTGAAGACTGTAGGAAAAGAATCGTATCAGATATCAAGACCCCGATTCCAGCCATCTACCGAGAAACCGTTGTTGAAATTAAAAACAGTACTTTTGATTTAATCAACAAAATCCCAAATTTTGAAAATGTGAGAAAAAAATTATATAATCAAAGAAAAAAGTGTTGGGTGCTACAAAATTGAGATTTCATACTGTGAAAAGTGTTTTAGTTCCAGAAAGATTCAAAAGTTTCGTGCTTGCGGACTATCGATCCAAGAAGAGAATAATAATTAATCATGTTTACTGCTGATTGTTGTTATTTTATATTAAAATTTATCTTTTTCCAACAATTTCCTGACTTTTACTCAAATAACTTAACTTACATCACCCAACTTATGGCTTGTCATGTTGACTGTATTTAAAACTATTTAATATTTTTTCCATGGGCGGGCATAAAAATATAAATATTTTTCAATGATGTTGCGGACGTTACTTTGCTTCAAAATAAGGCCGCGGCCGAAACACCCGTCAAAAATGCTAAAAATAATGAACGTGGCGATTCAGCCACAGCGTCCGAAACTTTTCGTCCGAATCGACCCATAAGCCACCACTATGCACACACAACACCTCCCCCCACCACCCCCCTCCTCCTTTCTTTCTTTGTTTTTTTCCATCCTTGTCCATAATCATAACATTATGTTTCTTTTTATTATTTATTTTTATTATGTGACAATACTAATTGTTAGTACAACTGGGCGAGTGCCAGTAGTCCAATTTTAATTTTTGGAATTGATACGTTCACTACTTGGTGCACTGTGGAGAAAGACCGGCTAAAGAGTACAGTACTATTTTATTTTTCTTACATCATTTTTCATTACTTCATGACTTACATCATTTACTTCAACATCAACATCAACGGCCCGTTACAGTCCACTGCTGGACTATGAGTCGCCTCCTCTTAAGTGGAGGGTTTTGCCCACGGAGACAATTTGTCTCCGTGGTTTTACCATAATCTCCACGCTAGGCAGGCGGGTTGGAGATCGCAGACATCATCTACTTACTTCTGCCAAAAGTGGCCACTTTTAACAGTTACGACTTACATAACTTATTGATTATATTTAGGACTATAAAACAGTAACTAAAATATATTTATTCTATTGTCGTTAAGCACATAATAATTTCGATCAAAGTCACTGACAATGAGTAAATGATTAATTTCAATTGGTGGCGCTATTGCAGCTGATCTTTAACCTTAAGTGCATAATGCAACTTGACCGTTAGCACAGAAATAAAAAATGTGTTGACCTTATATTACGATTTTATGAAGCAGACGAGCTGCCTTTCGCTCTCTTATTTGGAAATCGGTCGTACTAGGAAATTACTTAGTACTCACTTATCGTCTTCATGACCTTCTTTAAGAAAATAATATAACGACTTGTTTTAATATTGGCCGTGTCAGCTAATTTTTAAAAAGGTATTTCGTAAGTAAAGAAACACTATAACACAAAGGTAATATTAATACAAACACACAAGAGACACAAGCATCTCTACGAATAGACAGCCGAATAATAAGCAGTACTTTATTTATTTCAGTATATTATATTTTTAAGTTGATCTGCTATATTTCATTTATTTATTACTCAAGTTGTAGTAAGTATATTTAGTTATAGGTTTATGCCCAATCTTTACATAAATAAAAGTAAGAATAAAAGAGATCAGAAAAATAATTTCTTTCAGGTCAGCTGTCTGACCATAGTACAAGCTTTGCTTAGTTTGGGAGCAGATGGCCGTGTGTGAGATGTCCTTTTTATGTATGTACATTTTATATGTTGGTTTATTACTCGTTAACCTGTTGAAGCCAAGCTAACTTGGTTTTGTTAATGTTAATCTTAAATTCATTATAATATTTGCACTCTACCATGATTTCCAAATACAACGATTTCGCTGATAGGGATTGACTCTAAAAAGAATGAAAACTTTAAAACTAGATCGGTTGTCGACCTACAACCCAAACGATGAAAAAGAAGAACTAAATACCTATCTGTGTTTTTTTTTCGTGAAAACACTTCTTGGCAGTTTAATACACTACTTAAACTAAGGCACCTAAGTGTTTAGTTGGCTCGAAGATCGGCTGATTCAGATTTCTCCCAGGCTACGTCCTAGACTTCTCCTAGACCAGAGAATCTAGGAGAAAAGTGGGGCAAAAAAGATAAATTGCACGAATTACAAATCGAAACAACTGTTACTTTATGTTACAGTGTCAAATATATCACTAATGCTTCGTCCTAAATATAACTTGCACCATCTCAAACAAAACGGCGGCGGCGGCTTCCGATTGCTCATCTCATCAGTCATTTGTTATTATCTCATAGACCGCGGCCATCGCCGCTCTCCAGATTATGAACACTACGAAGATGCGCACTGAATAGATCATATCGCACACGATTTTTACTTTCAAGTTATTGACGGTACAGTGGCAAAGCAATCGGTTTATTATACTTAACCACAACCTTACCGACATTGCATCATCCAGAGTGCAGCGTCTCAGACATGTTTGTGCACTTTATTCGCACACTAGGCTCTGTGTAGATTGAAGCACACAGCAATTATTATTTTTTTACCTAACAAACGGCCAATCAGATGAATGCAATTCCGTGCAACAATGCTTTTAAATATTTATGAAAAATCTTTGTTTTGTATACGCATACTATCATAAAGTCATTTGACCGAAGATTCCAGACTAGCGAAAGAGGTTTTATCTACATTTTGACAAACAGTGATTTTTTAGGCAGGAACTGGGAACTTGGAAGCTTGGAACAATCCTTTGAGAAAAAGAAACAATCCTATCCTTTGAACATCTATAATATAAAAATGAATCGCAAAATGTGTTGGTAAGCGCATAACTCAACAACGCCTGGACCAATTTGGCCAAATCTTTTTTTAAAATGTTCGTTGAAGTTCAAGGATGGTTTTAGGGTAGGTGTAGGGTAGGTGTAGGGTAGGTGTAGGGTAGGTGTAGGGTAGGTGTAGGGTAGGTGTAGGGTAGGTGTAGGGAAAAATGGCAGGACAACGTCTGCGGGGTCAGCTAGTACTAAAATAAAATACTCAGAAGAATGGAGGCGATTCGCTTCTACAGATCCCACTCTGATCCTATCCATGCATTGACTACATTATGATATAGCTTGGGTTGAAATACTTATTTAATAAAAAGGATTGCGTTTATCCATACTTACTATACTACCTATACAGAAAATGGTACCAAATCACCTTCAACCTCGTCTCTCTCTTTGGGCATATGTTTTTACAATTACCTGCACACAATTGTTTAATTTATTATTATATGATGCATGAAACACCGGATTTTAAGAAACCCACCATAATTGTTACTTAACGAATTTTACATAATGAAGGTTTGTTAATTAGATACTTAACATAAAATAAACATAACAATATTTACATGCTCTACTACAGAGGTTAAGAGTAATAGGTTACTGATGGACTTTTAGCCTTGATGTTGTAAACATCACGAAATAGGTAGACAGGTACTCACTCGCATAAGTCAGTGTATAAGTTTCTACCTTGACTGTGAATCTAACTACCAATAAATTATGGGCAACTATTAATTTAATCCATAAAAACAAAATTATAATTCCACTAATATATCCGCATTATTTATCATCTGAGGTGTGGTTGAACATGCACATGCACGCAGCTACGCCACGCAAAGTGAACTTATAGATCCTGACCTGACCAAAGTCTCATCCTGCTGCTTGCGATATTTTCTTCCAATCAACTATGGGACCCCAAAACTGTTACAAAATTAGCGCGAAGCTGCGGCTAATATTATTTGTTGTCCCCATTTTGGTGATGTTTGTTCGAACCTGCTTCTCCCGAATGCGAGCGCTCAGACGACATTATATTTACAAATTAAGTTAACTAGTGCGGTAAGTTAACCAATACCTGTGTTTTTCTGTCAATTTTTTATTTTATATTTGAATATAAAATACTGTCTGCGCGCGATCTGAATGCAGCTTTCAAGTATTCTACAACGATTGCATTCAGAATGCGCGCACGCGTACTATTTTTGATGTGTCTATTCATTAGCCCTAGACGGTCAAAAAATTATAATACGTTACGTATATCTACTACCGACATTCAGAAAAAATGTGTTGTAAAATAAGTTCTTGCTTCGGGTTCTAATATTTCAATAATGTGGTTTAAGTCTTATTCTCAGCTTCTACCTATAACAATGAAAGCTTACTCAAGATTATGTTGAAAAGTCGCATCATAGAGCATTAGGTAATATTTTGAAGCTATTTTTTGTATTCATTGCGCACACACAATAGATACCTAGGTTTACTGATAGCGAACACATAATATAATAGGGTAGGGTAACAATAAATTTAATATTCGCGTATCCTACCTATCTTTTTCAAATCTAGCGCCAACCAACAAACAACAGAAAATTATCATCTGCGGCAAATTGGGCCATAAATTAGCTTGTCAGATGTTCACGGCGCAGAAAATACTGCACTCTAAAAATCCGCTCATTATTTCGTTTGCACAGGTTAAGGTGTTACAATAGCAGTATTATACATTATACAGACCGGCGATTACCTTTTAAGATGATACTTAAAAGTGGAGCAACGGACCACCCAGTGTCGTTGCTCAATAGTAAACTTCGGATTCCTTTGCGTCCTAACTAGGTAGGTAGGTAGATTCACTGCAGTATAATTTTCCGAAAAATATACTATAATACTACATACACAAGCAGCGTAAGAATTTTTAATGTAGTGCGTAGCCCGTTGCAAATAAATTTCATATAAAAGACATCAACGCGAGCAGTTTTACATTTATATCTAAACTTATTAAAAAAGTGTTAAAAATACTAAAATCATGTAAAATTTTTGTGCCATAGGATAGTGAAATTGATATTTTAAGCTCATTTTACCTTCAGACATATTGTGCTTATAAGTTCACTGACAAAATGATCCAGTTTTGATAAGTTTGTAAGCAGAATACTGACAGAGGCATGCAACAAATATTTTTTGCATGCCACTGTTTGGTAGAATATTGAATGAACTTTTTAATGTCTGTTACCACATCAATGGTTACCACCTGTATTTTTAGTAAATAAATAGATTGCTTTGATTTGTTACTGTTATCGGTGGATAATGTTAGAAACTATTGTACTAGCAAGATCACCCTGCCACAGGAAAAAAAAAAAAAATAGAAATAATATCAAATTGAACTGACTTGACGATGTCTTCCGATTAGTTCCGATTATAGATCACTAAAACCTCGGACCGAGACTAAACCCAACCTAGCTATCCAAATAAAAATAGATATAGTTTATTTTGGGTTTTTTTCATTCTTACAAATAAAAGTAATGCGAGTGTAAAGATCTACAAGTCAGTATCATATTATTACACTAATATTATAAATGTGAAAATATATTTGGATGTTTGGATGTTTGTTCCGCCTTCACGCTTCTCAGCGGATTTGGATGAAATTAGGGATGAAGATAGTTTGTACCCCGGATTAACATATAGGATACTTTTTACAGGAAGAAGTATTATTCCCACGGAGAAATCTTACACACCGCGAGCGTAGCCGCGGGCGGACCGCTATAGTCTTACATAAAAGGTGTCAAAACTGGTCAAAATAAGATAAAAGTGTAAGTAGGCTTGTGACCCTATGTCATAGAAGATATCAGGAGCCACGAGCGAGTTCATTAGCACAGACAAACAGTTCGGCGTTGTCTAGGTTTGTATACTGTCTTATTGCCATGAAAAACCATGCAAGAACAACAGAAACTTCAAACGTAGGTCTTATAATGTTTTGCGACGAAATGGTTCTCAGAGGAAAAAGATAATTACAATTTATGTACCTAGACTGAACAATAAATAGTTTTTAACTATGTTGGATCCAAATAAGTTTTTCATAGAGTAAGAAGGGTGCTAAGTTGATTTAATAAATAATCTAGGTACTCCTGCTGCGAAAACGACAATTTGTTAACATACAACTCACGTGCTCCTGGTTCTTGATCTGCGTCTGGCGAGGCAGCTTGCGCCGGCGCAGCGCCGCCAGCGCAGATACGTTGCGGGGACAATGCGTTGCATCACTACTAGGCGGCGCGGCGCCGTAGCTCGGAACAGCTTCCGCTCGCCTCTTCACGGCCCTGGCACCACCGAGTGGGAGAACACATCATATATAACGCGAGAACACCGACCCCTCAGCAAGCAGATAGCCCCACAGCTTCAACATGAAGGTAACAGTTAATCACGTATTCATTACTAGAAACGCACGAAATAACGTCTCTTTAAAATTTTGATCCAGTTATGAATTTAACACCTGAAAAATATTTGATATATCAACCGCATTGGCGTTTCAGTGTTACATGTTTTTATCTTTTTCTATAAAATAAAACGTTTCTTTCTTTTTCTATAGAGAAAAACAAACTAAGGAACACCGTTTTGTCCAAAGGTTTTTTTTTCTAGTTGCTGACTTAAAATAATAAAGTATACACAGGTCAAAGTGTCCATTCACTTCTAAATGTAATAATGACATACGCTTTTGCTTTGTGACCGACTTGTAGTTAAGTATTTTCCTCTTGAAATAAATTTGCGCATTTACTTGTCAACCTACATAGAGAGAATTAACCTATATTTGCCTGGAAGAAATTAACCCTGCAGGCCACTTTCTGGAAAAAAAACCTACAACCCTGATACGATCCAAACAGTGTTTGGGTACTTTTTTCCACTATTCTTACTAACTGTTACTCCTGTGCTTAGTATATTGTATTCTTTTCTACAATAAGGTACATAATTCATCCTAATTCGAGGCATGCCTAAAAGCCCCTCTGTGGGGACATACTCGTAGTATAGGAGCTGCTTATAATAACAATTTGATACCCAATTCACTTTGATTATTAATTTGTTTCGATACGTGTTTACAGGTATTCGTCTGTTTGTTGGCCCTTGCGGTGGCCGCCAACGCCGGTTTCAGCAGCGGAGGTGGGTGGTCGGGCGGTGGCGGCGGAGGCGGTTACGGAGGCGGCGGCTGGTCTAGCGGCGGCGGCGGTGGCGGCGGCGGCGGCGGCGGCTGGAAAGTCAGCAGCGGTTGGCCCAGCGGTGGCGGCGGCGGCTGGAAATCCGGAGGTGGCGGCGGCGGCGGCTGGTCCAGTGGAGGATCCAGCGGCTGGCCTAGCGGTGGTGGCGGACGTGAGTATAATTGGATTCACTTACAAATCCGTGAATTTCCTGACACCTAAATATGGGATAGCTACATTTTTTTGGTCTACTTTAAAATATACCTCTATAACTCGCCTTATCTTCCTTGTTGCTACTTTGCTAATATTACCTACTTCTATTATGTATAAAAAAAATAACTTGGTAGTTAATATATAACAAAAATAATAATAATATAATATATATTAAAAAACTATTTAATTATCTTCCGACAAAAGGATCAGGATTATTCAGGATCAGGTTTTCCCATAACATTTTAGGTAAGTACTCTTTTTAATAGGTATAAGTAATATTATTACTATTTTTGTACGTGTTATGAAATTAACAGGGAATAAATTGATTTATTTCTTTCTTAATTGTACAGTTTAGGAGCGCTTGCCGAAAATAGTGGGGATATTCACCTCCTGTCCAGTAATCTAAGTACTCGTTAACGTTGAGCCTATGATTGAGCTACTTGAACACGAATTGAGTTGAAACAGGCAAAAAAATAAAGATTGCGATCTAATAATGTAGAAGAAGACATGAAAAATACGTACTCCTGTCCCTTCGAACCACGATGTGTGAACAAATCTGGGAAACCGTAGTAAACTGTGTATAAATTATGTACGCGAATTAGATTTAGAGGTAAAGTAAGCGTAAACTTCGACCCTGGCATCGTTATTTTAAAATTGAGGTTTTTCACTTGTTGTCCGGTCATACTCATTGCAAAGACTAAGCTATTTATTATTTATTTTACAGAGGTGAAGATCATCAAGATCATAACTACTGGAGGCGGCGGCGGCGGCGGCGGCGGTAAGTTCTATTTCCTGATTAATATATCCTACTAATATTATAAATGCGAAAGTTTGGATGTTTGTTACTCAAACACGCTTCAACCACTGAACAGATCGGGATGAAATTTGACACACATATAGGTTCTGGAATAAGACATAGGCAACTTTTTACCGCGGTAAAACACTTCAACTCTTTTAACGCGGGTGAAACCGCGGGCGGAAAGCTAGTTTTCCTCTAATATAAAAATGAAAATATGGTGAATAGTCTGCCGGACTATAAAATAAATACTTGTCTGGAAAAAAAGCCGTGTCAGGAAGTGTTTACCAGTGTTGATGCAGTCTCTATGCGTCTGCTTACACAAGTGCATAGGGTAGCGAGAAATTCGCGCGTCTTAATGTTGATATTTCCAAGTTAGGATTAATTTAGACGAGATTTATACTAAGGAGCGGCCACCGGACCCACGTACCTACACGCTCGACCTAGCAATTTCGCAATACAAGCTTTAACCATTCTATACGTTGTTGCACTAAACATCGTCATCATTTACCAAGGTACTCGGGTCTTTGTCATGTACTGAATTTATATGCGCAGTTTAACTTAGAAGAAACTTTAAACAATGTGATGAAACTTTTTTAAGGGCATAACTAAAAGGAAAATGAGTTCCTGTTACTATACAAGATTCAGGAATTTCATTTTATATTTATCTTATACTTTAAACGAGAAATTCTTATATAATAAGAATCCCGGAAACGGCTGCAACGATTTCGATGAAATTTAGCATTATAGGGAATTTCGGGGGCGATAAATCAACCTAGCTAGGTTTTATTTTTATAACAATTTTTTTTTTAAATTTGTTATTTACTTTTTTATTCTTTCACTTAAATACAAAAATGACAGAAAAATAAATATTTTTTTGTGGTCCGAAAGTTTTCCAACAGATGGCACGAGCAAAGCTCGGTCACCCAGGTACTACTTTTTATTATTGTGCGAGCAGAATCTAATCGCTACAATAGCGAAGCGACTGATATGATATTTATTTTACACAACATGGACGTATTTTGAAGCTAGACGGTTCAAGGACCGCAAGTAATGCATTAATTTATTAATTTGAAATCGTTTTTAATGGTAAACACCTAAATAAACACCCATCAAAGTTTATGCATACCTAAGTAGACGTAATAAATAACCTAGGTATCTACTTACATTTATGACCAACTAATTAATATCGTTAGAGAAGGTAGGTAGGTATACATAGGTATGTAGGTTGCTGAGTACTGTATCTAAAATTATTGCTAAAATAATGAACTTGCCTTGATCAGGCGGCGGTCACGGAGGATGGTCCGGCGGCGGCGGCGGCGGCGGCTACGGCGGCGGCAGCGGTTGGTCTAGTGGCGGAAGCGGCGGCGGTTGGAAGCTTGGCGGCGGCGGCGGTAGCAGCGGATGGTCCAGTGGCGGAGGCGGCGGTGGCTGGAAGCTTGGCGGCGGCGGAAGCAGCGGATGGTCCAGCGGCGGAGGCGGCGGCGGCGGCGGCTGGAAACTCGGCGGAGGAGGCGGTGGATGGTCCAGTGGCGGTGGCGGATCCGGATGGAAGTCCGGCGGCGGTTCATCCGGCTGGTGGTGATCTTCTATGTGATATAATACTCGACAATACAGTGATACCTCCCATTTTAGCCTTTCTTTTCTCACGCTTTTAAACGCCTAGATTTATCAAAGTCAAGCGTGAAGTGCAGTCACGACTTCATCTCAATACTTTAGCGTAAGTTTATAGGTTTTTAAATACCCCATCGAAGTGCTCGAGCCTACCCCGAATTTTATCATAAACGTCTATGCAGAGGGCCCTGCCAAAAAAAAATCAAAAAATCAAAAAATCTTTTTAACAGGCACATTTCACACAAGTATAGAACCTATATACCTCCTACCTTAGAATTTGCGTAACATCATAGTTTAAGATTTTTTTTTTCATATAAGAATATATGTAGAATTCAGTGAATGCTTATTTATTAGATAATTTAAAAAAAATGAGACTTATTTAAATAACATTGAATAATAAATACAAAACCTATTCTAGAGATAGAGATGCCTAATTACAAATTTATGATATCAGCAGCACTACTTAATCTTATTACATATTTTCCTTTTCTTTGAAGCTTTTTTGTCAAGTTTCAACCTTTTTGATCTGTTAGGGTCAAAGTTTTCTTTGTCTGAAGAATCTGTGCTGTTTGGTGTATGACCTCGAATGTTCCTTTTCAACCTCTGCTGTACATCACTAGGCACCCTTTCTGCTAAAATTTGAGGTTCTCTATAAAATAAAGATCTCAACTTAATCAATATGGCCTTAGCAGTAAAAATGCAGTAGGTATTTAATCTTTATCCAGCAAAAATAAACTCACATTTCACTGCAGTGATGCACTTCAGCAGCAACTTGGATGATGTTTGATTTGTTAGTAGCATCATCACTGTCAGAATCTTCTATTATCAGTTGAGCAGACGGATTACTTGCTTGTTTTAGAAATGATTCTGACTTTTGATTTGTGGTAGGTTGAATTTCAGCAGTAAATAAATCTTGACTGGGAATTTCTTTTACAACATTTCTAATAGATACATTTCCTGGTTTTTGAAATAAGCCATCTATCTGCTTTTGTGGTTGTATATCTCCTCCAAGGCCATAATTATAACACACTGGATAGTCTATATCTGTTTGAATAGAAACAGACTGTTTCCCAAAAGCTGGTCTATCCTTTACAGATATAATTTTGATTGTAGCTTTTAAAGTATTACTTTCAATAGTTATTGATACATCATCAGGCTGTACTGGAACCTGATTGCCGCTTTGAAAAGTTCCAGATTTACTATTTATACAAAGATAGCAAGTTTCTGTGAGGCAACTTCTTTTAAAAAATGGTACTTTATTGTATGAAAATGACTGTTCAATATTGTTTCTAGAAGTATTTTTAATAACATCACTCTGTTCTAAATTAAGTGATTGTGAAACATATGGAGATTTTTCATTAGCCTCCAGGACAGCTTGCCATGCTAGTTTGTCTTTATCTACAACTTGACTATGAGAGTCATCAATAACAATTAGGTCATCATCATCAATAACAATGCCACTTTCATCTTTATCAGCTTTCTCTAGAACCTTAGTAGTATTTGCTTTAAGAGACGTTCCAAACCCTTTTTTGATGTTTTGAAACTCCTTTTGTTTATCACCTGGTTGGTATTTATCAAATAATAACTGATTTTTGACTAAAGCAAGAGAGGTTTTAAAGTTTGTTTTCCTCTTATTAGGTGTAATTTCTACACTTTTTTTATCTTTATTAAGTTTCACTTCAGGTGTTTTAGGATTGTGTCTTTTAAGTGATTTAGGACTATTAACATCTAAATCTGCAAACACTTTTCTTGGTGATTTTCTAGGAATATCTTTTTCATTGCTATCAAGCCAATGTTGAACATAATTAAAAGAATTTTCCATTTCAAAAGTTTTTACAGGAGAAACCAGTTCACCAGGGAAGTATGATTGCCATCTGTTTTCTTTATTTGACTGCACAATGGAGCTCTTTCTTTTATTATGATACTTCACAGGAGCCTGAATACAGTCCGGGAATACTTCTTTTTCAGCCTTTAATTGATCAGAAATTCTGCTTCTTATATACACTGGAAATAAACACAAGGCAATTAATAGTTATCTAATAAAAAGTATAAATAATTAGGTATTTATTTTCTTTACCTTATCCCAGGTTATAAAAAATCTTACTGTCACTTCTAATAATATCATACATAGTGTTAGAAGGCCCCTCTCCTCCTCAACATAAATCTCTAGTCAGTCCGCCCCCGCTATATTACCACTTTGGTAGAAATATAAGATCTTACACAAAATGTTAAAGTTATTTTAAATACCATCAACGTTAAAAGCTTCTTGAAATGTGTTCAACAACTTGGCAGCATTGTAAGCTCGTTGTGCAGCAGGCTTGTCGGTAAGTGAAGTGTTTTTGCCAGCTCCAGGAGGGGTTTGACACACCAAGCAGTGTTCCAGTTTCGCCACGCAATCACCGCAATAACAGTGCCCACACTGGTGTCTCACGCGCTCGCCCTCAAGATTATCGCTTTACGAGAAACAAACGGGATAATTAAGAAAGTTCGAATATAGGTACCTAGTTCGAATGGAGAAAGTATGCCAAACTTAACAGTTTGTTTACTCACCATGTTTCGCATCGATTATTATCCACTATAACTTTTACACATTCAACTGCTTTATCCGTAATATTATACATGACATAATACTAATTTCATCTTTTAAAGGGCAGCAAGCAGGAAACCAGCAAGTAGTAAATAAAGAAAAGAAAATGACGTACTTTCTGGGGGACATGCATAAAAAAAAAAAAAAAAAATTTTTGAGGCTAGCATAGAGGACTACTTACAAAGAACCAGGTTCAGACTACCAACTCTCAAACAAAAATACTCGCCGTATATAGAAATGACATTTCTGATCTCACATGACATTCCTTTTTTTTTTATTTGCCTTGTTGGCAAAGTGAAACTCTGCATACAGCCACGCAGGACTACGCGGTCGGTTCTACTAAGTAAAATTGAAATTTTGGTAAGAATTGGACGTTTTTCCGACAAGTTTAAATATGTTCGCACAAAACCTTCGAATCTTTAGTATACAGGTTATTGAACATATTTAATTTGTCATAAAAACGTCCAGCATCAAAAATGAAACAAGGAAAGACTATTTATTAAAAGATTTATTTATGTTAATACATGGTCTGCGAATCTCCTTTTCCTTTCAAGTGTACAAAGCCAAAAGCCAAAGTGTGGTCTTTTTTGACATCATACGAGAGCCCCATGCCAAGTGACATTTTGTCAAATATGAATGAGCTATGTTTTTTAGAATCCAGCCAAGTGTCAACCTAGAAAGAAATTCCATGTTATTCTAGAAATATGAATACTTGTTATACCTGTTAAATATGAATACCTGTTTGGTCACCAAAGAAATATTTAAAACAAAAAAAGCAACTTGTGTAACATAAATATTTACCTTTTTCTTGACGAGACCAAGGAATTATTTATTGATTCCAGCCTCTAAATTTAAATTTGAGACCATTTTATTCAAAGTAGAAGTTGACAGCAGAATAAAATCTCTGTGTAAAAATCTACTTGCTTCTTTGCTCTCTCATATTCCTTATAAATATTTCTGCATGTAGGAGTAAGTTTACTCAAATTTTGAATAATTTTTCTCTGGCATGATTGTTTTGCCATTGGAAAAGTTGGGGTTCTGGTTATGCCACGGTCAGTAGTGGCAGATGTTGTGTCAGCTGTAAGATATAAAAAAATGTATAATAATTATAAAAATAATCAGGTTAGCAATACAAGTGAGCTCTATTTAACTGACCTGAAGTGGAAACTGTTTCGACTTTACTACTACTTCCCGGCAGAGGAAGCTCCTCTTCAAGAACACTGAACAAGTTTGTTTCCTGAAATTTTAAATTTAATTATTGTGAATTTATGCAAATCATAGAACAGTTAGCAATACAAGTGTGCTCAATTTAATTGACCTGAAGTGGAAGCTGCTTCATCATTACAATAATAAGTGTGATCAAAATGTCTCTGCAAGTAAGTGTGGTCGATGACAGTGACTGCTGCATCTATGAAATTGAATAAAGAAATAGGTTTATAATTTTACACATGCCAGCCAACATCTACATACCTGCTGACTCAAAAGAAAATATAAAATAGGTACCTACCATGCCATGACAATGAATCAAATTTTACGATAGTCTCCCCGAAGATGACCCACCGACTATCTAACAGCTTGGAAATATGATCTGTTAGGTACATAAGTGCTCCGTTGGGTTTCCACTTGAAATTTTATCTGGCAAACAAAGATGGGTGAGCGCCGCATAGGAGCTTTGAGCCCGCTGCACCTTTGAATCTTTTTTCGAAATGTTTTGAGCAGACAAAAATATTTTTCAGAGACGATCTTTGAAGCGTATCATCTTTCAGGCACTCTAACCACTTTGCGAGTCTTTTCTCATCTGTTGGGAACTTATGTAACTTAGCGTCCTGTCGCGAACTATTAAATTTTTTAACACAACACTTAAAATACATGATAAAGCGTCCAATTCACACAGAATTAACCAAAACTCACGTAAGGTATTTCAAAAGTCAACAGGAGAAAGGCTTCGGCTTCGAACTTCGATTACAAGCAAGATTTTGAGGTTAGGACCCACAGCCTACATGCACGCACTGCACGCACACACACAAGTATGGCGGCAGTCTGACAGACAGATGGAGTCTTTTAAAGTCTTGGCAAAATATATCAATATTAATAACATTAAATGGAGGAGGCTCATAGTACAGCAGTGGACTGTAACGGGCCGTTGATGATGATGAATAACATTAAATTATAAGTATTTAGTATGTATTTATTTGTGTTGTGCTGTCCATAACAGTGTCTTTTCTTTTTGTTTCAGGAAATATCTATAGCGTCCGTTTAATTTAGTATAATATAATATATATTTTTTAATATTATTTTTTTCTTTTTCTTATCTACCCGTGATAAGCTGATTACTCGACACTGGCTAAATTGCTAAATGCAGAAGCCGTAAAAAAAAGACCTTTTTTTCAATATGGCGGCATGAGAAATGTCATATGACTTCGGAAATGTCAGTCATCGCTATTGCCAGTAAATTCTCTATGAAGATTTTAGGCCGTGGAGGTGACCCCGGCCTATAATCTTCATATTTAGAGAATTTACTGGCAATAGAGTCCCAAGTAGGTAGAAAGTCTCCATACATTGGTCGGCTTTGGCGACATGCGCCAAATAATGTGCACCAAATAATTGGAGTAAAAAAAAGCGCGCCATATAATGTGCACTGAATAATTGGCATCAAAAAATGTTTACTTTAAACGCTTAGATGCAAGGTCTTCTTGTCCCTCCAGTCTCTCCAAGTTGCTCCTGTGCTCCAAGTTCCCTTTCCTACTCGTATGTCCTGTCTTCTCATGTATCCTTTAATTTTTTGTAATGTTTTATCTTCATTTATTCTAAGTAATGTTATTAAAATTTAATTATCTTCTCATAAATACTTGCTTATGTCCTATTTATGCATGCATTAATTATTTACCTACCTGACTATCATTCAAAATTATTTCGTTTTTCTTTTGTCATAAATGTTTTTAGTTTCCCTACCTTTTAAACTCGACACTGGCACAAAGTTAACTAGTGCCACGAACAAAAAAAAAACATTACGGGCAGAAGTGGCAGGCAGTGGATTATAATTCCCTAATTCCCCGTATTATAAAAAGGTTCTCTGTGGATTATGAAAAGGTTGCAAATTATAAAACTGAAGACGCTACTTTAAAAACTGGATATGAGAATATAAATACTGAAGACGTTTGTTTATCAATTTGGACAAGGAAAAAATATTTGACTGAAGACGATTATTTCTTCAACTGGATAATGGGAAAAAAAATACTGAAGACGATGGCTGCATGGCATTTGCCTTTGCCTGCTCAAAAAGGAGCGAAACGAAAAAAAAAAAATCTCTGTGGGCAGTGGGCAGAATCGCAGAATTGTCGAAGCCATAAATAAATAAATATACCTAAATATTGAATTGAAAAAGAAGGCAAATATGAATAAGAAAAGGAATGTAAGCTTTATCAAACCCGAAGATCCAGAATTTTTAAAAGTTCTGAAGAGACAAGCTGGTTATGATGATAAGAATCACAAGTTTGATGAATTAAAAAATTCAGAAAAAGATTTTGTTGATGACGAAGATAGTGAACAGCCACAGGTAAATATAAATAACAGCACAAGTGACTGAGCAATTTTGATAGCAAAACACAGAAACCCTCGATTTCACCACCTGTAATAAGCGGTCAGGTTTTATTTTTGAAAGGTGGTACCTATTTGTTTTTGTGCACATATCTTAGAAACTAATATAATAATATTAAAAATAACTATTTCTTTAAATTTTTACAATAAATGCAATAAAAGCAAATGTACATAGATAGACATAATAGTAAAAGTCCTTACAGAGTTTGATCTCTGTCTCCCAAACTAGGGTAACCTGTGTCTTGGGAGACAGTGAGTCTGATTTACAAGAATTTTATCATTAAGAGAAAATATATCACATATTTTCTGTTTGGTGACAACATTTAACAAGTACATTACATGAAAAAACGTTAGTATTAAACAAAATAATATTGTTTAACAAGATAAACAGACATATTAACTATATATATATATATTATAAATTGAAAACAATTACATATACATAGGATAGTTTATTTATTTATTGTATAATAAGAATTTTCATATACTTAATAGATAATGTATAAATATTTGAAAGTTATACATGTACATATTAGATCCTGTAGATAGATAATATCCTCCTGTATGTAGATAGATACTAAGTAGAATTCCATAATCACCAACAGCCCCCACCGAGGGGCTCGAACCTACCCGATTAGGCCTTATAGTTTGGTTATTATAGGATGGGTTCTGACAGCTTCAAAGTTTTTCATACAACGTTAACAACTTTTTTAAATAATATTCAGTTTAAAAACCATAATGGCTAAAATATAAAAAAAAAGTAACTTCACCTCTTATTTTATCATAATTTTACTTAATAAATAAATAAACAAAATAATATTAAGAAGTTTTTAAAATTTTAATCTGTCAGAACTCTAACCCAAGTATAGTCGACACACACAACACAACCTTTGAATTTCTTAACAGGATCAGGAGCGTGCAGGTTTCACCACAATGTTTTTCTTCACCATAAGAGTGACAAATAAATGTACATATGAATTCGAACTTGTGCCTGCCTCGGATGGAAGACGGCGGCTCTAGCCACTAGACCACCAACATTTTTAATCGCTACAATTCCATAATATACTCTTGTTGTTCTTCTTTTTATTAGGTAGTAGTACTAAAGCCAGGTGACCTTACAGCCGAGGAAGCAGAGAATGAAAAACAGAAATTGGAAAAAGAAGCTGAAGCTAAAGCTGATCTTAATCAACGAGTCATATTCAAACCCAAAATGAGGACTGTAGATCTCGACATAAACAAACGAAAATGTAGTGACAATAAAAGTAAATCTTGTATGGAGAAAAAAAGTAAACAGTTATTATCATTTGACGATGATGAAGATGATGATGATGAGTCCTAGAAATAAATTTATGTTGTTTCACTATACTTTAATTTCATAATCCACTTAACTAAATAAAACTATGTTTAATTTCTATGATATGGTTTTTCCTTCATCTTGACTGCGTCTTTTCTTGACTTTGCCTTTAGAACCATTAGATGGGAGGGAATTGTCGTTCTTATAATACATTTCAACTTCATTTTCAAGCTCCAGAAGCTTACGGAGAAGAAACTTTCTTTCTTCTTTTACAATAGTTATGCTTTCCTGAATCCTAGCCACTTCATCACACAATGCTGCATTTTCCTGGAACCAAAATGTAAATGTAACATTATATTGATTAACACCTATATTGAAATCTTGTTTTTATTTTAAAAACATAAAATAGGTAGATAACCAAGTAATTACTTACCAAGATTACACTTTTAATCCTCTTTTTCATGAATTTGTACTTCTTCCTATAACGCTTGTTTTGTTTATCATTAGGTATGTTATTCATCTCGGAAAAAAACACTAACCAAGGAATTATTTTAATTCCTGAAAGTCGTTTTGAGAAAGAGATGTGAATTATATTATATTATTTTATTGTGCATAATATACGCTACGGTAGGAGTAATAGTGTTCTATATGTAGATTATGTATTGGTGATGTATGTACAATCACAGAGAACCTTTATAAATGAACGTATTTTTGTAAAAATCTGAAATCTGAATGAATGAATGAAAGAAAAAAAACGAACGAACGGGGGCATGCGTGAATAACGTGCAGCAAATAATACGCAACAAATAATGTGTAGCATTTGCAATTCAGGTTTTTGGCCTGCATGGACTTTCGTTAGAAATCAAGCTATAAAAAATCGTGTCGTCTCCCCTGCTGCGTTCCGAGACGCGCTGAATCCGATTAATGCACTTTTCGCATGGCTAGTACCCAAAATAAGAAAAGGTATGCGAAATTTTAAAAATGGATATGTAAATAGGCACATGAAATTAAAAAAATACAAAAAAGAATGTTTGATATTTATATTTTATCAGATTGCCAATGATATTATCTTATGTATGTATGTGCCTGAGCCAAAACTATCATAATATATATGTCGTGGCCATATCGTAGAATTGACTACATCATGAAATTTTCGATCATTTCATGAAATGGTCGCATTTCATGATGTGGCCAACTAAATTTGACCAGATCATTAAATCGTGTGCATTTCACGATTTTGTCGTCCACGATTGGCCATATCGTGAGAATAGGGCGTCCGTCCGTGAAATATTTAATAAGAATCTAAATTATGTTTGGTACTTATTGTTCTCTAAGTCCGACAGACATTTTCAGAGTACTTTTTCATCATAACTCTTTTTCTCTTCCTCAGTTTAATAACGAATAATTCACTTTTTCACTGCGAGAAATAACGCAGCCGCCATGTTGGTACATAAACAAAGTGCTTCCAGCGCCTCTATCGGCAATAAATGTAATAATTTTACGATATGATCAAATAATCTTGACCATTTCATGAAGTAGCTGCGTTTTAGTTGAATATATCGTCAAACGATTTCTTATCATTGATCTGGCCAAGGCACATCATGATGTGGCCAATGGACAGTGAAAATTTGACCATTTCATGAAATGATCGAAATTTTCATGATGTGATCAATTCTACGATATGGCCACGACATATACATAACCTACTCGATACTTTTACATCTGGCAACCCTAACCTACAAAACTGATTGATTTAAATATATTTCAGTAATTTTCGCCATTTCATATTTGAATAACGTGTTTTTAATTTTTTTCAACCAAATAAATATAAGACACGTTAATTTTACATTTAAACATTTAACTTTTAAAAATAAATAAACAATATGTCAAAGTCGAATTTGACATTACGCTTACGTGAATTTCGCTCTGGAGCATGGGCGCCGTTAGCGGAAGATGGCGGCGGTCATGACGCAATCCGTGACGTCACAATGGCTGCCGTAATCCCAATGACAGTGATTCGGTACGCGGTTTTGGGTACTCAAAATGATGTCAGCGCAAATCGGAACGCGGCCTAATTGATTTAAGATATTTTAGTAATTTATCGCCATTTCATAATTGAATAACGTGTTTTTAATTTTGTTCAACCAAATAAATATAAGACACATTAATTTTATGTACATAAAACATTTAAAAATAAATAAACAACCGTGTGTGTGACGTGACGGTCGGACGCGGGACGCATCGCATTCGGTCTTCGTTCGTTGAAGTTCATTCGATTCGTTCGTTTATTATTAAAAATAAATAAAAAAGCGCCCGGTCTGGCACCCGGCGACTCATTTAATATTTTAATTTTTTCTTTATATATTTAAATAATGTGAAAAGTAAAGATGACGGGGTTACCTGAATTCAAGAAATTGTTCCCTATTGATAGCATACAGAAAGTGTGCGATCTGTTCGATGAACAACTACGCAGCGAAAAGGAGCCGGACTTGGCTTTGTTTTCAATCATTGTTGGTGCAGTTGAAAATAACCTGACCAATGTGAAAAACAGCGAAAAGGATGTAAATTTGGCTTCAAACAAGTTTGTTAAAATGAAGTTTCCATCTGTGGAGTGGGAAGAAGTTAAAGTTCTTCATGACCGTTTTGTATCATTGATGCGTGGGGGAGTGGACTCGAAGCTGCTGAGCGGAGAGTACGCGACCCGCGAGCTGGTAAAACGAGTTGCAGACGTAGTGTGGAACTCCTTAACACGCAGTTACTACAAAGATCGAGCCCACCTGCAATCTATTTACAGTTTCCTAACGGGCAATAAATTGGATTGTTTTGGTGTGGCCTTTGCTGTTACGGCGGGATGTCAAGTTTTGGGTAAAAGAGATGTACACCTGGCTCTATCAGAAGATCACGCTTGGGTCGTATTTGGTAAAGACGGGACTGACACAGCAGAAGTTAGTATTAGTAGGTAGTACCTACTTATCATTATTAATAGGTAAATAAGAAGAATCCTGAACCAAACAATCAGGGCACCGGTTTTGTTTATAAAGTTACCTGGTGTGGTTGGAGTGATATGATAACAATGCAATAATTATTTAACATCTACTTGAAGTGCATTTGGAAACCTACCTAAGTCATTATTGTAACTTTTATACCTTAGGTAACTTGGCATGGCAAAGGCAATGAAGATAAGAGGGGGCGTTCTGTGGGTGAAGGGGTGCTGGCATGTTCCTGGTTGTATGTTGCTGGTAAACCAGTAATCTGTTCGCGAATGATGGAACTTGCTGCCCTGGTCTCCTCTATCAATCCTACCCTCACTACCACCATAGATGTCCATGAGGTGGCACAAATGCAACACAAACTCTTGTGGTTACTCTATGAAAATGGTAAACTAAATGTGTCTATTCTATCTTTATTTAATTAGTCCATACTTATTGATAAGTCAGTCTGAATAGTGCCTTGTCTCACTAGTCACTACTATATTCCTATAATCTCTTTTCTAATGAATATCTCTATGAAACTTTCAGGTCATCTTGATGCATACCCTATGGCTTTAGGAAACCTTGGAGACTTGGATGAGTACATGAAAATATCAAGTTGTTCAGAAGTTGCTAAAGATGCAAAATTAAAAGATGAGATCAGTCAGTCTCATCCTAATGGTGGTACCAGACCTGATTCTGCAGCCTTGTATGCTCAAGCTATCAGATCAGCTCGGCTGCACTATGAAGATCGACATGTATACCCATATACCTTTCAAGGAGGATATTATCATCGACATAAGATGTACAAAGAAGCGTTCAATGCTTGGGCATGTGCTGGTGATGTTATTAGGCAGTAAGTTTCTCCTGGACTGTTTATCAAACCTAACCTAACCTGTTCTATTAATTTAATACTTACATCATTAGCACCAGAGGCCTATAAGTGATTAAAAAACTACAAAATTGATAAATATTCAACATAACTAGCCATTATTGGCTAGCAACCATCATATTTTTTCTGAATGTAAAATTGAAGCAAATTATAAGTTTTGTTGAGTAAACTACAAGCTTGCTATCTTTTTATGGCAAAATTAGTTTTATAGTACCCTAATAACAATTGAAAAGGAAGCCTAAATTCAAGGAATTTTACTACCTTTTCTTTTCTGCGGTACTTAAACTTGACGTAAATGGCAGTTTTTTTAAATAATATTTTACTGCTCTAGTTGTGGAGCTCTTTTAGCGTAAATGGAAATTGACAGCAATGTTGCAGATATGCCTAACATGGTGGCGCCATCTACGAATAGCTTTCCGTATTCACCAAATTTGCTAAGGCCACAAGAAAAACTTATAAAGTTCATGACAGTATATTTTTTGCAGCTATAATTACTCACGTGATGATGAAGAAATATATAAGGAGTTCGCAGAAATTGCAAATGAAACAATACCTCAGTTGATGAAAGCAGAAAGTTCAGGCCATTCAGCGCGGTCTATTCTGAAAGACCCTGAATGCTTTGCATTTTTGCTAAGGTATTTTTATTATCATATTTTTTCTTTGATAAATAGGTGCACCTAAAATATTATGAGTTATGGCTCATATTATAACTCCAGCAGGCCCGCCCATAGCCCGTCGTACTACTGACTAGCTTTTGGTTTGCCTAAGCGTTAAGTTAAGAAACAAATATTGGTTTACCTTTATTCAATACAAATACAAAATACAAAATTATTTATTTCTTTTAACAAATTAATCTTATAATTAGGGGTGATACCTCCTTTTAGGCTAAGAAAAGCCTGTGTCAGGAAGTATCGCTCTTCCGAGGACGCTTAGCAAATAATCATGCACCTATATACCAAGGCTATTTCTAATTTATTTAGAAATTTAATTTATTAGAAAATATAAAGCTATTTCTAATTTATTCAAGTGCATATATACTTATTCTTAACCACAAAACAATTGCACATACTTTTAATGAGCATCAACTGTGAACAGAGCCAACTAAAGATCCGGCATATATGCACCTGACCTCTGGTTGGAGCGACTGGACGCTTTGACCTTGAGAGCGACTTTATCCAGTAGTAGCAGAGGCGATATTCGTAATGCATGTGTCCAGCAACATGTACTGGATTCTGTACTACGATCTTTGTTTCTTAAGTTGATAAGAGCCAACTAAAGCCTTAATCACCCTTTTGGGGATAGGAGCGTAGTTTTACGTATTTATGTTTAAATGGTAATAATTGACCAACCCGCACTGGGCCAGCGTGGTCGACTAAGGCATAATCGCCCTAATTCAGAGTAGGCTCGAGCCCCTCGGTGGGGTCGTATATGAGCTGTTGATTATATATGATACTAAATTAATTAAATATTCAAAGGTTCTATGATGGGATATGCAAATGGGAGGAAGGAAGCCAAACACCAATATTGCATATTGGATGGGCAAAGCCCCTTGTCAGCACAATATCCAAGTTTGATGCAGAGGTAAGAGCACAAGTTCACATTGTTTGTAGTCCAGAAACTGGTGAAGACGAATCCAAAGATGCAAAATCAGAAAAGGACGAGGATCAAGAAGAGGCGAAAGATAAATGGAACAACAATTCTGAAAACACTGAAATGTCGGTAAGAGAACAGTTAACCGCTGCTGTCAACAGCCGTCCCCGAGTTACTCTTTACAGTCATAAAATGGCGGCATTAAAACCACTTTTGCTAGCTGAGAGGCTGAACACGCATGCGTTGCAGCTGCAGTTGACGGCCCAGAGCCAGCTGCAGCGGCCGGCGGCGCCCGCTAAGCGCCACGACGACGACCACCACGCGGCTCCCACAGGCCGCGCCAAACGCGCTCGCAGGGAGCGCTAAAATAATCCTTTGGAATCAACTAATACGCTTTCCGACAGACTGCAAACACGATAATGGGTGATGTATTTTTAGAGGTATTATGTGTATCACGCATAATAAATGCATGTTGTGTGTGGCCCGATCGTAGAATTTCTTACAGTATGAAGCACCAGAACATGCCATGCCTATTTTGCCGAAACTAGGAAAGCAAATTAACTACTTTTTGATTTGGTAATTAACTCAAATCGTCATAAATTATGCTTTGTGTGTGGCAGTTGAAAATAATAATACCGACGGATTCTTGTGCTTTATAAGTGAGGAAGAATATAGATGATACAAAATTACACAATTTTTTATGCTAGTCATGCAAAAATTGACCTCACCGGCAAAACAATGGTATTGCCAATCAAAACTGGCGATATCATGAAATTACATAATTTCATTACGGTCTGGCCACGACATACGTTAACACAAATATTTATATTAATTTAACAAGCCCTCTTTAGCTTTAAAAGGGTTTATATTACAACTTCCAATATTTGTTGTAAAGTGATTTATTGCTGTGATCAAAGAAAGATCCCACCTTCAGATTCAAACCTATAAGGCAAGAATCAATTGATTTTATGTTGTTAATCATGGTTTATGTTATAATAAAATAACTTATAATGACGTAAATGTGGACAAGAAACAAAGTTAAGGTCTAGACACCAAAGTTGTTGTCATTCTTTGGCTTCATAGGCCACTACTGGCACAAACAGGGCATCGCTCGCCTGAGCTTTAGTACCAAATAATGCCAACAGCTTGTGTATATATATAGCCTCAATCTTAGAGGCTCAAGATAAAGAATTATGATCTGAAATTAACTGTACCTACTGTACTAGGTTCTTCAGCTTATTCAATGTCGCTAACATTCACGTACTTAAATGTCGTTACAAGTATATTTTTATAGCAATATTCGTAATCTAGTATCAAAGTTGTTTGTTATAATATAAGTAGTAAAACTTAGAAACCTGTTTGAGGAAAAATGCCCTGAATAGTATGGAGCGTGAATAGCGTGATAGATGACCTATATAATTTTTTTTTTGTAGATTTGACTGAGTTGAAATTGCGTACAAATGGAACAAATAAATCTATTTAAAAATGATTGATGTTAATGTTAAATACTTAATGTATACTTACCTATAAAACGATACACAAATTAGCATATTATATAAAATCAGACCAATCATAATCATGGTCATTATCAATAACTAAAAAATGCCTACAAAAAATAAGTTAAATACCTACTTACAAACAGACTTATTATCTTTACACTCTATTATACCTACTCCGTTAGGTTAGGCAGATTGGTACCTAAAAGTAAACAATCTGGATGCGCCATTTTATTTCATTTCCAAAAGTTTATATATAACTGTTAGCAAACAAGTTAAGTTATTATATCTATTATTTCATAGCGTTGTCTTAGCTGAAAGATAAAAAATATCTAAAAATCTGTTTTCGAAAAGACCTAAAGTATCAAGATTGTTTACCCCAGTTAAGTTCATAAACAAACTGAGTATACTACAGTGAAATTAAGCACTGCAATTTGGAGCCAAATTATGATGAATTACGTGGAAAATTGGTTTGTCTATTATTTAAATGGACAATCTATCCTAAAAATACAGACTTAATTAAGAAATATTTTCTTGGTACACATGGCTGGAAATAGGGTTCCGTTCCCGGGTTCCCGTTCCCGGGAATTCCCGGGAAATATTTCATTCCCGATCCCGGGAAATATGCGCCCGAAATCCCGGGAATGTCGGGAATTTAAATTTCTTTTAAAAAGTTAAAATAACTGTTTTATGAACTGCATTTTATATTAAAACAAGCAAATATCAATGACAAAATTACTGTAATTTGTAGCAGAGCGAATAAAATAGAACTTTTTAGAGCGTTTTCATTATTAGAACAGGTAAAAACAAAAGATTGCCAATTGAGGTGGCCACAAACAAACATTCATAATACACTTTTATAATCAAAATGACTTGAAATTCTTAATTCGAATTCTAAATTTAATAACTTACTTAGCTTTACATTTAAATTTATAGTTTTTAGTTTAGGGTAATTATGAACTTTACATCGTTTTGTTCCCGCCGTGTAGAGATAGTAGATAGATAGATAGATAAAAAGTTTTATTCAAAAATCTACATAACACATGTACATACATTTTAGAAAAAAAGATACACATAAAGGAAATAACAAAAAAAAAGAAGTACCTATGCATGCACATGTGTGCTGCAGTGATTGAAAGGGCCATGGCTCAGTGTAATTAGCCCAAAGGGCAACACTGATTTTCAGCCGTCACCCGTGGATGACTTGCAATCGCAAGCAGAACAGAAAATAAAAATAAGTAAAAATTGTGGGATAATGACCTAATTGTAATAAAAAAGAAAATCGATGAAACATATATGTGCGTGCAGTTTATTTATGTATTTGAAATTGTGGTGTTGTGAAAGTGCGTGTGTAAAGTTGCAGTACCTACGACTGTTGCGAAAAATTATAATGAAAAATTTTAAATGCACTAATTCCAGACAACTATTGGAATTTTCGTTGTTCATTGAGCAGGTGAAGTTTTAAATTGTTGAGAAACGAGAATTTGTTCGATAATTTTCTTAATGGCGGTGGAATGTCATTCCAACATTTTGTTGCCTGGAATCGAAAGCTGCCTCTAAAAGCCACCGTACGGTGAATATGACCCTCAAGTGGAGCACGCGTGCTTCTGGTTCCAAACCTGTCATGGAATGGAGAGACGTAAGTTTTTTGATATTCGGGCTCATTAAATTTCATAACATTGAACATTAAACTTGACAAATGGAGATGTCTGCGTGATTGCATGTTCAACATGCCAGCCGCATTTAAAAATGGAGTGATATGGCTACGAGGTGTTACGGTAAAGCATTCTGCACACGCTGCAACAAACGCTGCGATTTAGATAGCAAACGTGGTCCAAACACAATGTCACCATAATTAAGTCTAGACAGTACTAATGACTCACACAGAGTAACTCGAACTTTTTCACTTAAGAGACTACGTACCTTATATAGAACTTTTAGTCGGTACATGCAATTTTTAACAAGATTCAATACATGTGATTCAAAACGGAGATGACTGTCAAACAAGATACCGAGATTTCTGGCTTCGTCAACACGTAGTAAAAAAAATCCTGCGACAAAATCATTTTTGGTCTCTCCATACAAAGTGAGACCTACCCGCCCGACCGACCCATTTTGTATGGAGAGCACAAAAATATTTTACTCACAGGATTTTTTTTAAAGTTGTTCTGTTTGACGGGTACTAATCTCTACACGGCGGGAACAAAACGATGTTAATTTCATGCTGTATAAACATTTAGTGTAAAGCTAAGTAAGTTGTTAAATTTTGAATTAGAATTAAAAATTACAAGTTACTTTGATTATAAAAGTGTATTCTGACTGAAAAGATGCTGTTATATGATAAAAAAATTAAGACTGTTTAACGAATAATAAAAATAATCCTTTTTAAATTATTGCTGCCTTATATAAAAAGAAATAACAAAATTTCCCGATCCCGGGAATTCCCGGGAATGTGAAAAACCCGGGAATTCCGAAACCCTAGCTGGAAAGCAAGGACCCACTTATAAAAAACTGTTTTCAAATGTGTATGATTGATTTTTTTTTTTTTTATGTTTGCCCTGGGCGGGATTCGAACCTGTGCGTCGGAGGCAGATTAGGTACACTACCACCTGGGCTGCGGAGCCGTCAATTATGGTCCTAATTCGAGAAGCTACACGCCTAATCCTAATTTTAAAATGTCGTGTCGGCAGGATTCGTTTCAGGGTGGTATAACGTGTCAGCAAAATAACGCAAAACCTCTCGGGTGGTAGTCCATGAAACTGAACAACTTTTGTTCCAAAATTTCCACAAAATATCAATAAAAAAAACTGATCAGCTGATCGAGTCAATTTGTATGGAAGTTCAATTATTTTTTGCAAATTTTAAAAATTTATGGCACAAAATTTATTCAGTTTCATGGGCTGACCTACCACCCGAGAGGTTTTGCGTTATTTTTCTAACACGTTGTATACATACTACTTTTTTTTTCTTCCAACTAATGGCGACACATCTTATATAGACGTATTTCGCCTGTGTCGAGTGATATTTGTAGGTTTAAGATACCTATATCCTTGGATAATTGTTCTTGTTCTTGTTTGGGCTCAGTAATGTGATAGTACAATTACTGAAGCCACCACGAAGCCTCTTGGCATCATCTAAAAATGTCAGCAAAGTGTAAGCGATTCAATTGTTTTATTAAAGTTTATAGTCCCGAAACATTCACTGGATAATGCACTTTCGAAATTATACACTAAACACTTCAATAAACCAAAATAAAAAAATTAAAACGAAGACACGTCCGCCATTGTCAGATGCTGACAAAAGCCTACATACTACTTATTTATATGTTAATGATTTTAGGGTAGCAGTAACTGGCAAGGGTAACCATCTGAAAATGTAGAATATTAATTTAGAATAGGTAGGTATACATATCTTTATACCGTAATTAGTATCTATCATTTCTTTTGACTTCGTTTTTGTCTGTATTGCCTTTTTCGTCAGGGCATGCACCCCTTCCGGCGCCCAAGGAAGGAGATGAACAAAATACCTTTGAATAAATGATAACAAAATAAGGGCGTAGCCGTTACTCAAATTAAGAATTTTTAAATTGTAAAATAATTAAATGGTACAAATTTATTGATGTTTGACAGGCAGGTGTAAATCAGGACGATCATCTCCTGTCCTCCTGTTTATAGAAGCTTTATATTATTAAAATCGAAAAGATCGGAGGAACTTAAGGATTAGATCGTAACATTGTGAATAAGCCCCTATAGGAGTAGATATATCTATTAGCACCAGGACCTACTAGTCGTATTGTACGTAGCGGATAGCATAACGGTAAGAAAAAAACACCGTCGTCGTCGATATAATCATGCCTACTTATAAGCTGAACTGAGCTGATAGTGAGCTCTGCCTGATCAGCTCTACGAAAATCTACCAACAAATTAAATAATGATACTTAGATCCATTGTTACGAGTACTTACCCAGATGATAAATTTAATTTAAAAATAACCGTAATGTTTTTAAAAATATTATAATTAAATTACTCGAAAAGGAAGGGACATATTTCTGACGTTTTAATCTTTTCTTAAACCAGTAATATAAAATCAGTATTGGAATATTACAGTATAAAAATAATTAAGAAACCTTAAAACATAACATATAAAAACTGTTTAAATGTTAAACACATGAACGGAACAGACTAGTGGCATTTGGGTTACAGGTACACCTAAAAAAACTGTCATAACTAGTTTAATGACAGTTGGATTTTAAATGAGGCTTAAGTAAATTAAAAAATATTATTTAATATACAAGTAAGTAGGTAAGTAATAGTCTACTACACAAACGGCAAAAGAAATAGTCAGATGGCACATACTGACAAAGATCGGATTGTGAGTGCATGATTGATTATAAATATGTTCGATGTAAATAATCAATCATGCACACTAACAGACTGATATTCTTCAGTGCCCTATTTATTTGAACTTCTTTTGTTGACTACTTTTTTTTAGCTTAAACCACCGCGGTGCGCCTTCTCGTGTCGTCGTCGTCGTTGTAGGTAGTATAAATTATTTGTATGTTTATCAGGAGACAGTATTTTATACCTTTACCTTTTATACCTTGAGCCTTAAACATGGTTATTTTCTGGGCTCAAAAAATATATTTCGCTGGCTCAGCGACCTAAGTGGATCTTGGCCTCCGACGCTAGATTTCACCATTAGCAATTTGTTTGTTCAGAGTCAAGATTTTATTTTATAATTAAATCCGAATTACTGTTTTCTACAATATTTTTTTAGATTTACTTATGATGCGGTTGCCATTTTAGTGAAAAAAATAGAGGTTTAAGATTTACGTCTTCTTATGTTTGATTGGTGTAGTTTAGTAGGGAAGTTTCTATAATAGTAGTGGTAGTTAGTAGGGAGGGGGTCCATATCTACATAATAATGTGCATTTAGAAATAGCTGCATTTACTTGAGTATAATAATTTATATACCTACCTACCTATATATAAACAGCGGTGGCGTTGTCTTGTCTGCCGTCTTTCTTATTTTAATTTAAATGGCAAAGTTAGCAACTTAACGCGCTTTAGTTGAAAGTTCAACCGACGCACTACAGTTATATTAGCGTGCGATGCTTCACGGTAGTTACGTCCGACACTGCGCAGGAATCGTGCGAAAACCTCGTTTTTTTACTTTTTTCTTGAACTACCTATGATTTTTTTTGCACGGATGAAAGATAAATGAATTGCCAATAATATCCCGTAGGAACCGTGTCCGCGTCTGTTGTAGTTTAGAAGCAGTAACGAATTTAAAAATAGGAACAGCTCGACTTTAATGGCGTTTTTGGTATAGTATTTAATGTTTTTAATAAAAGTCAGTCTGCGCGAAATAAAGGTTATCTATCCAAGTTTAATATAAGTATATGTTTTCTGGAATTTTCTGCTTACTCGTTTACGAGCTTAGGCCTTCAAAAACTGCGAGTTGGCATGGGTAGGACTCTTAAACTGAGTAGTATTAATCCTTTTTATCCGTATTTTTTGTTTATTATAGGACTGAGGGAACAGGAGCGTGATCGACGATAGATTCTCAAACTAAGCATACTCAAAAAAAAAAAAAAAATTTAATACTTAATATTTTATGGATTATAGTACAGAATTATACAATAAAAATTACTTACTCAGGGGGCTACCTTACCTACCCTATGTGAACACTAGAGTCTAGAGCCACATAGATAAAAAAACATAATTTATTGAAAATATAAAAATTTGTAAGATCAATTTGAAATGTAGGTATTTTAGTATTTTTAAATATTACAATAATACCCTATACGCTGTAGTACGAGTAAGAGATAGCAAATGTGCAAAAACGGCAATCTGTAGCATTTCTGCTATCTGTAACTACAATTCATCCATAATACTACCAACAGCAAAAAACGGCACTTTCGCTAACTCTTACACCAGTTCACCGGCAGATTGGGGGTGTAAGCTAGTTGTTCAGGGAGAGGGTTGAATGAAATGATACATATTGTTGCGAGTGAGATCCGTGCAGACACATCTGATTTATTATCAAAATGTTCGTCAATTTATAAATTTATTTAAATGTAATTGTATACAATTTGAACCTTTAGACGAAATGAAATGAAAAATCTTTATTTGTATTGAATGTGGTAGACATTTTCAATCAATATTAAATTGCTAAACAAATAGCTAATGAGAGGGCAAAATATAATAGGTACTTATATTAGTATAATTTGGATTAGTCTTCGTTAATCATAATTAAAAAATATATAGTAAAAACATAAAACAGCAGTATTTAGGATGCACAACTCAGCAACTTACTAAACCTAAAAGAGAGAAAATTATATTGTCCGTACCAGTGAGTTGTAATTACTACGTCGTCTGTACAGAGCACTTTTTTTGTGAACAGACAAATCCTTCATATCATACCGCTTATTGTACCTATAGCTTTACAGCCATGGTATAGCAATTGTTCGAGAAACAAGCAGTGGTGGTTGGTTGAGTCATCAATCGAATGTGATATCTAGTTGAGAGAGTACATGATTCAGATAACTTTTTAAATAGTTCTCTGTTATTTTTTCCAGAAATCAAATTTCATATATATATAGGTCAAGCAAGTCATTAATATACATAGTACCGAGAATGCTGCCTTGAGGCACGCCAGTGTTTTCTCTCAGAAATCGGACATAAGTTTTTAATTGTAGTTTTTATTTTATTTACTTATTTCAACTCTCTGTGTTCTTCCATCGAGATAGGTCTTGAAATATGCAACTACCTACAAAATAACTGAGATGTAGGGATACCTACAACAGCGTTGGTTTTATTAAATTAATTATTTCTAAAAATACTATAGTTCCTACTTACCTAACACTAAGTACAATTTACCGACCACATTTTTGATATATTAAATTTTCTTGGAGTTATGATTTTTTTATTGAAGTGGCTCTAGTGTGCAGTCAGGCAGGGGGCCGTTTCACGAAGCTACAAGTTACAAATTACAAGTTCAATTCGACGTACATTGCGTAGACAATGAGATAAAACGGTAAGGGCTTAAGTACAGTTTAAGCAAATTGGCTACGCAATGAATATCAAATTGTAACTTGTTACTTGTTGCTTCGTGAAACGGGACCCAGGTATCCCCTTAAAATAATGATTTCACAAAATTATGTCGGCATCCGGCAAACCGCTGGCGCTTGGTAAGCAAATGATATGCTTAAATTGTTTTAAATTATTAACTCCTTACGTTCAGCGCCCTCGTTTTTGTCTAGTCTTTGTGTTGTATACTGTTTATGTTATTGTAAAGTCGACCAAGAAAGTGGTTTACCATTTTTTATTCAATTTCCAAATTTTTTACTTAGGAATTCTCTAAACTCGGGCCCCATTATTAACTCGTTGGCTCACAATTACAAGGTTCTATGTGTCATTAGCTACATATTTCTCTATAACAAACCACTAGATGGCGGTACTATACTAATAAACATTCAATTTTACACAGTCCTATGTTGTATTGTTATTACGAAAAGAAAAAACAAGGTTCTACTTTAAATATAGGACTTTGCTTAGAGAAAAAACGTGGGCTTGTCTATTAATTCCACTGAAACTGGAACCTTGTAATAGTGAGCCAACGAACTGTCGCCGGTTATTTTGTTCCGCTGCGTGACCAATGATATCTGATTGCTGGTATACAGGCTACTGAGAAGTTGTTCTTCTTTTTTCTCTAGCCCAAACTGGGAAGTATGTTTCTATTTAAACTGGCTGTCACATTACTAATAGTCGTTTATATTACGAAATATATATCTACCTATAAATTACAATAAACAACCCTTTGTATCTTATTTATTAGGTAATTGTTACACGTGGATTCCCCCTCCTTAAAAATTGCGTTTGTCTGAAAGGCGTGTCTTAGGGCGCATTCCGAATCAGACTTTCAGCGCTGTCAGCGATCAGAAAAGCAAAAAAATGTATGGCTGACAGTGATTCGGAACGCGATTACGGGTACTTTAATCGATTTCAGCGGCGTCTCGGAACGCAGGGTTAGCTGGCCCTGTTGTATTTTTTATTAAGTAAAGGCTACAACGGCGCTTATTGTAAAATTGTGATATTAATTGTTTTATCTTTGGAGTTTTATATTCCATACATAATAAATAGTTGCGTCGTTGATGGTTGCTTATAAATAAATATTATTAGCTATTAATGTCATAGTTTTATAAGTATTGGTCTTGATTTAAATTGAAATAATGAATAATAAGTTCTGGCATTTATATATTAGTCATATTTATACTTACTTTTTATTGAATCTTTTTATTATTATAATATAGGTATATTATATTGATTTAAATATAATTTATATTTGAACTCTAAAGAGGGTGTTGATTAGAGTTTTGTTCTAAATACTTACAATATGTGAAACTTATCGTTATTTTTATATATGGGATGCATACTTTTAAGCATAATTTTAATTGCTTGTAATAAATAAGTATAACGTAGTTTTATCTCCGCATTGGCGTGCTTTTCATTTTTGTTCGCTACCCATACCCATACTCACAAGCACGAAGTACAGACCTATCAACTTAGGGTCGGGCCACACTGATCGACGGTTTGCCTATACAAAACGCGCGCAGAGTATGGAAATCTATTCGCATCGACGACGACGCGACGAACGGATTTCCATACTTTGCGCACGTTTTGTATAGGCAAACCGTCGATCAGTGTGGCCCGACCCTTAACTGTAAAATGAAAAGCGGCGGCGCTAGTAGTAATATTATATTATCTAGCTAGTGTGTCCGCCAAATTCGCAAAAGAAAAAGGCGACGACGGACGACCCACCATTGTGTTATATTATACAAGAACCATTACGAGTTACTTTCAACCCCCCCAAAACTTAAAATTTATTAGACCTACACACTTGAAATTTTGCATGTCTATTAAGCCTTGTCTAATTACCTAGAATTCAGTTCCTTAAATCATTGCTATAGGAAAGCACAACTTTCTTAAATTGCTTTAAAATTATTTGTGTTACCTGCTACTAAACGGCGAAATTTGGCAAGTTTCTATCTCTTTTTTTTTTGTTAAAATGATTTTACCTACAGGTATTAAAATGATAGGTCAAGGAAAAACTAGTACCTAAGTATGTATACAATATTTATTTATATTGTAAAAATATTGTTGTCGAGTCACATGTGGTCACAAGAGCACGTCACACTCTCTGCGATGTTACGGAATAAGGCTTTCGTTGTCTTCTCCAAAATTAAATGATCAATCAAATTGTTTCGCTGGACATGTGGTTGACTGTAGTATAAGTAGAGTAAATTCTAGTAAATTACTCTTCTGACAACGTCAATCCTCTACCATAGGGTGCACGGCCATTAGTCTTCAGGTAAAAATTACCAAACGCAGTTCTGTTTACATCTTCCCCTAAGAATGTGGTCGACATTTTGCATTCATTGTTATTAAAAGCTGTCCAATCACTGCAAGGATAAGCTGGAAACAACTTCGGATGTCGAATGGATTCAGCGAAAAAATAATGCGATCTGCTGTGGCTGCATGCCTCTGAAAATAAATAGGTACATATAACAGTCATGTGGAGAAGTTAATAGTAATAACAGTACTACGAGGATCGTAGGTGGCAAATTACAAACGAGGTGACTTTTGTAAGCCCGAGCCGTAGGCGAGGAGGGTTTATAATGTCACGAGTAGTCGTTGGGCAAAATTTAGTTTGATTGACGAAAACGAAAACTAACGCATTTAGTTTGAACTAACGATTGACGATTGAATTAGTTTTAATCACGTGCGGATTGATTCTGGAATTGATTAGTTTTAGATTAAATTAACTAATTAACTAAATTTTTATATCGTTTATCAAATAAAATTTCAATAGAATTTTTGGATGTTTATTTAGATGTTTGGATGTTTAGATGATTGGATGTTTTAATGTTTTGGATGTTCGGAAATTATAGATGTTGGGATGTTTGGAAGTTTTAGATGTTTCGATGTTTGGATATCGGATGTTTGGTTGTTTGGAGATATTTGGATGTTTTAATGTTTTGGATGTTCGGAAGTTTTAGATGTTGGGTGGGATGTTTGGAAGTTTTAGATGTTTTGATGTTTGGATGTTCGGATGTTTTAGATGTTTGGATGTTTAAGATCCAAACATCTAAAACATCCAAACATCTTAAACATCCAAACATCCGATATCTAAATATCCAAACATCCAAAACATCCGACATCCAAACATCCAAAACATCCAATCACCTAAACATCCAAACAACCAAACATGAACATCCAAATATATTTTCACATTTATAATAATATTAGTGTGAATGGATGATACTGGCTCGAGTGTGCTAAAATAATGTTTTTTTTTTTTAAATTGGTTGTTGAATTCAATCTAACTAAAATTGATGACTAAATATTACTCAAAAGTTACAACTAAAACTAATTTTTTCAATAGCGATTGAATCAATCAAACTAAATTAATCACTAAAATTTTAGTTTGAGTAATCAATCCGATTGAAATTTTTAGTGATTACGCCCAACTTACGAGTTTGTTATAAAACCTAAGATACGTGTATTGTACGACGTTTTTCAATTAAATACACTTGTGAGAAAACAGATACTAAATAATTAAAATGAAATGGGAAAAGTACCCTACAAAAGCTATGGCACTACAGCTGAAATTGTTCATGTAAAAGTTATAAAAACTAACCTTTATATATCGCGCGCAGTTTTAGTTGCTGTACTATTCACATTTATCATTAAATATCAACACTTGATTACTCTTAAAACAACAATCAATGTGTAACACAATAAAATGAGAATTTATCAAAATTAGCGCCAACGGCCAACCCAGTGTTGCCAGTAAGTGATCAGTCAGTGCCAGTAAGTGATCAGTTGCCAGTAAGTGAGTGTCAAATGTAACATGAAACAGCTTAAAAAGTAACATTTACACAGGAAAAGAAACATTAATTTCCCAATTTTCTAGTGGAAAATAACTACTGTAATAAGGCACTTTATTACATTAAAAAAAAATCTGCTTTCCCTTTTGTCAAACTTTAATTTATTGACTGACCGGATCCTTTCCGGCAGCGTACGAAACCGCAGCGCCGCCGGTTTGCAACTAGTTAAGGTAAAATAAAATTTCTGCTTTGTTAGAAATTAATAGTTACTAGGGATTACGTTTTTTTCCTTAATCATAGTGCACTAACTAAGCATATAAATATGTATCTCTAAAT
This sequence comes from Carpatolechia fugitivella, assembly GCA_951230895.1. Classification (NCBI taxonomy): domain Eukaryota; kingdom Metazoa; phylum Arthropoda; class Insecta; order Lepidoptera; family Gelechiidae; genus Carpatolechia; species Carpatolechia fugitivella. Next base: position 7,350,531 of record OX579655.1, on the reverse strand, counting down.
ACATATATTTTACTCTCTCTATACAAAATTACAAAACACTAAACTACAAATTTTATAAAGAAAGATAAACTGTCCTGAAAGTAACATAAAAGTAGGTAACATATTGAGTCATGTAACGTGGAGGTAACATGAGAGGGTCAAAAGTAACGTAAAATGTTACAAAAGTAACATTCTGGCAACGCTGGGCCAACCTCAAACAATAACAGGTTGCTTTTTATAAGCATAAATTATGGAAAAAAGGCTCTCGCGAACATTCAGCCTCTACGAATCGATTCGCTAAAATCGAGATAATTTAATTTTTATTACTAAAATATAGTGTGGGACTGACGACCTGCCAGGTGGTGGACTGATGACCTGAGGAAGGTCACTGGTGGTGGTTGGATGAGGAAAGCGGGCGACCGTGCGCTTTGGCGTACCCTCGGGCGGCCTACGTCCAGCAGTGGACTGCAATTAGTCTGATTGACTAAAATATTACTATACTGGCTGATAATATTTTTGATACAATTTGTTGACATAAAAAATATCTCTGTAATTTAAGAAACGATTTTTAATTTTTATTAAAATTATCCTGGCTGAATGATAAATTATGGAGAACGTAGAAAAAAAAATATGATGAAAATCGTACTAGTGCGGTAAAACGCATTTACCGCACATTTTACTGCCTTCGTAAGTTCAATTTTCGAGCAAAAAAGGTGTATTGAAAAAGTTATTTACAATAATTCTTATATTATAAGAATAGGCGCACGTGGTATGGCTCCACTTTTTTACTACTGTCACCTACTGTATCTTCTTAACAGTTTGGTTAGGACATTGCAGGCATTGAATCACCTGATTGTCCGCAAAGAAAAATGATTCTGTGCTTTGGAAGCCACGTTAAGCCGTGGGTCCCGGTTGCTATCTACGGAAGTATAGTCGTTATATGAACCATGTCAATAACCTTTCGCGGCTCTAAACATTGACACCAGGGTTTGTGGGGTCAATATTTAAACATCAGTTACCAAATATGGCTGAAGGGTAACTACATCCTGGTTGTGGAGCCTCTCCACTGTTTGGAAAGAAATCAGCGTGTCCAATGGGGTTCTCTACACCTAGAACGCCCTTGCAAGTATGGATAACATCAACAAAGTCAGCATCTGAGGAATCCAGCTTCAACTGGTCTGGTATTCTCGGATATTCAAACATGGGTCGCGCGGGGTCTAGACCTGGAATAAGCAAACTGTCAATTTATAAAGTTATTGCTTTTCAATAATGTAGTGGCTAAAACCGCTGCCTCCCGTCCTAGTTACTTAAGAGTGTCGAATAAACGTATCTACTAACTACATATTAAATTCCAAAACATTGGGTTCGATTCGAACTCGCGTCTCCCGGATGAGAGGCAGCCCTAGCCCATCACCGACGCTCTTACCTTCACACACTTGCGAATAAATTCAAGGGTTGTGTGTGAAATAGACCAATCTGCACTGGGCCAATCGTGCTCAGCAACTTGCTATTACCAAAAGAGTTTAATTTTCTTGAAATTATGTTTTACCCACCTGTGATCTGAGATACATTCACTTTAGTAGTATAACCGGCATTTCCCATGACATGAGCGCCAAGACTATGGCCTATGAGGTGTATTTGATCGCCTGGTATTGAATAAAGGTCAGTGAGAGCATCAATAAATTTTCCAACTGAAGTTCCGACCGAGAATGTTTGTACTGCGACGATAGGATATAAGATTGAGTCTGCTATGCTGCCCCAATTGACCCCTATGACGTTGACATCTTCCGACTCCAAATAAGCATTTTTAATATTGATCACAGCACTTTTATCTGCGGATGATTCCCATCCGTGAGTGACCAGCTTTATCGGAGCCTTTTGTAAATTCTCTATTATTTTAATATCGCTGTTGTTAATTGGTAATCCTGATTCGTCTAGGAGAACGTAGTCTTCCTTGTTATATCTAAAGAAGATTATTGATATAAAAAAATATACTCACCGGCACATCTAACCGCCCACCCTTCAATTCAGGGAATACTCGTGATTCTTTATAATTCTATTAGTTACAGCTGATGTTAGTTAAAAAGTTGTTAATTTAACGTTTATTTAAGTGTGTTTAATTTATCGTAAAATTATCAATAAATCATTTGTAATGTATAACAATAAGCGTAGTTTAAAATTAACCCGAAATACAAGGGTGGGCGGTTAGATGTGCGGTGAGTGTAGATATTATCGCACGCATTGAATTTTACTAACGAAAACGTACTTAGTATACAGTCTATATTCTACTTCACCATCAACCCAATAAGATCTTCGGATAAACTCTAACGACGGCATTTCTAATGAAATCCTTCGAGGTATGTCATTGCCATCGGGAAAATACATCCAAGTTTTTCCATAAGTATCCTTCTCTGGAGCAAGATATGAGCTTGGTTCACCTGAGTTAACAAATAAATATAATAATAAATATAAGTATCTATCTATTATAAACTATCACCAGCAGCTCGCTCTGAATGAACGCCCAATGTAATTTCCTTGTACTTGAATAAAGATTATTATTATAAAAGGAAAATAAAACTCACTTGCCACGAAAGTTGCAAATAAAATTGCTGAATTTAGTAGAGATAATTTCACTTTGAAATTCATAGTTTCATAGCCCTTTTTCACACCTTGATTAATTAGAATTAAATGCGTAGCTTCTGTTTCGAGCTATTTAACGTAGTAATTGACGTTAAGAATTCTAATTCCTATAGATAACAGAACAAACATTTACAAACGAGGCCTATTATAACTGTATATACAGTCAAACAAACAACGGTATTTTGTTTGCCATCTACGAGTATTAGAAATAAAATAATTATGTATTTCCTTTTTTTGTATTATAAAAAAGACCTTTATAAATAATAATAATATTTCTATTTATTTACTGTGGTGCTATTTTTTACTACATGCTACAGTTAACCTTAGCTAAACTTTAATGCTGTAGTAATAACAACGTAGTGATTTTATTCTCTTTGATGGTAACGTGATACGATTGCCGATTTTAGCGTGCTACTTGAAGAATAACGCGTACCTATAGTACTTACCCCAGGGCAGGGGTATAGCCAGGGGTATAGTGGGTCCGAAGTGAGTGCAGGATCGAAGATTCAGCCAAAGAGAATAATATAATCACTACGTGTGATATAATCACGGAGAGTAAGTGAAATACGTGATACGTACGACGCGAGTGACTCCCGCCTGCGCTCGAACTCGAAATTGATTATTTATTTTACATCTCTCATGCTCTGAAAGTAGTCTGATCCCAACCGAAGTCTTACTTAACTTTGAAATTGGAATCTTTCTTTTTACTATTTCCATAGAAAATTGCACCCAGTAAATGGCAAAGGAATATACGTATACAGCCTAGATAAACCTATAATTTAATTTAAATAAAACATAAAATATTTTGCTTGTATTTACCTCAATTATGCTAGATGAATATAAAATTCACGTAATTTTTTTGTTAGTAAATTCCTATAAATTACAATAAATAGAAAAAAATTACAATATTTTTGTTAAATGGCTAAAATGACACGAACGCGCACCTTAAAAAAAAGGCGGGAAAAAAATGTTGGTGGAAAAATTATTATTATTAGCCAATATATTATTTTTACTACTGTTTTGTTAACTTTCCTCGCAATCGAGATGAAAAGCAGAGTACCTTGTGGGAAACTGATCATTTCCACCCTCACACTATTAAGAGCCCTCGCTACGCTCGTGCGCCAAAATAAACAAAATGGCGAATCAATCAGTGACCGGCCATTCTGCTTGACCCCCGCTTTGCACGCACACAAAGTGAATGGCGACGAGAGAGTTGGCTGCCTCGTGCTATAATATCGTGTCTTAACCGTCTGTGACGCCCTTAATTGATCGCTTTCACCCCTTAGTTACTACTTAACCAGCCAAAGCACTTTTTAAGTACCTAGGTAAACTTTATTTCAACACTTAAATTTAATGGTTGGCTCATTTTTACATAAAACAGTTTAAACTAACCTTTTTAGGTTTCATTATGTAAGAAAAGTAAATTAGTAACATTTAGTATTCACAATGGATTAAAGTTTCCGGCAATTATCTAAATGGACCTTTTGCTTGACAATTGGCGTTTTAAAATTTACATTTAAATACCCTATATCCACAATTTCACGTAAAGAATAAGTATCAACTACGCGCTTCAATTCGTATCAGTGGGGCCGTTATAAAATACGTACTGGGGCATTCATTCATGGATCACGTGGAGGGGAAAGACGTAGTTTGTGGAATTACGTAGCAAACTTTTTACTTCGGGGTGCTATATCAGTGTTGGCATCAATCGATTATTTTTTTAATCAGATTAATCATTCGATTAAATAACAAATTCAATCGAGATAAAAGTAATCGTAATCGCGATTTAAGTAATCGTCAATCATTAATAGTTAATTTGATTAACTACAAAACCGATTAATATATATTTTTTTGTTTACTTCCTATATAAATATATTATCAGTACGTTAAGTTGTTCAGTTTGTTGATTTGTTCAATTCGGTAAGTTGTTCAGTTAGGTAAGTTTTTCAGTTTGTTGATTTGTTCAATTCGGTAAGTTATTTAGTTTTGTAAGTTATTCAGTTTGGCAAGTTGTTCAGTTAGGTAAGTTGTTCAGTTTGTTGATTTGTTCAGTTCTGTAAGTTGTTCAATTCTGTAAGTTGTTCAGTTTGGCAAGTTGTTCAGTTAATAAATTGAACTAACAAAACTAAACTAAACTTAGCAAACTGAACAACTTGACAAATTGAACAAGTTTACGAACTGAACAACTTATCATACAGAACAACTTGCCAAACTGAACAACCCTAACAAACAGAACAACTTTATCAAACGGAACGGCCTTAACAAAATTTGACCAATTTTTTTCTCTTGAGCCGGGTAAAAAATACGAAACTAAGTATATTTTTTATGCTGACCAAATCATATTACTTAATCGTAAACTGGATTAACGATTAGATTCAATTAAAAGTTAATCAGATTAACGATTGAAAGTAATTAATCTTTAATCCTGATTAAGCAATTAATCGTTATTTTTTTAATTGGTAATCGGATTTTTTTTTTCTCAACACTGCTATAAATAAACTAATTCAAAGCGAAGTAGAGGAGCACATTGAAAAATACGAATTATGTTTATTGGTTTATTCAAACACAAATTGAAAGACTGACAATCAATCGGACCGAAATGCATTCGGAAACCTACCGTGATACTTAGATTAAAAAAAAAACATGAAATTAGTTCTGACAACATTAAACAAAACATAAAAATGTTACTAACAGCAAAATTCACTTTGTAAAGTATATCTAGAATGTACTCAGTATTGCGCGCTTCAATTCAGTAGCAGTGGGGCCGTTATTATATGGAATGGTATATGGTACACGTGACGTGCGGCAGGCTGTACCTACTGGGGCATTCATTCATGGGTCACGTGGAGGAGAAAAACATAGTTTGTGGAATTACATAGCCAACTTTTTACTTTGGGGTGTTATAAATAAACTAATTCAAAGCGAAGTAGAGGAGCATATTGAAAAAATACAAATTATATTTATTGGTTTATTCAAACACAAATTGAAAGACTGAAAATTAATCGGATCGAAATGCATTCGGAAATCTACCGTGATACTTAGATTCCCAAAAAAAAACATGAAATTAGTTCTGACAACATTAAACAAAACATAAAAAATGTTACTAACAGCAAAGTTCACCTTGTAAAGTATGTCTAGAATCTACTCGGTAATACTCAAGATTCCGCGCACATGTTCAACATCCGACACTGGTTACCATCACAGAGATTTTATTACCTACATTTGAAGATTACTTAAAAACATAGAAATATTCTAGTTCCTCTCTAGCAATGTAAATTAACGCATGATTTGCTGCCTATAATTAATAAAGGCTCGATGCTGCTTTGTGCTTGCAAAATACACCTTTAGATAAAAGGTTTGCTGGTATAAAACCTTATCACTTGCATTCATCACCTTGCATCGTTTCTTGCGGTCCTCTGTACAATCTGACATAATAAGGTATATCTTATAGGCACAAGAAACAGCGCTAAACTTAATGAGAACAGTCCACTTGTATCACTCTACGAAACTCATCTTATTTTATACGACTTATTATAAGTAAATAACAATGTCTAAGATAAATAAAATATAACGTCATCAGAGTGGGCCTAGCTATAAAAATAACATTATGGTGTACGTACACGGTGCGAACTAAGCTTTTGCAAACACAGCGAGTGGATGGAAAGCTGTTAAAAAGCATCTGGTTATAAATGTTTTGAAGTAGAAAAAAATATTTAACGTATTTTTATGTACTTTCTAATATAATACATCTGTCTTATAGATTTCTCATATTTTATTGTGTTATTTTTTTAAGTCGTATTTTTTAGATTTTATTTGGGAGTCAAGAAAGGAAATTATTTAAGTCCTTTTTTGTTTGGTGCTGTAGTAGAGCGACTAAACCAGAGAAAATTATTTCTGAGTACCAATTATCTTTGTCCATTTCTCTCTTCTCCCCTACTTCGACCTTTGCCTATACCTTTACCTACCGGCTGCTTCGGCCTCAAGAGTAAATAAATTATAAAAGCATTTTTTTATAAATTTGCAATAACCAGTAAAAAACAGGCTCAATAGGAAAATGCATATAAATTTTGCTTGATCCTGTTATAACCATAAGACAATATTTTATATTGGTAAGTCGGGGTACAATTCATGCTAACACCTTACTCATAATAAAATTTACTCCTAACAAATCGATGACGGTTTCATTAGTATAAAGCGTTAAGTACATACGTCAATTATTAATTTATTATAATATTGTTAAAAAAACAACAACAAACCTAAATTTATCATTGATCAAAGCATAAATATATGAGGTAGAAAAAGCGACAACCGATTTCTGATTATTGTGATTCGTAGAGTTAACAAATCCAAAGCTTATTATACAAGACCCCTCTGAATGATCATCATCTTAAAATCACGAAAACTAAGTCAACGTATCAAACGGCGAGAATAGCCGGAACTATCTTATGCTTATAAAGATTTCACCCACGGAATAAACAGCGCGCGAGTTTGAAAAAATATTTAATACAAGTACAAATTATGCGCTCTTCACCAATTAGGTTGCGAACTGTTCAACCAGACTCTTACACTACAATTCTAGAGTAACCAACGTCTTTTTCTATAAGGTAAATTTGATTGGTGTCAATAAAGAATATTTTTATTGTATTGTAAATTAGTAATAAAATTTCTTCTAAACTGGATTTTCGAAACATCAGGCGCTAAAGACCACTGGTCCATGGATTGATATTGTCGAGCACGCTGCTTATTTTCTATAGGTACACATCAGCATCATAAACAACTGTACCCACAATGGTCAGCTACGGAGACGTAGAGTGTGGAACTGTAGACCAACGATGTTACACACAAACAGGGTATAGATACCACCAAAACGCGTGGCATATATGGAAGTTAGAAATTGTGGCCAATAACGACACGTCGAAGACACGTGATAAAGATGACGCTGAAACATTGAATATACCCGTGGTGTATAACATGTTTGGAGTGGACTGTTGTCATGACGTACGGGCGAGCTTAGTCCTGCATCTCCTCGGGCAGCTCGTGCGGGTTGAGGATGCCGGGCACGGACAGCTGCACGCGCCGTTTCTCCTCCTGCGCCTGCCGCAGTGCGAACAGCCGCTCCTCCAGGTACAGGTCACTGTCGTCCTCGCCAGTATACTCCTGCCGACACGAATCAAAGGTTAATAAACTGTGTTTTTTTTGTCTACTGTTTATTTTACTATACTTGTGTCGCTTCGATTCTCGGAAAAGGCAAGCGATTGTTTAATATTCAAAGTACATATTTGCCTCCGACGAACGTGAATTTTATTCGCTACCTAAATAAGCTTTTTAGCCCCCTAATGTTTCCATCATCATTATCAGCCCACATCCACCCACTGCTGGGTATAGGCCTCTTCTCTACTGCGCCAATCCTCACGGTCCTGTGCTATCCGCATGATCTTTCCACAGCAAGTCCAGTGGGTAGACCACCAGCCCGATGGTCAGACGATATTGCATAATGTTTTATTCACTATCAATTATTACTGGAGCATATTAAATTCATGGGAACTGGGAGCGCAAGATTCACTAAACTACAGAATCGTGCTGTTGGTTCTTGTGACATGTGGTGTGTGTGACAAACCAATGCATACTCATTATACCCACTTATATAAATACTCGTTTAAGATCACATACCATTATTTCGGACCTGTTAAAATATTGTACACCTTTCTTTCGTACAAAATTCCTAGTCCATACATCATGATTTATAACACAAAAAAGTTGTAGTTGAAGATGCAAGATATAGAATCAAATAAAAATTTAACAATCCGATGTTTCTGAAGCCTATTATTTCTTCAAATATTTTGTTTACCTATATAAATAAATGTTGGTAAAGCCAAGAAATGACGCGATTTAGCAGTCGAAACTTGTAATACAAAACACACTGAATTCAATTTACATACAATAAATAAACTACAAAAGAGACTTACTCTTATCTGCACTAAGAAATCTCTGAGGTGATCCTTGAACGCTGGAATATCTTGATCCAAATTGAACAACCCTTGAACTGTTATCTTTATTTGGTTGTCTGTTAAATGAGGGAATGCTGTTTTAAGAAGATTGGCCACATATTCCTGTAAAAAATATAACATATGAACATAATAGAATAGCAATGAAATAATTCAAATCTTGTGACTAGTTTATTCTAATTTTCTACCTGAATGTATAGTACATTGTCCGGAGAAGGCCCCAGAGGCACCGTTACTCTGCCGGCTTCCACCAGTGAGAAGATGTAGGAGAGGATGGTTGCGTGCATGGTGAGGCCGGCGCCGTGCGACGTGTCGGTAACCACGCTGAACACGTGCTCCAATATGTCGCACAAGTACGTCTGGTAGAAACTTTGTGCCGCCTGCGGATGCTGCTCCACATTCTGTAGCAATCTATACAAAATCTGGAGACCTGTATCAGCTACATTTCTCATTGTATGCTTAAATGCCCATATAATAGAATCCAACACCAACTTAAACTGGGCTGGGGGTATACTCAGGAATGCCTTGAAACAGTGGGTATTGACCGCTTGTAGTAACAGGAAGAATTCTGTTCTGTGTTCTGGATACTCCTCAAAGTCCTTGTTGATCATTTCAAGAGTACATTCGAACACTGCGTCGAAAATCTTAGGCACCTCAGAGGTGATGTGTCCACCCAGTTTGTACACAATCGCTGCCATACAGGACAACACTTCAGGTTCTCGTGCTTCTGGTATGGCAGTTCTCTGATAGTCTAACAGCACTGCATCTAGAAGAGGAGGAATGAAATTTTCCAACACCATGCTGTTATCAGTTGAACGTGAAACCCAACTTGCAATCAATTTAAGAGTCTCTTTCTTTATTATTCTCATATTCTTTATCAGAGGCTGTTTAGTTACCACAACACCATTTAAGGCAATAGCTTGGCTGATATTTTCTGACATCACTTTGTACACATTCAGCATATCCAAGTATATCCTTCCAAGCTGTACAACATAAGGGTGGCCTAATGCTCGACACGCACGCACGTTAGTCTTCAGGATGCTCACAAGCTGTTTGACGGCTTCTGGATCTTTCAAAATGTCCACATTGTGTGAAGCTTGGGAAATAATGTCATCCCATACTTGATTAGGGAGCTGCATGTACTTTTCAATGAGCTGCTCCTGAGCCACCTGATCAACTTGTGCACTAATCATGTACCCCACAGCTTCGTAGAATGTGTGCACCTGCTGAGTTTGTAAATCACAGATAATGGAACTGATTGTGCTCAGGATTTCTTCGATAAACGGACATGCTTCCCCAACTTGGGTTGTAACAAAATGACGTCGACATTTCAGGGCGATCTTTATAAAAGTATCACAGGCCATGTCTTGTACACCATCGTGAGTTTCGTGCATAAATTCGAACAGTTTGTTTACAACAGTTTTCAAAAATTTCCAATGAGCTCTTAAAAAGCGAGGGTATTGTCCTACTACGTACATGATGTTACTGGCAATGATAGCTTTATTGTCTTTGCCTTTTTTCTGTTCACAGAGACCCAACAGCTCTTTGATAACTACAACAAGAAAACGCTTCTCATCTTCTTCCATCATTGCTCCTGAAATGGAACCAATAGCCCAGCAAAGGGTGTTGAGATTTTTCCAAGACCATTCTGAACCATTCACTTGATTTTGAAGTTTTTCTGTCATTATACGTTCAGTGTCTTGATAATCTACATGGGTCAAGTATACTAAGGTCTCTCTCATATTCTTATACAAATTAATTGAATCAGTATCTTTCATGAACTCTCTTACAACTTCACCATTTTCATTTTCAACAACCAAAACTTCTTCAGGTTTTGCCATCCTAGAAATCATAATGTATCGGACGCTACTCAATACATCAGCATATAGTGCTTTTCTGCCTGCAACTTTCCCAAGGCTGTACAAACTTGCAGAGTGTGAACATGGAGCAATTTTGTACAGTTCAGCAGCTAATGCATTCCAAAATTCCAAACAGATTTTAAATATCTCAACATCTTCAACTTCGGATATCAACACAAGGTACCTGAGAGCATTAGTCAGAGTGTTGGTCATTCCTCTTTTCTCAAGAAGCTCACCATGTTCCTTTAAGTAAGTACAAAGAAACAATGCCAGATTCTGGATGAATACCTGTTCCTGGTCACGACCTGCTGAGTAGGCCTCACGGATGTTTGTGGTGAGCGGCAACATTACCTCCAACTGTTCCATAGTTTGCACAATTAATGCCACAAACTGTTCTTCATAGTTGCTCACAGTGACACCAGCTATCTCTGTTAGACAACTAAGAGTCACATTACGAAACATGGGTACATTGAGAAACTTGAAAATAAGAGTGCTTATCAATTTCATTTCAAATATGTATCCAAGAGGAATCCAGTTCAAAAACCTCAAAAGAGTGTGAAGGGTTGCATCGACAAGGGGGGCATTTTGAGAATTTTCCAAGACAAATTGACAAAGTTGAAATATCTGACTGAACTCTGAACACATAGTGTCTTTCAGATGTTTGGCTTTGGTTTGTGTGAGTTGTCCTGTGCTGAAAACAAATACCTCTTCACTAAGTAACTTCAGAATCACCATGTTGTTTTGGCAAAGGCTTTCATTTGTTTTTGATGCACCCACGATGTCACTTATGAAACTTTCCCAGTTGTGAGGCCATTCTCGCTTTAGAACTTGAATTAAAATCATGTTCAGTTTTTTCAGATAAACTTTGTTACTATCCATACTGACAGGGTCTGATGAATTTTTAATAATGAGCCCAACAATGTACTTCTTTATTCCTTCACACTGATTTCTTGGTAAGACTTTCCATCTTGTCTGTATCACTTGTTCCAATATTTGTAGAGCATAATATTTGGTCTCTTGATTCTGTGAGAACTCTAATATTGTATCAACACGGGTCCAAGCATCTGGGTGCTCCTTCAGGGCCGTGAGGATGTCCTGCGCGATCCGCTGCTGCTCCCCGACGGTCGAGTACAAACAACCAACAATGTTGTCTAGAAGGTTGATGTCCAGCTTTTGGTTAAAATCCAGAAGTTTAGAAGCTTGTTGCTCCAGAGTAGCCATTCTGATTTTGATAAACTTATATAAATTTGTTCCCCTTATATAAAATCAAACTTAAATTGATATATTCACATTCATTCCTCACCATATGCAACACTGAAAAGAAGAAACAAAAAAATTAGCAGTCTTCAATAACTCTAACCTCATTCAAGTACACATACAAAGTGGCGGCACTTGTTTGTTGATTAATGCCTTCTGAAGTATTTATATTGTCTGCTATAGTTCTACAAGGGTGCATTTGTTCGGCAAGAGCAAATTCTGGTGGGAAAGGAAAAAATATAGAGCACACACCCCGTAAGATCATCAACAGCGCTTGCGGCGTTACTTGTAAAACGACTTAGAAATGTTACTAATTAATCATTCTTAGCTGAGTAACATTCATTACTGGATAAATATACAGAATTATCTTACCCAAGAAAATAATTTGCGGCGCAATCAGTCTAACGCACTTCCATACACACTATCCGTTGTTTTCGTCGTTTTCTTCGCGGAGAAGCTTGAAAAAGCAAGCATAGCATCTATAAATTGTCTATGGTTTAAGAATGGAGACGAACGTTCCATTCAATAGTGGAGATTTATATCGCTCATTTGTTCATCTCTTTAACTTTTGTAGTTGACGCTTAGTGCAACAGAGAGGTTAAATAAAAATAACATGTTGATCGTTATGTGAATCAGCCTGAAAACGTCATCGCCTGTAGTCATTCATTCATGAATTCTTGTCTATGGGTCATGTGCTGCCAACTTTGATAAAAATCTTCCTTCATTCGCTCGGGTCATTTTAAACGTTCTGGGCCCCGTTTCACGAAGCAGCAACAACTCAGTTACAATAAAATTTTATATTCATTGCGTAGCCTATTCGCCTAAACTGTTAGCTAGCCCTTATCGTTTTATCCACGGAGACAAATTTGTCTCCGTGGTTATATCTCATTGTTTACGCAATGTACATCGAATTGTACTGTAATTTGTAGATTCGTGAAACGGCTCCCTGGTCTGGGGTAAGTTTGTGATTTTACCCCACGTTTTACCCGATTTCGATCACACAAAAAAAAGAAACAAAGATGTCTATGATTCCATCTGATCAATTTTTTTGACGTTTCATTCATGTGTCTTGGAATTTTCGATTTCGATCTTTTCAATTTCGGTAGATTTCTTGTATTTTAAATAACTAGGTAGTAATTTATATTTGAAGCCACAATTGATCTATGTCCGGATTAACGTAAAGCAATAATAAAGCAATAGTCGTGCAAAATGGCTAACGAGAATGAAGATCAACCTGCCAATGAGTCTACTGAAGATAGATTGGTGCCCAGAGATGAAAATGCTGCGGAAGCTGTTGCAGTTCCACAAGACCAAGAAGTCGATGTATGTTTATTAACATTTAAATACAATATGATGATGATGATACCTAGGCTTTTTTGAAAATACTTTGGGTTTTTATGTTTTTACAAAGCTAAAACGCCTTGGTGCTTAGATAAATAATTAAAGCTTTACAAATTGGTGGTCCTACGCATCCTTATTCTGATGATAGGGCTTTTCTCATCAAGAAATATATAAGTATAAATACCTGGCCTTGGCCTAATTTGTAGGTTATAATTATCTTCATAAAATGCCTCTTTACAGATCAATGCACAAATTGATGAACAACGGCGGAGAATGCAGCCTACCAAGTTGGAGTCCTTTTTTGCTATTACAAAGTCGCTTATAATAAGAGCTCTTGTGGTATACTTCATAACTTCCATATTCCGACAGCCTTCTGCACCAAAAACTGAGATAAGCCCTGGTACACCAGGGGTTACTAACTCCCCTGCCATAAATATTTTTAATAATGGATCTGTATTAGATGTATACACCTATTTGTCAGAGAAAGAATTCTTTGGAGATTTTGATAACTCAAGTTTAGTTTGGAAACACACTGGAGTAACTTATGGCGACTGGTATGGAGGACCAGATGGAGATGGCACTTATTCTCATTCCACAAAGTTTACTCCATCACAAGCTCTAAGGAACAATGGCTCCATATATATCCATGTATTTGTAGTACCATCAGGCAAATCTCCTGACCCTAAAGACAAGGAAAATTATGCTGGCCATCACATTACTTATGGGAAAAAGATGTTAAACAAATACAAAAAGTTGCGCTATCAAAAGACTCATAATTTGTTGACTGGTCAGACTGAGAAATCTGCCGAGGAAGTAAAAAAAGCTGAGACAATGAAAGAAGAAGTATTGTCTCATTGGCATCCAAATATGACCGTCAATTTAGTAACCGACCAGACAGCCTGGTTGCAAGGCAGTGTTCCTCCTCCACTTGATGAATTCATATACTTCACCCCAGATGGAAAGCAATACAAACCAGCAGTATTTATGAATGACTACTGGAATATGATGCGTGATTATGTCCCTATTAACAAAACCACTACTTCCCTTGATCTTCGTCTGACTTATCAGCCCCTGAGTCTGTTTAAGTGGCAACTGTATACTGCTCAAGCAATGAGAGATAAATTGAGCATGTTCTCAGCTTTAGGAGGCGAAGAACAAGATGAGGAACAAGACACAGTAAAAGAATTACTTATGGACACATCACCATATCTTCTGGCTATCACTATTTCAGTATCAGTACTCCACTCTATATTTGAGCTTCTAGCTTTCAAAAATGACATCCAATTTTGGAACAATAGGCAGTCACTGGAAGGACTATCTGTTAGATCAGTATTTTTCAATGTCTTTCAATCTACTGTTGTATTGCTTTATGTTCTTGACAATGAAACCAATTTAATGGTCAGAATTTCATGTGGTATAGGATTATTGATTGAAGTGTGGAAAATTAACAAAGTGATGGATGTAAAAGTCCACTGGGAGGATCGAATAATGGGTATACCAAAATTGTCATTCACTGACAAAGGATCTTATGTGCAATCTAGCACAAGGGAATATGACATTTTAGCTTTCCGTTACTTAAGCTGGGCATGTTTTCCTTTGTTAATTGGATATGGAGTTTACTCATTATTGTATCAGGAGCACAAGGGCTGGTATTCATTTGTCCTCAACATGATATATGGCTACCTATTGACTTTTGGATTCATTATGATGACCCCACAGTTGTTCATAAACTACAAACTGAAGTCTGTCGCTCATCTTCCTTGGCGGATGATGACATACAAATTCCTGAATACTTTCATTGATGACATGTTTGCCTTCGTTATCAAGATGCCTACAATGTATCGCATTGGTTGCTTCAGGGATGGTAAGTTGATTTTTTTAAACTTCTGAATAACTTTGTCCATTCAAGTTTTATATTAGTTATAAAAAAAATAGGGAACATGCATAAAAAATATTGGTTTTTTTCATAGTTCGTCTGAAAGTATACAAAACAGAATACTGGCAGTCAAAACAGAATTGAAATTGATTGAAAAACAAACCTGATACAACATTATTAAAACAATTAATATATCTGTCCCTCTTACAAAAACAAAGTTTTCTATGGCAGATGTATGGCCCGCGTGTCATATGACGTCACACGACACATCGGACCTCTCTAACCATCAACTTTGAAGCCTTATTATAACTTTGTTTCTGAACAAGATATTTGAAATATTTTTTTGTTTTATCTGGAATAAAAAATATTACGTGAATAATAAAAATTGTGCATATTCCCTATTGCGTTTGTTGCCTTGAAAATATTGCCTTGGTAAAAAAGAACAGAAAAAACAGACCAATAATTGTGAATTAAGTGTGTCCATCTGTTAAGTTTTCAAGGAGATGGTGTGACAAATTAGACGTCTATAACAACGGATGGCGAGAGATGGCCCAAGACAGGAGGGAATGGAAGAAAGAGAGAGAGGCCTTTGCCCTGCAGTGGGACATTTCGGGCTAAATCTAATCTGTTAAGTTTTCATAGCTAATTAATGGATTTTGATGAAAGGTACAAAAAAATATGTTTAATAAATTCTGAATTTTAAGTTCATTCTATTGTTTCAGATATTGTGTTCTTCATATTCTTGTACCAGCGTTGGATTTATAAGGTTGATCAAAAACGAGTTAACGAATTTGGTTTCTCTGGTGAAATGGAACTGCAAAAGAAGCAAGAGACAGGTGATACACCAGCTATCACTGAAGGTGAACAACAAACCACTGATAAGAAAAATGATTAGATAATGTAAACTATTCATCATACATAACTTTACTATTATTGTTGTGATGTGAATGACATTTTGTCTAATTTAATTTGTTTAGATTTGTGAATTATAAATAGTTGTTCAGTATTTTATCGACCTCTGGAGATGTGGTGTGCAAAGCCAGCTCATAGAATGTGAAATGTGTATAATTATTGTGTGTACAAATTGCCTTTCATCATATATGAAGAAACCTGATTAACTGCTTACAATATAGCAAAAAATTATCTATATAGTAATAGTAACACCATAAGTGGATTAAGAAAATTCTTGTTAATGTTTAGTTGGTTCACAAACATATTTCAGTGAAAGAAAGGCTGTGCATCTTAATTTTTATCTATTTAGAATAAAGGATGAGACATAACAATGTTTATATTTTGCTCAGTTGACTCTTTTTTCTGTATGCACATAATTAAACGTGTCAGCAAAATAACGCAATACCTTTCGGGTGTTAGATTAGCCCATGAAATTGAATAATTTATGACCAGTTTTTATTCTTTTATTTTGTGGAACTTCTAGAACAGTCTCAGTTTCATGGGCTATTATTTTGCTAACATGTTGTATATTTTTTTATATATAATTTTATAAGTAAAAATAAAATAGAAAAATCTTAACTAGGCAAATCAGCGAGTCTTTCGAAATTTGGTCTGCTTTTCAGTGACTGTAGAAAGTGGACTACTGGTTTGGCGTATTTATTATTCGTATCGTAATGTTCGTTTTAGGTAGAAATTTACGTACCTATTCTATGTATAATGAATTAGATAATTTAAAATTATCTTTGATATTTTGTCAGTTGAAGAGTGATCAAAAGAATGTTGTATTTAACTTGCTATGTGGTTAAGATTTTATCATCATTGTTTAATTATAGTATTAATTACTGCACAACATTTTATTACTTTAAAGATGTGAATGTTTATACAGAATGTCATTTTAAGTATTTATGGTGTCCTAGAATAAATTCGTTGTTTGAAATGCATTTGTTTAATTAAACGACACACAGTAAGTAAATCAATCAATTTTTATTTCAAGATAATTTATATTTAAACAGCATATGGCATACGGGAATAAAGGCATATGTATTAGTGGAATTCCTCTCACGATATAGGTAATGGAGGGTATCACCCATCCACGCGTTTTTAGGAGTGAGGGTCCCGCCGAGTATACGGATATTAGGTACTCTGCTGAGAAGTAATAGCGTCCCTACTAACTAGTTCAGTGAAGTGAGTGTTAGCTATATCATGAAACGAATTCCAAGAACTTGCGACTGTGCGGTGAGGATTTAGAGTGGCGTGACTTGATGCTGCGATTCAGGCATAGTCCAGAATCTAGGCTTTAGATCCTATCTTGGATCTAGTCTAGATGAATGAACTCCTTGGAAAACGCTGCGAAGGAAGTTCCGCTCGTCGACATGAATATGTTACGCACCCGTGCTCGCTCAGCGCACACTCGCAAAAAGATCTTACTGACAACCTTGTATAAACTAAGTACGTAATTACTATTTGCTCGAAAGGCAACCGTTTTCTCGTAGGTTCGTTATCTACAATTACAAAAATAAATCTGTGCTAATCTGTGTTAACGTGCACACAATATGTATGAATACTATTGTATTCATACAATTTTATACAAGATAACAAAAACTAACCGAAGTAAGTAATATTTAATGAAGGGGCAGAGTACTCTATGTGACATAAAAAATAATTACTTCCTACAGTAGTACAGTCCAATCAAGTTGTATGGATGGATCCTAAAATCTAGGTTCCAGGAACTCTTGCACCTTTACCTTCTTTGCCACTTAAATATTCCCTGCTGCGTTCCGAGACACGTTGTAACCGACTACATTTTTTTTTGATGTTCTATCGCTGACGGCACTGACAGTTTGAATTGGAAAACACCCATTATTTCACTTTTTGATATCTTTATAAATAAAAGTACTGGTACAGAACGCTTACCCTTCGAGCAAGTACTTTGTCTTAGCGTACCTAGTTAAATTTGACAAGAAATTGTTTGAGTCTCTATAAAAAACAATCTTTTAGACAGGTCAAAAAGGAAATCACATCACAACATACCTTTTAGATAAAATTCAATATCACAGTAGGTATAAAATCTCAATCTGAGATACTGATAAAATTAACGGCTTAACGCTGTATTCATTACAATCAATTAATTAACATGTAAATTTCTGATTAAAACTTTGTGTTTATACGATCAACCACGCGATGATCTGAATCATTCAGTATAATCAAACAGATCACGCAACATTTGTATTCTTGCGGTACATGAATACCATTTTCATTCATTCATTCATTCATTTTATAAAAGTCCGTGCAAACATGGAGCAAACATGGAGCAAAGTTCTTAGAGGGTTGGATCATGGAATATAATTTAGTAATCAAATAACACTAAAGACAAACTGGCTAAACCGTGGAATGTTTTTGTTATGTTCATGTTAAACTAACGCGGAAGTTTTCACAAGAAAACTGCCTTATATCGCAGTATTACATGACTATGAAACTAGATATAAAATTACTTATTTTGTGACCTTGCGTTATGGAAGTCCACAACATTCTGGTGAGACAGATAGGTACGATTGTTTATATTTTAAATATTGTTTAATCTTATTCACAATGGCTCAAAAATCACTAAGAAATCTTAGTCATAGTGTAGGCCCTACCAACAATACCTATACGGGTTGTAAGGAAAAGTCTCATTATCCTTTAAACCACATAACGTGTTAATGATGTGCAACAACTTTTACTATGGGGCCAACTCTGTAACTCAACAAAAAAAAATCTGCAGTTTCATACAAATTGTCAATACCTATATTGACCTAATGATTATAAAGCCAAAAACAACAGACACAAACAACAACAGACGTTATCTGTAACAATAATAATCTATATTGACAATTTGTATGGAACAGCTGATTTTTTTTGTTGAGTTACAGAGTTGGCCCCATAGTAAAAGTTGTTGCACATCACTAACACGTTAAAAACACACGTCATCGTTAACACGTAAAAGGTCTGCGAGATAAAAACTGGCAAAAGGGAAAATAGTTATAATAAATAATGCTATACAAATAAGACCTCGACGTTGACAATACGGGCCTAACACTAAAACTTATAATAATAACGACTTCATTAAAAATATTCGTATGGAACAATTAACTTGGTAATTTCATGGTCGTTGCAGCGTGGCGGTGTGGGGGTTACCTATAGGGGCAGCCGGGCGCCCAGTGGCCGCTGCGATGGCAGTTGAAGCAGCGGCCGTAGCCCCCCCAGTAGCTGCCCGGGACGCCGGGGACGTGCCGAGAGGACCGGCCACCATGATGACGGTTTGACCGTTCTGTACAATAAATAAACAAAATAAATATGCCATCTGATCCCAAACTAAGCAAAGCTTGTAATATGGGTATCAGACAGCTGATACAAAATCGTAAATAGATACAAACATACTTCACTCGTCACACGAATGTTTGCCCTGAACGCGATTTGAACCCGCGGCCCTGTGCTTCGAAGGCGCACTACCATGCCAACTAGGCTACAAAGCCGTCGAAATATCATGAACCGAAACAATATCATGAATTTCACAATCTGATGATGATTTCATAAGTGGGCTGGACTGAACCGACTTTCGTCTTATTGTGACGCAAAGTCGACAACCAACTAGCCCCGGTGCCAGAGCTATGAAGCCGCCGAAGGCTGTGCTCATGAAGCGACTGCCTATTTTCCGTAGACAGGGGGGCTAATTGGGTATTTGTAAATTTTTTTTTGGTATCTTGTCTTCATAATTTAATAAATCCAAACTTGTTAGTTTCTGTTTTAAACAGTGAGATAAATTTTGTCCTATTTTTAAAATTGACACAGTTATAAAAAATTAAATTAGAGAGGCAAATATTGCACTCAGTAACGTCACAGTGTCATACGATCTCCATACAAGAAAAGCGTTTTGATAAAGAGACAGTAATATTGAATCACTAGTTTTATTACCGATTAGCTGTCCGCCCGCGGCTGGCTATGTAACATTTTCCCGTGGGAATAAGATTTTTTCCGTAAAATGTATCCTATGTTGCCAGGGTACAAACTATCTCCATTCCAGATTTCATCCAAATCCGTTTTTAGTATTCGGAACAAACATCCAAATATGTTTTCACATTTATAATATTAGTGTGATTTTGCTTTTTTTTGTGAATCGTATGCCACTAATCTATATTTTTATATTAATTTATGCATTCAAGAACAGTCAAATACCAAAATATCAAACAGGCAGGATCAAGCAGGATGCGAATAGCACAGAACCCTGAGTAGAATTGAGAGAAGGCCTAAAGTTGTCTACACACAGTGCCGGCGGCGGTGCCGCCGCGCCGGCCAAGCCGTAGTGGGCCCGGCAGCTTACAAAGCTATAACTGTATGGCGGCACGTGTGTAGTAGCCTTAATACTATACCTAGCAGTGATTGGATGTGAGCTAAGAATGATGAAAATAACATTCGGCTTTCTAAGCGTCCAGCGGTTTTGGTTGATTTGAGCTTTCTCTTGTAGGGGCAGTCAATCGAGTTCTTGCTGGTTAGCATAAGCATCATAATTAGCTGCGTAAAGGCTGAAGATGTGGGTTCAATTCAAACCCCACCGGAAGGATTTCGTTTTTGATTATTTTCTATGATTCTAAAATATTTAAGATTTCTTCTATGGGTTGCAAGATTTACGGCCGACATCAAAAACTAATGGTAACAATTATTGTGAACTCACCGGCTGTAGTATGTGGAACACCTGCTGCCGGTCGAAGGCTATCGGCACGTGCGGCGGCCTCCCCCGCCCCCTCACCGCCCGCACCGCCCGCAGCGTCCCCTGCGCCGGCGGCGGCGGCGTCGCCAGGTGAGTCAGATCCACTGTCGGAATCTATAATAGGGATAAAACCAAATTGGAACCAGTGAGCGTATACAACGTGCCAAACATGGACAAGCTTTCTTAGTTCTTGGTATTTTCTCGCTTTAATTTTTTTAATTCGAATAAAAACTTTTTGGAAAGAATTTTTGGAGGACAAGGAAAACTTTTTGGAGGAAAGGTTACGAAAATCACCTATTGACTTCTACCTAACGTTTGTACCGTCTTGCGACGGAGACCGCTTTATTTCTCTTTCTATCCCTGGATGTTTTGACATCTTCGCGGCAAAGGTTGTAACCTACTCTGCATGTTGTTTTTAACAACGCTCACTATAGCAGCTTCGGTCCTCCTCATCGCCGCTGACTAGGTAAAGATCGCGCCGAACTTATAGACCGCTCTGAAGTTGCTTCGCGCATTGCGCGTTGTCGCTTTTACCTATATTTTGCAGTAGCAAATCGAATCGTGCCGTGTTCAGAGCGGTCTAGAAGTTTGGCGCGATCTGTATATTGAGGTTGAGTGCTACATTGCCAGTGTACTCTGATACCATATCAGTCGGTTTTCCTGCAGCTGGTCGCAGCGATGATGTCATGAACGCCGAGGCTGCCTCGCTCGTACTCGTTGTAGACCCTATCGAGCCTCGTCACTCCGCACATCCAATCCACTTCAGCATGATTATGATGATTACATACTTTATGAACATGAACGGGTGGGTAGTTTGGCCCTTGTGTCACCTCCGTAGATCAAGACTGGTCTTATAACTCACTTATAGATTCAACCCTTCAATTGAATAGGCATCCAGCCGTTCGCAAGCGACTCCGATAAGTTCTCACACCCGTGCTGAACATTACTTTCTAACTCTAACATAACTCACCGGACTTTTCTATCATGCTACCCAGGTACTCATCGCACTGTAAAGGTACGCGCACATTATGCGAGGCCGCAGCGTGCCGGGTCGCAGCGCAAAAATCCGCTCAAATCGCTCGTATGTATTTTATATGAACTATCGCACACTATGCCCCGGGTCGCAGCGGGCCGCATAATCCGCATGCGTGCGATGCGGCCCACCCCGGCACGCTGCGTGTGCGCGTATCTATCCATCTACCACTGTGGGGCCAGTGCTGGGCGTCACGACGTTACACTCCACGTGAGGGTTTTTGCCACACTTAGTGCTAATCCGTCTGCCTACAAATATTTATTTCGTGCTCTTGGGTGGCTCTTCCTCCGGTAATAAGGTACCGGACTGACTAGTTTAATTAAGCTTCATTTTATCAAATTTAAAAACAGCTTCTGGTAAATCCACGAATGATGTGGTCGCGGTTCGTGCGTCGTCATTAATAACCGACGTCACTTGTCGCTTTGATCATTTGTGTTATTTTTTTAGGATTCCGTAGTCAAAAAAGAACCCTTATAGTTTCGCCATGTCCGTCTGTCTGTCCGTCCGCGGCTTAATATACATATTAATCATGCCGACAAAGCTGAAGAATAAAATCTTTAAAAAAATAAAAGTGTTCGAATTTAATTACCTGACTCGGAGCCCCGCCGCCGCTCGTAGTATGCGTCGACGAAGTTGTCGTAGTCGTTGTGGTCCTCGTCCTCGAAATCGAAGTAGCCGTCGTAGCCATCACCGTAGCTGCTGTTGTCGCTGTGGGATTAATACAATATACAGGGTGGCCCATTTAGATGGGTCAGGTCAGTATGGGTAACTCTGAAACTGACATAGAAAGATCTGTTCTAAGGAACCACGTCATCAATTTTAGTGACAGGAAAAACTGCATTCACGGATTTAAAAAATACCTCGTCAGGAATCGAACCCGGTCGTATTGAAGAAATTTATTATTATTCCTTGTTGATGGTGATTTCAAGTGAATGTGCTTTAGTTGGCTCCCTAGAAGCGTGCTTGAACTTAAACCTCCATTGTAAAAATCTATAGGGATTACCTAATTGAAGGTACGACGGACTTTGTGTACTCAGTGATAGGTAATCAGCCTATCAACTAGATTATAGGCATTCACAGCCTTTTTCCTAAGTCAGGAACCACATCTTAAAGTGTTGTTACAAGCTCATTATATTGTTAATATTAAAAATTATAACTAGATTTCTCAATACTTCTCGTACAGTAAAGTTGATTGGATCAATTACAAACTCAAACTACACCCAATGGGAATTTTTGAAAATAGAACTAGACATCCCGCTGAATGGGGCAAATCAATGGGGATTATTGGAATAGCCCCAATTTTAGAAGTCAAAAATATTTTGATTAACCATTTTTTAGACATCTGGCGACCATTTTACAAAAATAAGCATAACTATCTGATTCTCATACATAATATTTAACAATCTACATTATATGTCACACGGGGTAAATGCCTCGCGAGAATATTTGGGTTATTGCTAGCGCATTCGAACACTATGTAGCGCAAAAATACAAAAATTGTTGTTGGTAGAATACATACTGTTCCTCTGATTCCTCCTCCTCCCCCCCCTCGACTGATTCGTCGTCGTCGGAGTCACCGTCGTCGAAGCTGCGACTTCCGCTATTTAAAAAATAAATAAATAAAAGGAAACTACAACCGGAAAGTACTTCTTTCTACACATAGAAACAGAAACAACTTATTGATATAAAGGAAGGATTGACACACACACAAACACACACTACACCACAGAATTAATATAGTAACTACACTATCTATACACATTAATAAACCGCTACAAGCAGGATGATATTTTTATTTAATAATTATAAAACAGAAAATGAAATATTTTGTCGATCTTGGATAGGACTCGAACCTGCATCTCCTTGGCTATCCGGACCAGAAACAGGCGCATTACCAATTATGCCACCAAGCTCTGTGAAAAGTCGACGAAATTTTTCACTGCTTTTTACTTTAATGCTCAGAGTGCATTACATTATAAAATAAACTGGATTTAAATCCAACAAAGTGTTCTTTTATGACGTTTAGCCGAAAACATTGTCCGGTGACCTTTAGCTATGTCCTTAAGTCTCAACCTCTCCTTAAAGTTCACTGTGTGCGCGATCTTGTCGTGATGTCGTGATGCATGATTCTCGGTTATTGTTTGACGAACATATTGAAGCTACTGTCTCTAAAGCTACTAAATCTTTAGGATTCTTGATGCGTAACTCAAAAAACTTTTCTAATGCTAAAACATTTAAAATCTTGTACTGTACGTTTGTCCGTAGTGGCCTGGAGTATGCCTCTCAAATATGGAATCCAAGATACGCTACATATATTAGTAGACTTGAAAACGTCCAAAAAAATGTATTCGTTATTTATGCTACCATACAAAAACTCAATATAATTCTATTGACTACGCAAGGATATGTAAAAAACACCATTTATTAACGTTAGAGAACCGACGATCTATAGCTGATGTTATCTTCTTGATGAAAATTGTCCATGGTCTCATTGACAGTCCTGAGTTACTTTCCCTATTGAATTTTAACATCCCCGCTAGATCTCTTCGCAAGTATGATTTAACTTCATTTAAAACCTTGTAATACTAATTACAGATCGAATACATTTATGTTGCGAGCAGTTAAGACTTTCAATTTGTTGTCCAGCAAACTTGACTTAGATTTATTCAATAACAGCTGTGAGTCAGTAAGGCGTCAACTTACTAGTCACATCTTTACATTGGTTGATTAATTGTAATTTCTACATAGTTTATAAATTTGTGCGCTGCGGTTCTCATCTGCGGATTTATTTTTGGTTTTTTGTTTAATGTTTCAATTTGTGTTTTGTGGTGTTGGTAAGCTGGTGCTTAATGTACTTACTTGTGACGTGAATGTTTGGCTGTTAGTCTCAACGTAGTTTCATTTTTTTTACCTAGTTCTATCTGTGGGAACCTTTAATTGGTTTAAAAGTTGCAATTGTATTAATTATTTAGATTTAATATAACTGTTGGTTCTCCTGTCAAATAAAAAATAAAATAAAATAAATAAATAAATAAAATTATCAAGTGACCCATTTTGTAAACGTTATTTATGTATCGTGTGCGTTTGTTAGTGTTTCAATGAATAAATGATTTGTTGTAAATTTATAACCAATAACCATCTCAGACGACAAGATAACCATCCAACAAGTGGGAAGAAAGATATGGGTGTTTTTTTCAACTAAATGTATGTTGCCTTTGGCCCAAAACTATCCCGTTAAATACCAAAAATAAAATAGTTTACTGTAATCTAATCTGAAATACAAGTAAGTTTCAAATTTAATTTTAGGGGGATTACTACGCGCTTGCGCCACTTCGATAAAAAAATATAACTCCTTGTATAAACAAATAAAAAATCTGGTCGATAAAATTGTTTCATATGTTGCAGTATTTTAGAACTGATTAATGCAATAAAATATGGCTACTTGTAGTTACAGATAGCAAAAGTGCAAAAAACGGCCGTTACTACATGTAAATTTTTATAGTTTAATTTTATCTGTCTTAAAAATACTAAAAACACACACACACCACACACTCGAAAAACACACAACACTACACTACACACAGCACTAAGCACAGTACTAAGTAAGTACTACACTAGAAAATCTACAACATTTTGATATATTTTTATTCTCGTAGTTATGATATTTTTTATAGAACTGGCGCTAGTGTTCAGTAGGTATTAACAGTTTAGTATTTTTTGGTTACAGCTTTCTTTCCTACCAAAAGTTCTATTCGTGTCTTACACATAGAAGGTATGGTAAAACCACTGCACCATTATTAGTAATCTAATCAATGATCAAGCAAGCATACCGACTGTCGTCCCTGCGCGGCGCTCGCGCTAGTTGCGACTCGCTCTCTGTGAACAATACAGCTTCATAAGCCTACTCCATTCTATAACTTACTTAGTTACTTAAACTTATTATTATTATTAGCATCTCATACTTTCATCTTCAATATAATATAATTTATTATACTACTATCGGCAGTTCTTATTGCTTGACGTTTTTAAATATTTTGTATCAAAATAAAGTAATAATTATAAAGCAGAAAATGAAAAAATTACAATAATAATCTACAATAAAGTAATTTTTCGGTTTTGATTTTCATACAGGGATTTTTTAAATGATACGAAATATTTTATTAATATAATTTACTTTATTTACAAATCGTAATGCAAATTTAAAAATCTTAAGGATTGATGATTATTACACAATATAATATGTAATCACCAATATATACATATTACATATTATATTATTATTATATACATACATATTATGTACTTATACAATATTAGAACAATAATTAAAATATTTAAATAAATTAATACATGATGAAAATATATTTTATATAATTTATCTGCAAAATTAAATAATTTGGTGAGAATTTATTTTCTACAAAATTTTTACTAACGCGACTATTACACATTTTGTTTCTTTTACTTTTACAACGACAAATCTGTTTAAATAGTAAAAGATGACATTACTGTACGAGTTTTAGATGCAATATTCGAAAATATGAAGCTGCATTGTTCACATGTAACATCAATAAATAGCCAGGAAATATCGTACATCTTTATTTGACCCTACCGGCAGCGGAGGTCGATAACTTTGACTACATAGAAGTTATTCAATCGACCGCCACACGAACCAGCGAAGCTCAAGCCAAGTCGAGTAGAGTTGGGCCAACAACAGCGGTATATCGTATCATCTTTATTGCAAAATTAAGCTGGATTTTAAACTTCCAATAGGGAATATACATAAAAAAAAATATAAGTTCTTTTCTTAGTTCATCTGAAAGTATACAAAAATAGAATACTGACAATCAAAACAGAATCGAAATTGATCTAAAAACAAACTAGATACAACATTATTATACTTGGGTTACTATAGGATGAGCTCTGACAGATTAAAATTTTTAAAACTTTTTAATTTTATTTCGTTTATTTATTTATGAAGTAAAATTACATACTGTTTAATGAAAAATAAGAGGTGAAGTTAGTTTGTTTTAAAATTGTAGCTATTATGGTTTTTAAACTGAATATTATAAAAAAAGTTGTTAACGTTGTATGAAAAATTTTCCAGCTGTCAGAACTCATCCTATAATAACCCGACTATAGACAAATATATCTGTCGAAAACAAAAACAAAATTTTCTATGGCGGATGTATTTCCCGCGTGACATATGACGACACATGTCACGTCGGACCTCTCTGTCTAACCATCAACTTTGAAGCCTTATAACTTTGTTTCTGAGCAAAATATTTGAAAATAATTTTTGAAGTGTTTATGTGGAACTTGAAGTAATTCGATTAATGAATTTAAATTTTTTTTGCATATTCTCTATTCTCTCTATCGAACACAGCGAAGCTAATAGAAAAACTAGCGTTGACGTCTCCTACAAATAAACGCAGATAGCAGCCGAGGATAAAGCCAATATCGTGGCCGTGGCGGTCGATATGCTTGACCGCTATTTGTATACAAACAAAGGTTGTTATATACTAAATACTTGTATACCAATGCCAGTATTTATGTACAGAGGACAAAGGATATAGTCAGGCCCGGCCGCTTGAAACGGTTTGAATTCTCTCAAGAGATTTTTTATATGAAATTTTGTTTGCATGTATAGTTTACCGAACTGCACAATTATGCGAAATTTCATGATACGGCATAAATAATTACCAGAGAAAACTTGATCAGTTTCAAGCAGCCTGGCCTGACTATATCCTTGGTCCTCTGTACTATCCGTTTACTTAAAGAAAGTGTCTTGAAACAGCTAAAAATGTATTCATCTCAAGCTTATTCAATAAGAAGCAAATTACAAAAAAATATTGCTGCTTTGGTTAGTTAACTGTGAACAAATTCAACTATTTTTTTTTTATTTTTTTTTTCTTATTTTCTACTACGATGTTTTGAAGTCGTACCTTCTCTCGCCTTCAACAAGTCCTGTCTCTTTTTCTTCACCTCATCGGGTTGATTTAGTACCATTGTATCTATTAATGAGTCTATAACAAGACTCCTGCACTCAGACGTAATGGGCGCTCTGGAAAAGTAATATAACTATTATTTATTATAAAAGAAACATCATGATTGTCAAATCTTCGCTCGCGTTCAATGTTCTTGGTCCGGTAAGCCTACCAAGCAATGACTTATATAAATGCCTACGTGTAAGGGATTTTATTCGTAGAGGTGGGCGGACCGATTCTAGAAAAACCGTCACTGACTCTAGAGGAATACTCCCACCACTTTCGACGAGCGCTCATAAGCTGTCGCCAGAACTACAACATATTAAGAGGTTTTCTGTGTACCCATAAACACACCTGCATATAGGACAGTCTTTTTTCTTCTTCTTCCACATGGCGATGCAGTATTTGCAGAAGGTGTGCGAACAGCTGAGCGTGGTGGCCGCGATGAACTGCTCGGCGCAGATGCTGCACTGCAGCTCGCTCTCCACCAGCTCGCCCACCTGCTGCAGCGCGGCCTGCTTGGAGCCGCCCGCCTCGCCGCAGGGCTCCGGCACCAACGCTTCCAGAAGGGTGTTCTTTTCCGTCTCCACTGTTTGTAATTGGTCTCGCAACTGTAAGAAAACCATTCATCATCATCATCAGCTCAGCCGGAAGACGTCCACTGCTGAAAATAAGCATTAGGCCTCCCCCATATTTTTCCAACCTGAACGGTACTGGGTTACTTGCATCCAATGGCGCCCAGCAACTTTCACCAACCAACAAGGATATAAGTAGAGATAATCAATCATTTTTAGTGTATGAAACATTTTAAGGTGTTTAGTCCATGACACTCAATGACATTTTCCAACAGGTTAGAAACAGATTACAAAATTGGCCCTCTCTTGCACGACATGATAATTGATTTACCATGAGAGATGGTTTATTTTGCACTTGACAAACTTATTATGTTCCTTGAGGAAAGTTATTCAGTTTCGTGAACTGTAATACACCCTTTTTAAATGTTTCAAACAAGCACTTTGGCTAACAATATGCCGCAATAACATAAGACTAACTGCTATATAATTTATAATATAATTATGTCCTTCTAACTCACTTTCTCAAGCTGTTGCTGTAAACAAGAAATGACTTCATTGGATTGATCTGCCTCCTTCTGGATCCTCTCGGCGGCGATGGCTGCCAATTCTATTTCTCGTTCTTTGACTTTTTCCTGCACAAAAACTAGGTTATGAAAAAAGACAAATAAAAATATGTAAAATGAAAGAACACTGAATCAATCTTTTTCCCGTACCTTGGCCTCCTCTATTGATTTTTGAGCATTTATTTCAGCTTCAGAGAGCATTTTTTGTATCTCTTCCCTTTCTTTCATCTGAAAAAGACTTGACTTGAAAACTTTGAGAAAACAAAATATATCAACAATCCGGTCGGTTATTTTGTTCTAAAGGTCGTTTAGTATTTTTAGAACTGATTAATTTATGAAAATGTTGTTAATTGTAGTTACAGACAGCGAAAGTGTTAAAAACAGGCGTTATTTGCACTTATGCTATCTGTTACTACAACAAAACACATTTTATTCAATTTGTCATTTTTAAAAATACTGCACAACCTTTGAAATAATATAACCGACCGGATTTTTGATATATTTTGTTTTCTCGGAGTTATGATTTTTTATTGAAGTGGCGCTAGCGTTCAAGGTCATTGGCGTGGGGGAGCCCCTTAACTAGTGACACAACCAGTATTTATTACTAAATATTGTTTCTGAATAGGAAATATGAGCAACACTTGACAACACACTACAAAAAGCATGTGCAAAAGCACGCGGGTGATCGACACACGAATAAAGCCGCGGTATACCGTGGTTTTAAAAACCGACAAGCCTGGCTCGCGGCTCGTCAGCGTTGTTTTAATTTTTACTCGGGTCGTCATGCAAAACCGCGCGTCGATCACGAGCCGACAGTTTTCGGCGAGACAGCGTAGCAAAATAAATGTATTTTGTTTTTACCACAGAGAAATAAGGGAGAAGAGGTGCCCTAAGCAATGTAGTCTAGCTTTAATTAGTGTGGTCCTGACGTCATAACTCAATAGTGCTTGATATTCCACGCCAGGGGCGCTGTAATCAGTTTGACTCGTTCTCGGCCCCGTGCAGACTCATTATTTGTTTTTTAAATTCGCGTTCATGTGTGTTTCGGTGCAAAATGAAGTGTTGTATAATTTCGTGCAAAAGCTATACGGACGACCGACGTATAATAGACGGAAATAGATTATCTTTTCACTCGTAAGTATTTTTAGTTTTACACTTATTTGTTTTATTATTCTAGAAAGATCGATGCAGCGACTAGTAAATTATTTATACTAAGTGACATCTAGCGGCACGTAGAAGAACTTTTACCGTTAAAAACAAGGGCCCTACTCAGGCCGACCAAAAATAATGTCGGGGGGGTCACAAAGGTTGTTAAATTACAAAAGTATAGTTTTCAAAGTATATTGTTTCAATTATATCCTTATGTGTAGAACAAAGATATGTGCCCAAATAATGATATCTTGATAGAGTGTACTTGTTGTTAGCGTGCATTTAACCAACCTGGAGTAATCTTTTACTCGAATGTTTTCCCTACATATTGAATTATTCTAGTATACGGGAATTCAAATTAATTAATTACAATTTTATACTATTTCTTCTTATTTTAGAGTTTTGTTTTTTCTAGATTTCCTTTAGACATCACGGTGAGGAATAAGTGGATTTCTGCAATTAACCGTGAAGGTTGGACACCAACTAAATATAGTAAAATATGTTCTCTTCACTTTGATCCAGAAGACTTTATTAAAACAAAAAAAGGTTATAGAAAAATACGAGATGGTGCTGTCCCAAAAAATCCGATACAAGATCAGGTATTTTTTAATGACAGGATTTAATACTATGGAATTGAAATTAATGAAGTTTGTGTTAGCTCATTATGTAACACAATTTTATGACATTTTACTTAGAAGCATCTATCAGTCGGCATTAAAAAATGAAAATCTTAAAGATTCCTTATTAGATGACCCCCATTTTTACTGGTGCCTTAGTCCGGCCCACGTCCGGCCCTAGCTAAAACAGGCTTACTACTTCTGTCATCTAGTGTCGAGTAGGAGAATTTTTTCGAACACCGACGCATACAGAGTTCTACTACTGGCCCCTAGATACCAGCACGGCTGTAACCCCTCCCGCACCCCCGCTTTGTGGCTTCACTTGGTTCTATACAGAAAACGAGATAAGGCATCTCTTCTCCCTTATTTCTCTGTGGTTTTTACAAGCTTTTTATTAGCTTGCACTGTATGTTGGGTGTGTGGGTTTGTGGGTATGTCAAAGTCAAAGTCAAAATAATTTATTTCCATAGGATGTTATTACATCACTTAGATCCGTCATTACATTTTTTTGGGTGAGTTCACTAACACAATGGCGGAATCTGTGGAGAAGAGAAGAGATGTTCGGGCGAAATCTTGCAACTCAAATTTGAAGCACTTGCTGCCATTGGAATTTGATGAAATTTGGTACACTTATGTAACCGCGATGACAATGCAATATTATGGTACCATGGAGCTGGTCTGATGATGGAGACGGAAGGTGGCCATAGGAACTCCTTTAATACACAACACAACCTAGTCGTGTTTGGGCTCGTTGGATTTGTATTAACAAGATCTTTAGTCATACGTGATGTCCAGGGTCTCATGATGGAGCCGGTAGGTGGCCATAGGAACTCCTCTAATACACAACACAACCTAGTCGTGTTTGGGCTCGTTGGATTTGTCTTAACAAGATCTTTAGTCATACGTGATGTCCAGGGTCTCATGATGGAGCCGGAAGGTGGCCATAGGAACTCCTTAAATACATACCACAACCTAGTCGTGTTTGGGCGAGTTGGATTTGTCTTAACAAGGTGTAGTAGTGGTGGGGTTGTGTACAAAAGAGAAAAGATTATTTAGGGACTCCACGGCTTTAAAAGCTTGTTTAAAAAGGATTTTTAATTAAAATTATTCTATAGTAGGTGTCACTAAAACCAATAATTTATTGTATATTTCTTCAGACATTCGCAAGTAATTTCTATAGACAAGTGGTTCTACCGAAAATTCTTTTATTAAATTGGCGTATGTCAACTGTTCCCTATTCTCTATCCAACTTTTAACCTAAACTCTAGGGCGCTTTCGCTTCTTTTTTAATATTTCGTTGTATCCTCTATAGGATAGAACAGTTAGTTAGATAATACAAAGTTTCAGACTCCGAGCAAGACATGTTGCTTTGAAATACAATGCACAACTGTTTGGCTCGCTAGTCGACCACTCTGCACGAGCCACGAGTAAAACCTTATTCTTTAAAACCGCGGTCTACGGCTCGTGCCTCGATTACCCGCTTTATTCACATATTAATGTAAGCCCAGAAAAATCTTTGGTTTATGATGTTATTATTTTAAAAATTTGTGGAACAAAAGTAGTTCAGTTTCATGGGCTGACATACCACCCGAGAGAAGTTCTTTAGACAGGGGACTAAAGTTATTAAAACTATAAAAATTATGAGTAGATTACCAGTTGCTCCATTTTGACCTGGTCTTCGTGGCTGAGCTTCCTCATGTCCTCCATCTGCGCGGCGAGCTGCTGCTCGGCCTGCAGCCGCTGCTGCGCCGTCTGCTGTTCCTGGGCTTCCAGGTTCTTCTTCATCTTGTCCAACTCTAGTATTAGAGCTTCCTCCCTTTGCTTCCTCAGCTCCTCCAGTTCTTTTATTTCCTAAATTATAGAAAAATACACTCAGACCACAGATTTTT
Organism: Carpatolechia fugitivella; assembly: GCA_951230895.1. Lineage (NCBI taxonomy): Eukaryota > Metazoa > Arthropoda > Insecta > Lepidoptera > Gelechiidae > Carpatolechia > Carpatolechia fugitivella. The sequence goes on along the minus strand of OX579655.1, from coordinate 7,318,069 downwards.
AGAATGAAAAAGTTGTATATACGAAGGTAAATAAATAAAAAAATTCCACTATACAACGTGTAACAAAGAATACCAAACAAAAGAATATTTTTTACCAAAGGCATTTAATTGGAGATCAGCTGTGTCAAAGAATATTCGGACCAGATATGTAATTTTAGGTCAATGCGACTATTTTTACCACTACGGTAAAAAATGTTTACGTACAACTTGTACCATAACATTCACATTAGAACAATTAATTCCGAAATTAAAAAAACTACAAATAAATAAAAAAAGATTTGTTAAATAATTGTTATGAAATAATAATAAATAATAATAATAATATACATGTTTGTAAATACAATAAGATAATTAGGCAAAAAAAATAATTCTAACAAATTTGATTTAAGTAAATCTCTTTTAAAAATGTAGGTACATAATAATCTATACCGTTCTGAGAATCGATAGTCTATATTTTAGGTGTCAATCTCAGGTTGATTGGAATATTTGATTAAATGCCTTTGATGAAAAATATTCTTTTTTTTGGTATTTTTGTAACATGTTGCTTAAAAGTATGTCCTGTTCCAACCTGTCAAATACCTTTATTAAGCTATTGTTTGTGTGTGGATATCTAGTATATAAAAAATAGAGTTGACCTGTTCTTTTGCCAGTGTTAGAAGTTCAGTTTCCTTCAGAAGTTGCTCTTCCCATTCTTGTTTTTCTCTTAACCTAACTTCCTCTTGTTCCTTGGCTTTGGCCTCCAATTTCTTCAATAACTCATCTTTAGATGAAGTTGCTCTGTTTAGCTCCAGCATAAACTCCTCCCTTTCTTTCAAAAGCTTCTCTTTCAATAGATTGTTCTCATCAAGAAGTTCCGTTTCAGTTTCATTATGTTTTTTAATTTGGTCCTGTGTATTACAAAATATAGTTAGAATATTTGAAATAAATATGTAAACAAATGGGAATATAGATTTTCAGTACTTAAAATTATTTTAGAAGCAATAAAAAAAAGTTTTGTTTGTATTTATGAAACTAATTAATAATAAGTTTCTGTTACTTTTACAACCCTGCGTTCCGAGATGCGCTGAAATCGATTAAAGTACCCATAATTGCGTTCCGAATCACTGACAGCACTACATTTTTTTTTATCGCTGGCAGCGCTGAAAGTCTCATTCGGAATGCGCCCACATTATTGTAACGAAGCTTACCATAAGTTCAGTTATCTTTCCTTCCATTTCTTCTCTAACAATGGAAAGCTGTACATCTCTTTCCTCAATAAGAGTTGCTTTCTGTCTTTCAACTTCATCCTTCTCTCCTTTTAAATTTTCAATTTGTTCCGCAAAATCTATCTTCAGCTGCTGAATTTTTCTATTCATATCCAACTGCAACTGATCCTTCAAAATTTTTGTTGTGGTTTTCTGCTGTTGAGTGTTATGCAGTTTCTCTTCAAGATGCTTCATTTCATAGTTCTGAGATTCTTCAAACTTCATTTTTATAACATCTTCATTTGGTTCCAGTTTTATCCTTTTTCTTGGTATTTCAAACAAATCTGAACTTGGGTCCATAAACTTGTACATAAATTCGTGGGATGGTTCAAGATCAATAATGTCTTCATGAGCCAGTTTCCTCATAACTCCTTTCCCTAGCCGATCCCCGTTGACTGAAACGCCACAGAGACTACTGTCTTCAATGGCCCAATCATTATCATTTGTTTTCTTAAAGGTGCAATGGGTTCTGGATATTAGCACAACAGGTATGAGTGCAGAGCAGTGTTTCCCACGGCCGACTGTAAACTGAAAATGATAAGAAATATGACTGATAAAATACACGATTATAGGTACACGACTTAACGGCACTTCAATTTGTACCGGCACGAAAAGCCTTATTGCTGATAACCTGCTGTGTGAAAACGTCGAGTTCAGAGTGTGAAATAAAAAGTAATCGTAACTGGTTAATTTTCGACAGAACACAAAAGAGACACCACTGTTTTTATTTAAAACTGGACAGGAAACAATATTATTATTATCAGTTTAAAAACCAAAGTATTTTTCAAGATTGTTTGTACTCACGTTGTCACCGGCCAGTTGGATTTTATTTAACCTATCAAATTCCGGTTTCAAAGGTTTACAGGATATCAAAAAAGGCTCGTTTTCGGACATATTTAGGCTTATTAAAACATACAAACGAACAAAATACAAAACAAATTCACGCCATTTGATTCACAGACAATAATCTCTGCGTTCTGAGATGCGCTGAAATCGGCACCCGTAATCGCGTTCCGAATTACTGTTAGCTGTCAAAACTCATACCTTTATTTGCTTTTCTGATCGCTGACAGCGCTGAAAGTCTATTCGGAATGCGCCCAATATAAAATATAAACTAACGAATGAATGAAAAATAAATTGAATGAATGAGAGAAATTTGCAAACAATGCTGCCAACATACCATAAAAACTGTTTGGCTACGTTCAAAATAAGAAGAATAAAAAAGATGCTGATTCGGGGCGGGGGGTTTGAACATCCCAGTATGAGAGTCTGGCATAGTGATGTGATAACCACTATTTTGCGGAAATGTAGGATTTAAATTGAAAAAACGGCGCATGATAAAACCTATATATATCGATGAGGATCTATAGACGAACAAAATGATATATTATGACGACGTGATGTCCTACCGCGCAACCTTTTCGAGATAATCTATGTTAAAGACCCTGTATGGTTAAGAATCCTAATTTATTCCCATGCGATTAAATACTTATAGTACAACAATTTTTGCACATGATGTTTGCATTTTCTGCGCCGCATACTATATCTTACATACATACATACATCCATACATATAATCACGTACATTATCCCTAAAGGGGTGAGCAGATCCTTAGATGGCACACGGGAAGCTCACACTAAAACCATGGCAAAATATTTGGGCGAATGTGTTAGGTATAGCAATACCTACACTCATTACTCTGTTGTTTTAACTCAGTCTAATTTGAGAAGCCCTTCGACATGTTCGCTAGTTCTTTAATATTCACTCCAGAATAAAAAATTATATTCCCTATTAATTATATTTTATTTGTCTTCACACGCCCACCACACCAGATGGTGGAGCTTGTGTTTTAGTATTCCCGAGTACCTCTGTCAATGCGGCGAGTCCCTCTCTAAATATGTAAAAAAGTAGCTTCAGTCTCTAGTACAAAATAAGATGTAAACCATATTCCCCGTACCAGATGGAAGAAGGAGGAGTGCTGAGGATGTCAAAAAACGACATAAAAGATAAGTGTTATTAGTGTGATAAGTGCTCCAATACGAGCATATGACCCAAGGTATTGTCGTCGTCTTCTGTGTTCGCCGCTACGGGTTCTTGAAGAAACTGCAGCTATTGATTAATTATATGCATTTATACTTCGCACAGCTTCGTGGAGATGATTGTTCGTGGTCGCTGAGGAAGATTTTTATTGGATTATCTGAACTCATTAATGTACACACGAAACTTTTCCAGAACATGAAGACACGAAGTAACTAACCAATGTGGCCATAAATTCTGATGACAATAATTTACGTTGGCTGTTGTCTTCGAAAGTTAAGTGCTGTAGGATCTTTTATTTAAAAACATGAAAAAAGGCCTCTCTTATAATATATTGTGAGTCTTCAAGGTTCGAAGAAATAAAACTTTGGAAGATGAGTTCTGTACTGAACTGGGTCATACATACTGCAGAATGTTGATGAGAAGACCGTTATTTGTCTTTACCGCATGAACCTGTCGGCGGAGTGAGTGACTGTCATGTCAAGGTCGCTCGCTGCAGTGAGAGGGGACAAAGATGATGGATAGAATAAAATTAATAAAATGCAAAGCGCTATAATATAATATATTTTTTAATGTTATGGGTTACGGTGCCCACATATGAAGCCACGATGGCAGTATTCCGTCGTGATATGCTTGTTCGCGGGGTGACGGCATCTACCTCGTCAAATCAGTGGTCAATTTGTGATCAAGTTCAGTTTCGTGTTGTGCACTAGTGTTTTATATGGTCGATGGCGCTGAAAAGAGATGCCATGCTTGCTGCAGCTACGGTGGAAGATTCTGTTGCTTCTACTACTGCGAAATCCTTCCAAGATGAAGACGAAGTCCTGCGATGTTCGTCGGCGGTGTCGCTGTCTTCGTATTTTGGAAGAAACTTGTTTATACATAATATTATTTTGCATGTTAGGTGACCCTTTTTCTTTTGTATAACTTCTTTTAGCGATTTTTAAAATATATGTTGCCGTAGGTGCGTGTTGCAAAGGGCGAATTGTTTAACACATTCTTTTCTTCTTGATTAAAGTTTTCTTCGCATATTTATTTTCCCTGATTTCGCCAATGTCAAGTTTTTTTTTTTTTTAATGGCTTCACGTCTAGATTGGACGTATTTTGCCAATGACAACGTAACGTATTCACTCAACATAACACAAACGAGAAGAATGTTCGGTGAAAAATTTCGAAGGTTTTATTTCCCTGTATTATTAAAAGGTTCTCTGTGGGTTTTATTGATATGTAGGAATAAAATATGTCATAAAAGATTTATGACGGACTGACGTTTTTGACATGATGTTGATAAGTTTTGTAGACAAATGATAAAAAGGTTTGTATCAGAGGTAAATGAGGTTAGGATAATTAGAATATTCTTTTCAGTCCGTGTGATGATTTTGTATCGTGGCGTAGTTGCGTGCGGATAGTAATACGATAAAAAGAAGCCTAGGATTTAGTACGTCACGATTAGGTAGGGATATTTAGCGCTTAGGTAGGGTCAATGAGTTGAAGTTCATAATGAAATGATGAAAAATGGCATTAATGTTGTGTACGTTTTATAATGTTGTTATGAAATGTGGAATATACCTGGGCTGATTGATAACTGGCCGAAACGACGAACTTAAAAAAATGATACGCAAAAAAAAAAAAATTACATTATATTTTGGCATCTTTTTGAAAATAGAACGCCAAATTTGAATTTAATCGAACTGGTGGAATTTGTTTGATAGGACGTAGAACTTTCTCTGTCGTAAATTTTCTTAACAATGGAAAGAAACGAAATTCGTGCGGTGATAAAGTTTTACATTTTAAAACAGAAAACAGCAACCCAGATTAAAACCAAGCTAGACTTTGTTTTAGGCAAGGACCGAAACTGGTACAGCAAATACCGGTATTATTTGGTAACCACCTATATGTTTTTACCGGTATTTTAAAAAGGTAAGCTTTTGGCGTATTAACCACCGATGCGTAATACCGGTAACCGAAATAAAATTACCTTTATTTCGTGAGATCTCGCGACACCTCGGCACGCGCTATGACGCGCTGTCTAACTCACTCGCACCCGTCGCGTCGTTCCGCCTCGGTCGTCGGTTGGTATATTCAAAGAGCGACCGGCTCCTGTCTTATTTGTTAGTAAGTGAGGAGGTCGCCCGATCGCGGTTAGCGTATCTTTCTTTTTTCAGTTTCATAGCGAATTTTGGATAGTTTGGTCTACCGGAGTGTCATAGTTCTACTAGAAATATTAATTAGTCATGAGACAGACTACGTTTACTTTAAAATAAAAATAATATAAACTAAGGAGACGAATACCTCAATATGTGACATCGCAAATTGTAGTAAAATGTACGATTTTCCCCGTAAAAATAGGATCTTTTCCTACAAAAAGTATCCTATGTGTTAATCCAGGGTACAAACAATCTTTATTTCAAATTTCATCTAATAGTTGAGGCGCAAAATCAATACAAATATAAACATCCAGACATACTTTCACATTTGTAATATTTTATTATTATATCTTATTAAAGTGTGATAAGACGCATACGTATGAAAAAAAACGCATTTCGTTATACTTTTATAATTGATATTTGTTATGATAATAAATATTTTTATATATATTATATATACTGAGATTAATATGCTATTTAAAAAAAAAGAGAACGTAAACTTGTGAAATTCAAAATAGCGCCCATAATATGTTTATGGACCGATTTTGTTGAAACTTGGTTGGAATAATATTTTGACATGCAATGAAATCCGTTTCGTAAATACGATGACACATAGACTAGAAAAAAACAATAAAATTAAAATATCTCGAAAACTATGCGCCGTAGCGAAAAAATAATGAAAATTTATGCCCCCTTAATAACCCTGAACATGACCATGGTCGTTCTATATAACGACCTTACTTGACCTTGACAAAGTTAAAAAAATGAGTGTCAAGGTCAAGCAAGGTCGTTATATAGCATGGCCATGGTTGTGTTAAAGGTTTTAAAGGGGGCACAAATTTTCGTTATTTTTTCGCTACGACGCATAGTTTTCGAGATATTTGAATATTATTGTTTTTTTCTAATGTCTGTCTGTGTGGCATCTTATTTGACAAATTGATTTTCATTTCATGTCAAAATATTGTTCTAAACCAAGTTACAACAAAACCAGTCCATAAACATTCCCAAGCCAAGTTTTAACAAAATCGGTCCATGAACGAAATATAGGCCGACATGTTGGATTTTTGTCATTGCGCTCCATTCCGCGCACCGCAAAAAGGCAATAGCTCAGCACTATGCTGCATTGCAGTGCCCACTAAGTAGACACTACAAAACAGCGCTGTTTTTCAGCTATTGCCCTTGCCAGATGACGCGCCATCCATACGCAAATACATAACAATAAAAAAGTGAAAATACAAGTGACAAAGTAAGAAACAATAAAATAGAATAAAAGACACAAATAAGTATAAAAATGCGACCGAAACGCGGTATGTGTGGCATCTTATTTGACAAATGGATGTTCATTTCATGTTAAAATATTATTCTAAACCAGGTTTCAACAAAACCAGTCCATAAACATAAAAATTGGTTGCCATCTTGGATCTTTGACATTTTTATCATACCGTTGTTAATGTCATGTAAAAATAATGGTCCCAAGCCAAGTTTTAACAAAATCGATCCATGAACGAAATATAGACCGACATGTTGGATTTTTGTCATTTTTAATAATAATAATAATAATAGTAGTAGTTTTAACATTGCTTCGTTAATAATTGGAACTATCTTACCATTGTCAATCAATCAATGTTTACAGGACCATTAAGATATATTTTTCACAAAGTTAAAAAAAGTGAGTGTCAAGGTCAAGTAAGTTCATTTTTTTTGGGTGAGTTCACTAACACATTTTATTTGTAAAGCTCATTATTTGACAGTTAAATAAGGTCTAATAGTCATTCCAAATATATTAAAGTACTTACGGTCACTACCCAGTTTCTGTAGACGGGATGTTTTTTAATTTAAAAAATAAAGTCACTTTATTAATGCAGATGAGTATATTTTAATAATTGAATGCAAAAATAATAAGAAAATCTTCAAATTACGCGGATGAAGATAGATTACTTTCTGAATCATTTATAATGCCGACGATACGGCAAAAAATCGCTAGCGTTGCCATTATTAATTCCTTTCTAAATCAAGGACCTTTTTCGGTAACCGATATTAACACCGGTAACCAAAGCTGGAGGTAACACATTTATAGGTTTCGCTAACCCAAATATCGGTTACCTTTATCTTAAATGTAACCTAGAATTTCTACCTTTACGGCATACCTTTACCGCAAATTTTAAAGGTTTTCGGTCCCTGGTTTTAGGTAATTCTGCTCCTGCATTGAGTACAATTCACACCTGGGTAACTGATTTTAAACGTGGAAGACAGAGCTGCGAAGACGCCCACAGGTCTGGCCGTCCAAATGAAGTCACGAATCCGGACATGATCAAAAATATTCACAAAATTGTATTGAATGATCGGCGCTTGAAGTTGCGAGAGATAGCAGAGATGGTGAGCATTTCATCTGAACGCGTTTTCAATATTTTGCACCAACATTTGGGAATGAAAAAGCTTTGCGCGCGATGGGTGCCGCGTTTGCTCACTGTTGACCAAAAGCAACGTCGAGTGGACGATTCATCGGAGTGTTTGGCGCTGTTTAACCGAGATCCTAACGAGTTTTCGCGGCCTTATGTAACAGTCGATGAAACCTGGATACATCATTATACTCCCGAGACAAAAGAACAATCTAAGCAGTGGACTGAGAGCGGAAGACCTGCGCCGAAGAAAGCAAAAACGGTTTTGTCGGCCGGCAAAGTGATGGCGACTGTTTTTTGGGATGCTCGAGGGATTATTTTAGTGGATTATCTGCAAAAAGGAAAAACAATAAATGGAGAGTACTACGCAAGCTTGCTGCAAAAATTAAGTGAAGAAATCCAGAAAAAACGACCACATTTGGCCAAGAAAAAAGTTTTGTTCCACCATGACAACGCACCTGCACACACGTCAATGGTTGCAGTCGCCAAACTCCATGAATTGGACGTAGTTACACGAAAAGGATCCAATCCACACAAAGTCACTTTTGAGATATTGAAGTTTGAAGTTCAAAATGATTTTCTTCATAGGTGTTTGTTTCAAGATAAATTTAAAGTGTTATGTTTTGTGAGAAACATTAAAACCTTTTTATTGTTAATAGTATATTTATGGGACGATTGGTATTTTCGGAGAAATATGTGTTTTGGTGGGTTGGATCCTTTTCATTTTATTACTTTTTCTTTGGCGCATGCTTAATATAAATTTCTTTAAAACGCTCCATGTAGTGAATTCTTTGCAAAAAACCTTATTTACTGCAAAATGCATATTAAAAAGTCAACAAAATAATACTGCGATCAAAAATACATTTAATTTTTATTCTATTATTATTTTTATTCTTAATTTTTATTTTTATTCTTATTGGTATATTACTTTGAAAATGAATTTATCGAAAAGGATCCAAGCATTTTGGATCGTTTGAATTATTAAATGTAGGTGTATAGAGAATTTTCAGCAAGGAGAACCAAGCGCTGTGGATCGTTTTTATATTTTTAATTAAGTATAGGTGATGAACAAATTGTAATTACACAATAACAATCCAGGGTGCTTGATTCGTTTTAAAATAAATGGTTAATATTGTAGGCTGTGAACCAGGTCAATTGGATTGTTTATGGTGAAAGAACAAAAAAATCTGTCATACATGTTGGTTGGTTCAATGGCTGGTAAAAAAGACAAACCTCTTTTTTTTGTCAAATTTTTATTACTGGACGATAGAAGCGATATTTGCGGTCAGTTTGGTGTACTTAAGTCATTTTTGACAATGTTGTGGATTGGATCCTTTTCGTGTAACTACGTCCAATTGCGGTTCGAATTGCTACCGCATCCACCCTATTCCCCGGATCTGGCCCCGTGCGACTTCCACTTATTCCCAAACCTGAAGAAATGGTTAGGTGGCCAGAGATTTTCATCAAATGAAGAAGTCATTGTTGCCGTGGACGAGTATTTTGAGGGGTTGGAGAAAACATTTTATCAAACTGGTGTAACGGCATTGGAGAAGCGCTGGACTAAATGCATCGAGGTAGAAGGAAACTACGTTGAGAAATAAATTTATTTTAAATAGATTTTTAAAGTTTTTCTTTGTCGTTTCGGAAACTTATCAATCAGCCCTCGTAGATCTTGAATAATTTGTAATAATAATTATATTTTGCATGTGAACGTAAGATTTTTCATGTAGGATTGAAGATGATGATAAGCAAAGTCAGAACGTAAATAACGTGCTCTATGTAACTCGGAGTATGTTTGTCTTGATCGAGTTCGTGTTGTTTTGTATGGGGCTTGATTTAGGGATAGTTTTCATGTTGGTTTTGGGGTAGGTTCAGAGGTTACAACCCACTTTAAAGGACATACGCACCCTGTGGGGTGGTCTGATTTTGGCCACGGTACACTTTTGTCCTCTTCAAGGAATGAATAGGTTTAGCATTTTGAAGGTTCTTTTTATAACGGTAATTGTAGGTGTATGAATTAACTTTGTAATAAAATGAGTTGATCACTCAACATAATACAACTCAAAATGGGTTATATGGTTTGAAATGGTTTTAATGAGTTATGATGAAAAATGAACCATTCAGGTTACGCTTGTAATATTAACTTAATTATTTTGTGAGTATAAGTGTTGTTTTATCATATGTTTAAATGTGATTATTTGTCCTGTTATTGCCATTTTGTGTGTATGTTTTCTTTCGGCCATTACTTTTTAAGTAGGCTCTTTTTAATAAGAAGGCTGAAAAAGTATTATAGTAAAATTAAGTAATATTTTACGCCCTCTATTATATTTTTCATATGAACTTATATGAACGTTGGTTGAGGACTAAGTACCTCCTTATTTCTAGTTGTCAAACGAAAGTATCAACTTTTGACATTAGGTGGCGCTAAGTTAGTTTTTTTTAAATAAGAATTTATTGTAGAGTCTTCTTGGTGATGTCAAATAGGTCGCGTTAAAGTAATATACTATGACACATGACTTCTGTCAGTAAATGTTATTTCTTTTCAAAAGAGTTTATGTTTTTTTTTTAATATACTAGTAGTATTTTAACTTTGCTCTATTCCTCATAATTTCAATTTTCATTTAGTTAGGCAGGAAATAAATATTAACAATATTTTAAAAAAAAGCATGGTGTTTCTGTGTTGTCAATGAAGGGATGAAATTTAATTTTTCTTGATTTAGTATCATAATATGTATGGATAAGCATCCATTCCTATCTAAAACACCATAATGAGAATATCTCTTGGTGGGATTGATACCTTAGATCTATTTAAGGATGGTTGCATTTTGTTATCCGGTGGTGAGGCGTGTGAAATTCATTTAAGTCAAACAAAGTATAACAAGTATTAACAAGATTAATTAAGTACAGTATTAACAAGATTAATGATTTTATTGATGTTGAGTTATTGATATAACTAAGTATTATTGTGTTTCATCCACTTTTTTGATATCGCATGTGCATATTATTGTTTTTTAAAGATTGTTGTTCAAGTTTTAATGCTAGGCTTTTCCAGATTCTCAACAAAATATCCATGACATGCTTAGACTCAAGGCATGGTTTTGATGTCGCCTATTTTCTAAGGCCTATGTAACAGGGTTACAGTCGGCGAGTTTCATCTATTGCGTATAAAGTTCTTAATTAGGTAGGGATTATTTTCTAAATTTTGAATTCAAATGCTTTTCTTAAAGAAATATGTTTCATTATTCGGTATGACATGTTTTTTGGCATGGTTATTTACTTGTCTGTTTATCTTTACATATTTTAATTTTTTTTTCAAAGGAGAACGTGCATGTATAGGTATTAACTGTTGGGAGCTCCGACTACTGAAATGAAACATAACTTTATTTATTTTGTTAGCCTTTGACAAAGGTCAGGTAGGCCATGCATAGGTAGGTTAGATAGGGATAGGTACTTGTAAATAATTATGATTGAATCAAAACATTAAATTTTAATAAATTAAAATGGTTTTTCAGAGGAGGAGGGATGTTAGGTATAGCAATACCTACACTCCTTACTCTGTTATTTAAAAATGCTGGCATGTGATAAATGCACACTGGCAGCTTTATTTTGTTCTAGAATCGTATTTTTAAACGATTTCGAAACATGCCGGTTTTGAAGGGTGTTCAGTCTAATTTGAGAAGCCCTTCGACATGTTTGCTAGTTCTTTAATATTCACTCCAGAATAAAAGTTTGTATTCCCTATTAATTATATTTTATTTGTCTTCACACGCCCACCACACCAGAGAATGTAATGCTCTCAATATTTTTTACGATTGCGTCCGTAGGCTTACATTGGGCTCTAGATCCGGAGGTCGTGGGTTCGATTCCTACGGTTTCGCCTAGTAATAAAGAACACTTGTGCGTTTTTCTCCAATTGGTTACCTTCTGCTGCTTTTATAGACAATATTTTGAAGTCAGACAGTGGATAAATATCAATCAATCAATCAATCAATCAGCCTATTTCAGTCCACTGCTGGATTAGGTATATGACTTACAGAAATACTAACTGTAATAAATGATCGTAATAACACTACCTCTGTATTTTTTTCTTATACTAAGTGTAACAGAAAGTAAAGTTGTAACAGAAAATGTTCTTCTTTTTATCACGTGAGCAGCAGCAGTCCCCACGGTTCTTCTCTTAGCCGCCTCTTACAACACCCATGGGATGACACGGGTTGGTCCTATTCGAATGTGGGGAGCCACACGGTGGTTCTTCCCTTAGTCACCTCTTACGACACCCATGGGATGACGGGTTGGTCCTATTCGAATGCCAGGAGCCACACGGCGGTTCTTCCCTTAGTCGCCTCTTACGACACCCATGGGATGACACGGGTTGGTACTATTTGAATGCCGGGAGCCACACGGCGGTTCTTCCCTTAGTCAGCTCTTACGACACCCATGGGATGACACGGGTTGGTTCTATTTAAATGCCGGGAGCCACACGGCGGTTCTTCCCTTAGTCAGCTCTTACAACACCCATGGGATGACACGGGTTGGTCCTATTCGAATGCCGGGAGCCACACGGCGGCTGTTCTTCCCTTAATCGCCTCTTAAAACACCCATGGGATAACACGGGTTGGTCCTATTTGAATGCCGGGAGCCATACGGCTGTTCTTCCCTTAGTCAGCTCTTACGACACCCATGGGATGACACGGGTTGGTCCTATTTGAATGCCGGGAGCCACACGGCGGTTTTTCCCTTAGTCAGCTCTTACGGCACCCATGGGATGACGGGTTGGTCCTATTCGAATGCCGGGAGCCACACGACGGTTCTTCCCTTAGTCGCCTCTTACGACACCCATGGGATGACACGGGTTGGTCCTATTCGAATGCCGGGAGCCACTCGGCGGCTGTTCTTCCCTTAGTCGCCTCTTACAACACCTATGGGAAGACGGGTTGGTCCTATTCGAATTTCGTAATTAATAAATTGATAACGTAGCGAAAAAATCATTTTAGTAAAGCAGTTTTGCTCCACCACGGACCCAACCACCATCACCTCACTCCACTTATACCAACTCGAAACATGCACAGTACCGTTACTGCTCTATTGTATCGCCCATACATGGTAATAATATTTAGCCTGTGCCATCGTGGACACACTTTGAGAACATTAAAAAATAAGTGAAATAAAGTTTCGATATTTTAATTCTGTGGTGCCACTTAACTTTACTATTATAACTATTGTTTAGTAGGTAAGTTTTTATTGCTAAGGTAAGAGTAACAAACCTAAGGTAACCAATAAATAATAATAATTACTAATAATAACTGTGATACCCTTTCATCTAGGCTAATTCTGTGGCTCAAACTTTTCTATATTAGAATTATATTTTCTAATAATAATCCAAAAGCAATCCATAGAAAACTTTCAAAGAACTTGCAATAAACAATTCTGTGCAATAAATAACTTTGTACTGTATCATGTAATTTGTAATTTGTTATCCCAGGATCACGAAAAGTCTGCCCAGGGCGCAGGAAACTTTTTCTACCCTTGTAATTTGGCCCGCAATATTCTCTGCAAAGTTGCAGAGTGGTATTTTTCTTAGAAACGACGAAGGTAAGCGAAAAGTCAGCGAGATGAAGAGGCGACGAGAGTGAAAGCATATTTCGAGGCGGATAAAACGAATAGATAGAGGGTCTTTAATATAAACGAAGCAGACTTTAGTACTCTCGAAAAATGCAGGCGTGGCGGCCGGGTTCGGGTACACACTGAATTATTAAAGCGCAGGCAGGGCTCCTACTTTGTTGGTTAGCAGACTTTACAGACTAGAATTCAGAGGCAATTCTCTACTTTTTATGTTTTTTTTTGTTGATGTAGCGCAGCGCCACCAATTTTTTTTGTGAGTAAATTTAATAATGCTTCGCCTGAGCTTTAGAATGGTTCCCCATTTTTTAACATGCACATTTTATGTCAGAATATTGTTTCGTCGTCTGGCCGACATATTTTTTGGCATAAACCTATCCGATATACTTTCGTTCGACTCGCATACATTTGTTACGTATAAAATTCTAATTCAAATAATGGCATAAAACTTTGTCCGAATTAGTGTATGGCATAAAACATTTTTAATATAAAAAATATACCCGACTTCTTTATTTAATAAAAATATTCCTCCCACTCACTTTCTTATTTCTTGTATCCTACTAAGGGTTCGTGTTGATAAGGTCTTGTCTTGGTCAAACCTTAACCTTTTATGTTTTTCGAAATCATTTGTGGGTGTCCTCGATATAATGTTTTTCCTCACCGTCGAAGAAACGTACATACGGATTTGAAATTTAAAAACACAGGACGGGTTGGATTTGAACCGACGACGCGACGCGGACGGGATGCAGCGGCCTTAGACTTTACACCACCCATACTCTACATACTAAGTGAGTTTACGTATTTTTTTATCCCACCAAAAACATACATGTGAATGTTTGCCAAGTTCAAGTAAGGGCTTCGCCAATAAAAGCTGTGAGATATTCTATGGGTACCAAGCTCTATAAAAGTTCCTTAAATCATTGCTATAGGAAAGCTTAAATTGCTTTAAAATTATTTGTGTTATATTACTTGCCACTAAACAGCGAACCTTGTCATGTTAATAGAAATGCAAATTTCAAGTGTGTAGGTCCAATAGATTTTAAGTTTTGGGGGGGTTGAAAGTGGCTCGTAATGGTTCGTGTAATAATAACATACTGGTGCGTCGTCGCCTTTTTCTTTTGCGAACTTGGCGGACACACTGCCGTGTGTCTAGATCTCCGAACCGTTCAAGCTGCCTGAAACGATAGATAAATGTCTTGCGTTAGGTCCAGACGTTATCGTGCGGATAGAGCAGAAGAAGTAAATGAGTTGTGTCGTCAGAAGCCGCGGGGACGTCGGGCGGGTGCGGCGCCACATCGGTCCTCAATATATCAACGTGGACAGGACGAAAATTGGACCGGACCCTTGTTAATGTCCCGCACTTAGGCCCTTCCGCCCTTGTTTCTGATTATTTATTTAAGACCTATTGATACCTACCCACAAAAGGGTAAATAACAACCCACACATCCTATCTAAGCAACTCATATATGTAACGTCATAATATGAAGTGGAAAGATGCATGCGAGTAACTTCGCGATATGGAAGCGAATGTCGGTCGGTCGTTTTACCCGCACAAAATCACCTAAGTATTTATTTTAGAAAAAAAAAACATTTAATTGAAAAAAGAGGGGCCTTGTCTAGCAGTGGGCGTCTTCCATGAATGTTTTTTTACTCGACATAAGCAAAATAAAGATACTCAATAAAAATAAGTAGTCTTCTAGTAGTATTCTAATTTTAGATAAGTAACCGTGTATTGCTACCAACTCATATACCTACTTATTTATTACAATCTAATGTATAAGCTCAGCTTGTATAATTTATATAAATAGTTTTTTTTTGTAAGTAGACATTATATTGGAAAAATATTATTATAACAGAACTTTTCTTCTGGATTTTCCTAATCTTTATAATGCTAGGTTTAGTAGGGCGGTATTAAATAATTTAACAAGGTCACATCTCATCATAACCATTTTATTATATCTGTACCCGCTTCATTTTAAACACTAGAGATCAAAAAGGGAGGCAGACCCCGTTTGAGACAGGGGACAGTGAGTATGGGGGATAGGGGGTTGACATATGACGGATGTAACTGCTTAAAACGGAGGAAGCCAGAATGGCCATCCTCATAACGTTCGGACCCTTTCGCCTCTTCATGTACAAATATTATGTCTTGCCAAAAATGTATTATTCCGGGAAACTTCCTGTACTCACCAATTCCTTTTCGCATTGACCCTCAGTTATTTATGACAGATATTTTTTTCTTTGTATAATGTATTACAATTGACGGCTCCGTAGCCCAGGTGGTAGTGTATCTACCTCCAACGCACAGGGTCGCGGGTTTGAATCCCGCCCAGGTGTTCGTGATGAGCACTTGTGTTTGACTTGTGTCTGGTTGTTGTTTATCTATATAAGTATGTATTTATATATTTATTACTTAAATATATAAATACATACTTACATACATACTTATATCAGCTGTCTGGTACCCATAAGTACATACTTATGGATACCAGACAGCTGATATACATTACTTAAATATATAAATACATACTTGTATGTACAAGCTCTGCTTAGTTTGGGATCAGATCTCAGTGTGTGAAGATGTCCCCACATATTTATTTACTATTTATTTTATTTATTTATGAGATAACAATATACTAACCTATTGTCCGGTGGTTAGTGGGCTTGGGTCTTTCCATGGGAAAAAGGATGAGACTACAAGTCTTTCCACAATTTACTCCGATATATCGCTCGCTTTAGATGTTTAGCCGTGAAAAGGAGGGATGGTACCAATAAAAACCGCTTTACAAAGAAAAGGAAAAGAATAGAAAAAAAAACATTTATTACTATATATTGCTGTGACAATATGTGAAAAAAAAATCTTAACTAAAATTAATACTGATGTGTGAGTCGCACACAGAAGCGAAAAGGCACGATGCCAACCTCAGCAGCAGCGGAGGCAGGCGCTATTATTCCGCCGCGCCGAGTAGTAGTTAAGACGAGTAGAAAAGGGAGGAATATATACATTATACACTTAGGGTGCAAAATTTTAAAACTAAATATTTACCTATATATAGGTAGCTTTATTTATTATATTATTAAACAACGTAAAACTAATTTATATAAATAATATTAAATTAAAAATAAAATAAATATCGTCAACAGCTCATAGCAGTCCCCCCACCGAGGGGCCTGGCATTGAAACAACGTTAAAAAATACATATATTTTATATAAACCGTGAAATTTAACTGGTTGTTTTTATTTAAATGGAGTGTCCATTAAACTGAACAAATTTCCTCAAGGAACATGGGGGTTTACTATGGGGGAAGCAATATTTTTTTTCAATTGCCAACCAATGTTCCTTGGGGAAAGTTGTTTAGTTCAATGGACTGAACACTCCATTTAACGAAAATCAACCAGATTTTCACGGTGTAGTTCCAATATGTGGCCCAGCAACCGCCACAAGCTGCTGAGCACCACACGAAGAGTGTTGTAGATTAATAATACAATAAAGTGTGGCAATTTCCAGGGCACAGTCCGAAGAAAAAGGTATTTATTTATTTATATACTATAAAACTGACATGGAAAAATAGTAGAAAATAGTAGATAAGATTTAGGTATAAGTTTAGCAAGATAAGTTTACTATCGGAGATCAGGACAAGAAGTGAAGAATTTAGCAGAAAAAAGACAAAATCGAAACGTAAGAAATCTAAATTTGAAATGAAAGATAAAACTGCCAGCAAGAAAGGTTGCCAGTCATAAAACAGGAAAGAGGACGAATGCCTCGTTACAAATATAATATTTGAAATATATATATACATGGACAAAAACACAAAAAGGGCTGCTTCCGCCATCAGTCAGAGCAAAGCTTGTCGCTCCAGCAACCATACTTTAAAGTGCTTTAAAGTGTTTTTTTTTTTATAAATAATATAAGCTTAATATCTGGGAACTCAAGCCAGTAGCGACCATTGATAATTTAATTGTAGATGGGTAGTGAAGTAACCTACATTTGTCTTTAGTGTTAAGTGTAAACATAACGTTAAATATAAATTCAGACGTAAATTGTAATAGCTCTGTAATATAATGTTATAACTTGCGGTCATGTAAACATATTTTAGGGTGGTTTTAGCCAACAGCAGTTGAGGCTGTAGGGTCGTCCGATCGCACGTTGAATCTATTATTTGTAAGGCGACCTCGACCAATAAGACAATATTATAAGGTTGTCGACGAAAAGGGGCAAAAGGTCGTGAGACCGCAGCCATTGACAAACAACGCTCGATAAATAAGTAAGGTTTATCCAAGAATAAAATTCTTCCGAGTTTTCATTTGCAGGAAAATCTAGCTTAGAAAATCGTGTAGGCAGGTACGTTTTTTGTTTGCCTTCTGCTCTTTCGTGACCCGTTTTTCATACTTTTTAATTTATTTTATGCGGAAGTTGTTAAAGTGAATAGTCTCGGATTTTGGTTGGAGGCGAGGTGACCAGCTTCTAACTGAAAAATATTAGCTATCTTAAAACATATATAATGGTTTAAATAAACTAAATACACGCTTATGTCAGTAATTACTAGTTCCGTAGTTGTCCAATAGTAGGTACTTAGGTACCTGTTTAAGTCAGTTAACGTTCATCAAAATCATTTTCCATGATATTTGTACTGAATTTCTTACTGGTACAAGTTTATTTATAAGTTGGTCTATTATTCGTTAACCTGTAAAGCCTACTTGATGTTGATAATTTTCCTTTTGAATTTATCATAATGCACTATTATTAATTTTATACATTTCCAAATACAACGGTTTCGCTGGTAGAGGGGACACACTTGACTCTTACAAAAATGAGCACTTTAAAACTAAATATTTCTGAAACGTACACTAGCATCGAAATATGGTTTTGGCAAACGCCAATTTATTAAAAAAACCTATGACCTCACACTAATCCAACCTCTTGATTTTCTGTTTATCTTATACCTAGCATCTTTGTCAAACCCCTCTTTGTAAAAATGAATGTTGTAAAAAAGTGAACGAACGTGTGAACGTGTTTTTTGTTGGAAAGTAATATTTTTTTGGCGAAAAACTGGAGAACCCTCTACAGCTACGTCCAGATTTTGCAAATGTCACTGTGGAAGCGGCGGCTGGTGGGGTGCGGGCGGTGCGGCCTGTCTTTATCGCCGATCGGCGCACACACCTGCCTCCACGGAGCTCTTTATCTGATCTTAATAAAGGCCGCGGAAGCCTCCATTCCGATCACGTAGACAATTATTCGACTAAAGTGTGCAGGCTTGAATCACTAACCTCACTGAACGGCAAACTTTTACAATAAATCCATCCCGGGCTCGACACTTAATCAGTCCTGCGATAAAAGCTTTAATCGAGAGTTAGAAGAGCTACAGTGAGAGTTTTATTACAATGTTATTGAACTAAATTAAATGAGTTAAGTGCTAGTGGTGGTAGTAAAAAACTCCCTACATAGAATTTTTGGAACTAATTCGAACTAGGGTGATAGGCTGATAGCGGATTTGCCGCGGTGGTAGTGGCATATCATTTATTATTTTCTTGGCCGATATCCAATTCCTGAGGTCAGATATACCTATACTCGTGGGATTAGAGATCTACATTTTAGGGAGTCCCAATATATAAGGTGTCCCGTTATTAGTGTAAAATATTTTCAGGGATGAAAGAAGAGGTCCTGATCTTCACTTCATAAAAAAATGAGATCAATTTACACGTTGGTTTTCAAGTAATTAAGCCAAACAACTTGGTTACCTAATCATAAAAAACATCATCCTCAACCACCTGATCGTAAAACAAAACTTTTGAACTAATAACGTGAAGATTTTCGAAATATTTTTGACTATTATGACTATTCCTTTCAGCCCTTAAAATATTTGTTACGGGGCACCTTATATAGGTAAATTGTTTTTCAAAGAGGTTAAGAGAAACTTCAAGAACCTCATGTTCAAGTTTGCGTCTTAGAATAAGTATAGGCACTGGAAAGCAAAGTTTTCTTCTCTATTGAGTAGCGCGATTCAATAGAGTGGTTGCTTTGTGTTTTACGCGGGGTTTCCCGTTTGCGTGGATCGAACACTTCCAGCGGGAAATTAATGGCTTGACCACGACTTAGTCGCTTCTTAAGCCGATTCTCGCAGTTAATTTCACTTACCCTGGTCGTTTGTTTTCGTTTCTTGATTTCATTTGCCCCTGCAGTTTATATGTAAACGCTTTTGGTCAGTTATGTATGTAATATTGGTGAGTAAGGCCTTGTTAATTGTTACTATTATATCATAAAAATTGTCAAGAGAAATCGACTTATTAAGTTTCTCTTTGACAAAGTTCACAAAAACGGTTTTGCGTTGTATACGGGGTTATTTTTTATTCAGTGCACAAACTTCAATATGTTGTTCAGACCATGAAACTGAACAACTTTTCCCATGAAACGTGGGTCCGGAAATGAAAGAAAATTTTGTACCACCTATACTAATTGCTGAGTTGGTTGCGGCAGTTTGTATTCGATTTTTTTTTCATTTCCGGACCCATGTTTCTTGGGGACATATTAAAGTTTGTGCACTGAATAAAAAATAACCCTGTATGTTACACTAATTAACTGAATTAGTGTAACATAAGTGACTATTGGGACATTGTGCTGTAATTATGATAATAAAATAATAAATAACTAAGAAAATATTTATTATTTACCTACATGTTACATTACTCGTAGGTATACCAAAAATAAAGATACATTTACGCGCCAAACTGTAACTAAACTGTGAACTGTTCAATATCATATGAAAAGTCAGAATGTGGTAACAATGGTTTTAATTTACGATATCGTGACTGGACCCCTACCTGACTGACGCTTTTAATTCACGGATTAAAATTTTACCGGAACCCGGATTGTGTTTGTGCGCGGTTGGGTAGGGAAGAGAGGTCCTCCGAAGGCCCTACATATTTATAATTTGTTATACAATTTTGTTTTCAATCCGGTTCACATATTATTTATTTTACCTATCTATCTACAGGGTTTATTAAGGTATAGATTACTAGACAAAAGACCATAAATGGAGTGTGTGCTCCGAAGCATTTGAATAGCTTATAGTATATATATTATTACTAGCTGACCCGGCAGACATCGTCCTGTCATTTTTCACCTCTTCTCAACCCTACACCTACCCTACACCTACCCTACACTTACCCTACACCTACCCTACACCTACCCTACGCCTACCCTACACCTACCCTACTCCTACCCTACACCTACCCTACACCTACCCTACATCTACCCTACACAACCTACACCTACCCTACATCTACCCTACCCTTTACCTACCCTACACCTACCCTACATCTACCCTATACCTACCCTACACCTATCCTATATCTACCCTACACCTACCCTACCCCAATCGGCATGTAGTGGTTTTTTATCTATTTATACGTCCGCCCGCGGCTAAGCTCGCGCTATGTAAGATTTTCCCGTGGAAATAAGACTTTTCCTGGTAAAAAGTATCCTATGTGTTAACCCAGGTTACAAACTATCTTCATTCCAAATTTCAGCCAAATCCGTCTAGTAGTTTATGCGTGAAGGCGGAACAAACATCCAAATATATTTTCACATTTATAATATTAGTGTGATTTATTATGATATAATATTATGAGCTGTAACTGTAAGCAAAAGCAAAGATTGTCTAAAAAATGTAATGACGTGACGAAGCTAAGAGATGTCACAATATCCTACAGAAAAAATAAAAAATAAATCTCGATCGATTCAATTCTGACAAAGAGAAAAGTATTTAATATTTTTTTATTTCAACAATTCGTATCAAAAATACTTAGGGCATACTGAAAGTGGATTCTGATAATTAAGACTAGATATAAGATTTACGATACATTTATTATTTTTCAATGTATATTCCCTCACAATTAATGCATTTTTGCAATCGCTGAAACCACTGTAAAAAGCAGTTGGACCAGTCTTCCTTAGGGACCCCTTCCATTGAAGCCATTGCTTCATGGAATGCATTCACCGCCGATTCAGGGCTGACGTAAGAACCATCAAAATTTACCACGCGTTTGGTCTCTAGAGTGCCACAAAGGATCAAACATAAACACATAATTACATATATAGACTGATAAACACATTACCTTCCCTTGCGTCGCGCGCAGTCGGGTAAATAAGGCTGAACATTTTTAGAGTTACCGAGGCGCAAGTTCCAGTGCCCCCGTTGCAGTTTGAAAAGCTCTCTCTAATTCCAGTTCGTTACTGCCGCGTAGCGCGTGTCACAGATCCGGCTGAATGTCTACTGATTACATCACCAATGAAATGAGACGGACGGAAGTCGCTGCTTATTTTAAAATATATCCCGACTCCGAATGTACGATTCGTAAAAATCCGGCGGGAAAATATTTGATTTTCTTATGACGCATTTTATATTTTATTAAACCATTTTAAATATCTCTGGGCTTTACCATACAGCTTTTAATAGGTACTAAGGTATACTTTCAAGAAAAGCTTATTTCAGATAGGAACTCGTTGGCCTGAATAAAATTAAGCTTCTTATATGCTCAGATGAAAGACCTTTTTCCCTTATTGGAAGCACATAAAGGTTTTATGAAAATAAAACAATCATAAAAGTAAGCTTTTAGGTTTTTAACCTATATTATAAAAAAACTATTATACTTATTATAAAAAATATTCAGCTTCCGTTTTTTAACCAATTACAAAAAAGAAGCGGGGTCAATTAATCCCGTATGTTTTCTTTTCATCGGACGTACGGAACCCTAAAAGTAAGACACTGACTATACTACTGAACTGTTGGATACAAGATCTGTAAAAATAGTAAGGTTAGTAGCAGTTTTGTCTGATTCAAGAAATATAAAATCTTTCTGTACGTACTTATCGCACGTTTCTCGATAGAGAAACTTTCATTAGGCGTCTATAGTTGTGCAACAATGAAGGCTTAAGTTGGACGGACGGACTCGATCTGCGATGGCGCACTAACGTCACTGCAGCTGGTCTAGGTTAGTAAGTAATCTAGCAAATTCTAGAAAAAGTGGTCTGGGTCGGTCTGTAGGTACTCTAAGCTAGAAGCTGGTGTATGTTGGTACTCTAGTAATGCTTCTGAGAAGCTGGATTAAATGAAATGAAATAAATAGTTTATTAACTTTTGGATGTTACATCTCTTAGTTTCGTCATTACATTTATTTTGTGAGTTCACTACACAATGTGCGGACTCTGTGGAGAAGAACTCACTAAATAAACTCCACATGCGTCGCATCTTTTGTGTCTAGCAAGAGCTTCTTGAGAAGCTGGTCTAGGTTAGTACTCTAGCAATACTTAAACAAAAAAGCTGGTCTAGGTTGGTGATCTAGCATCATCATCATCATCATCATCGTCGTCAGCCATTTGTTGTCCAGTCTCGGACATAAGCCTCTTCCACCTCCCTCCATGCGAGGCGATCTTGCCGTACGCATCCAGTCATGGCCTCCGTTCAGGTAGCTGGTCTAGGTTAGTGCTCTAGCAATGTTTAAATAAAGAAGCTGGTCTAGGTTAGTGCTCTAGCAATGTTTAAATAAAGAAGCTGGTCTAGGTTAGTAGTCTAGCAATGTTTAAATAAAGAAGCTGGTCTAGGTTAGTGCTCTAGCAATGTTTAAATAAAGAAGCTGGTCTAGGTCAGTGCTCTAGCAATGTTTAAATAAAGAAGCTGGTCTAGGTTAGTAGTCTAGCAATGTTTAAATAAAGAAGCTGGTCTAGGTTAGTAGTCTAGCAATGTTTAAATAAAGAAGCTGGTCTAGGTTAGTAGTCTAGCAATGTTTAAATAAAGAAGCTGGTCTAGGTTAGTGCTCTAGCAATGTTTAAATAAAGAAGCTGGTCTAGGTTAGTGCTCTAGCAATGTTTAAATAAAGAAGCTGGTCTAGGTTAGTGCTCTAGCAATGTTTAAATAAAGAAGCTGGTCTAGGTTAGTAGTCTAGCAATGTTTAAATAAAGAAGCTGGTCTAGGTTAGTGCTCTAGCAATGTTTAAATAAAGAAGCTGGTCTAGGTTAGTGCTCTAGCAATGTTTAAATAAAGAAGCTGGTCTAGGTTAGTGCTCTAGCAATGTTTAAATAAAGAAGCTGGTCTAGGTTAGTGCTCTAGCAATGTTTAAATAAAGAAGCTGGTCTAGGTTAGTAGTCTAGCAATGTTTAAATAAAGAAGCTGGTCTAGGTTAGTAGTCTAGCAATGTTTAAATAAAGAAGCTGGTCTAGGTTAGTAGTCTAGCAATGTTTAAATAAAGAAGCTGGTCTAGGTTAGTGCTCTAGCAATGTTTAAATAAAGAAGCTGGTCTAGGTTAGTGCTCTAGCAATGTTTAAATAAAGAAGCTGGTCTAGGTTAGTGCTCTAGCAATGTTTAAATAAAGAAGCTGGTCTAGGTTAGTAGTCTAGCAATGTTTAAATAAAGAAGCTGGTCTAGGTTAGTGCTCTAGCAATGTTTAAATAAAGAAGCTGGTCTAGGTTAGTGCTCTAGCAATGTTTAAATAAAGAAGCTGGTCTAGGTTAGTGCTCTAGCAATGTTTAAATAAAGAAGCTGGTCTAGGTTAGTGCTCTAGCAATGTTTAAATAAAGAAGCTGGTCTAGGTTAGTGCTCTAGCAATGTTTAAATAAAGAAGCTGGTCTAGGTTAGTAGTCTAGCAATGTTTAAATAAAGAAGCTGGTCTAGGTTAGTAGTCTAGCAATGTTTAAATAAAGAAGCTGGTCTAGGTTAGTAGTCTAGCAATGTTTAAATA
This sequence comes from Carpatolechia fugitivella, assembly GCA_951230895.1. Taxonomy (NCBI): domain Eukaryota; kingdom Metazoa; phylum Arthropoda; class Insecta; order Lepidoptera; family Gelechiidae; genus Carpatolechia; species Carpatolechia fugitivella. The sequence goes on along the minus strand of OX579655.1, from coordinate 7,293,887 downwards.
AAGAAGCTGGTCTAGGTTAGTAGTCTAGCAATGTTTAAATAAAGAAGCTGGTCTAGGTTAGTAGTCTAGCAATGTTTAAATAAAGAAGCTGGTCTAGGTTAGTGCTCTAGCAATGTTTAAATAAAGAAGCTGGTCTAGGTTAGTGCTCTAGCAATGTTTAAATAAAGAAGCTGGTCTAGGTTAGTAGTCTAGCAATGTTTAAATAAAGAAGCTGGTCTAGGTTAGTAGTCTAGCAATGTTTAAATAAAGAAGCTGGTCTAGGTTAGTGCTCTAGCAATGTTTAAATAAAGAAACTGGTCTAGGTTAGTAGTCTAGCAATGTTTAAATAAAGAAGCTGGTCTAGGTTAATAGTCTAGCAATGTTTAAATAAAGAAGCTGGTCTAGGTTAGTAGTCTAGCAATGTTTAAATAAAGAAGCTGGTCTAGGTTAGTAGTCTAGCAATGTTTAAATAAAGAAGCTGGTCTAGGTTAGTAGTCTAGCAATGGTTAAATAAAGAAGCTGGTCTAGGTTAGTAGTCTAGCAATGTTTAAATAAAGAAGCTGGTCTAGGTTAGTAGTCTAGCAATGGTTAAATAAAGAAGCTGGTCTAGGTTAGTAGTCTAGCAATGTTTAAATAAAGAAGCTGGTCTAGGTTAGTAGTCTAGCAATGTTTAAATAAAGAAGCTGGTCTAGGTTAGTAGTCTAGCAATGGTTAAATAAAGAAGCTGGTCTAGGTTAGTAGTCTAGCAATGTTTAAATAAAGAAGCTGGTCTAGGTTAGTGCTCTAGCAATGTTTAAATAAAGAAGCTGGTCTAGGTTAGTGCTCTAGCAATGTTTAAATAAAGAAGCTGGTCTAGGTTAGTAGTCTAGCAATGTTTAAATAAAGAAGCTGGTCTAGGTTAGTAGTCTAGCAATGTTTAAATAAAGAAGCTGGTCTAGGTTAGTAGTCTAGCAATGTTTAAATAAAGAAGCTGGTCTAGGTTAGTAGTCTAGCAATGTTTAAATAAAGAAGCTGGTCTAGGTTAGTAGTCTAGCAATGTTTAAATAAAGAAGCTGGTCTAGGTTAGTAGTCTAGCAATGTTTAACCTTCTGCAACTGAGGTGGTAGTCTGTCAGACACCGCGATACTTAAAAATGTTGCCAGATCGCAACATGGCATGATGGAGTTCTGTCTCGCTCAGTACCTTCTGATATCGGTTCGCGCCAACGGCCAGTGCAGCGCGAGTGGCAGTGTGGTGCATACATGCGGATTATATGCTGCTGGTGTCCCACAGACGTAAGTACAGCAATAAACGCTGTGTCTCTTAGACGTCACCTCACAAATATCTTATTAAATCCATAGTGTCTGCCATACGTTATATCAGTAAAATATTATTTCGATCATAGTGTTTTTTAGACGTAACCTCATACTTAAATTGATGTGTAATTTTGTTCCTTTATTATTTAGATATCGGCGCAAAGTGAAAACGGCAGGGCCCTCAAAAGAGACTATAGAGGAAAGTTTGCAAATAATGACGAACAGATTGTGCAATGGCTAGACGAATTATGTGAAGGAGACGACGAGTTCAGTGACTTTGATGTTTCGGTAGAGGATCCTAATTGTCCGGCAGAGGATGGACAGCAAGGTGATCTTAGATGATAAGAACGTCTGGTCAACTGTTGTTCCAAATCAGCGGAGTAGATTGTAATTATGTCTCATATATTATGATTCTTTATAAAAATATATTTAAAAGAAAAGTACGAAAGATACAATTCCTGTGGAGTTTCTTCTGGCCGTTCTACTCCACAGAGGGCGTACACTGGTAGTGAACGTGCCATCCATGATAGCTTTGACGTCGAAAAATGATTTGTAAAAATCTTAATTCGAATAAAAAAAATTGACTTTGACTTTGATCATGAAGAACTACATGAAGACGATGAGTATTTGAGTGGGAGAGATTTTGTATCGGAGGACAAACAGCCTCTTAGTGCTTTAGTTTCTCAGGACAGACACCAGGTTAGTCCTAATTACATTGGGAAAGACGGGTATTGGATTTAGCTGGCACTAATGCATTCGTCTTGTACCAAAGTTGTCCAGGTGCCAAGCTGCGAAGAGGAGACTTTTTATCAAATATGGCTAGAGAATTGGTTCTGCCTAGTCAAAAAGAGCGAGTTTATAACGACAGACTGTCCAGAGAACTCCGTCTTACTATAACCTAAGTTTTAGGTAAGGATTTGCCGCCCCCTGCTCCTACTCGAAGCTCAGGCCCCAGGGCCTGCTGGAAGGAGGTTATGCAGTATTTGTCCCAGCAGGCTAAAAAGGCAAACTAGATACCGCTGCTGGGCATGTAAAAAGCACATTTGCCTGCAATATTTTGCTCAACTTTGTCAAGACTGCCAACAAAATTATTAAAATAAGGGTCAACTTTGAGACTGATTTGTGCCTAATTGAACTGTAGGATCTCGTTAAGTTTACTGTTTCAGATTTATTAAAGAATGTTTACTAACTGAAAAAATTTTTTTTTTTGGAGGTTCTGAGGATTTTAATTTTTTTATACTTTTGTAAGTTTAGATGTAAAAGTCCTAAAAATGTTGATCTCAATAAATGATTGTATAACAACATCTTGTATTACTTTGAGAAACCTTTATCATATGTTTTTTAATTAATAATAGACCTCTTCATTATATTATAAAACAAAAATATATATACTTTTAAAATTTCATACAATTAATGGTATATAAAAAAGACGTCTGACAGACTACACCTCAGTCGAATGTTTATCACTAAGTCACCTCAGTTGCAGAAGGTTAAATAAAGAAGCTGGTCTAGGTTAGTAGTCTAGCAATGTTTAAATAAAGAAGCTGGTCTAGGTTAGTAGTCTAGCAATGTTTAAATAAAGAAGCTGGTCTAGGTTAGTAGTCTAGCAATGGTTAAATAAAGAAGCTGGTCTAGGTTAGTAGTCTAGCAATGTTTAAATAAAGAAGCTGGTCTAGGTTAGTGCTCTAGCAATGTTTAAATAAAGAAGCTGGTCTAGGTTAGTAGTCTAGCAATGTTTAAATAAAGAAGCTGGTCTAGGTTAGTAGTCTAGCAATGGTTAAATAAAGAAGCTGGTCTAGGTTAGTAGTCTAGCAATGTTTAAATAAAGAAGCTGGTCTAGGTTAGTGCTCTAGCAATGTTTAAATAAAGAAGCTGGTCTAGGTTAGTGCTCTAGCAATGTTTAAATAAAGAAGCTGGTCTAGGTTAGTGCTCTAGCAATGTTTAAATAAAGAAGCTGGTCTAGGTTAGTAGTCTAGCAATGTTTAAATAAAGAAGCTGGTCTAGGTTAGTAGTCTAGCAATGTTTAAATAAAGAAGCTGGTCTAGGTTAGTAGTCTAGCAATGTTTAAATAAAGAAGTTGGTCTAGGTTAGTAGTCTAGCAATGTTTAAATAAAGAAGCTGGTCTAGGTTAGTAGTCTAGCAATGTTTAAATAAAGAAGCTGGTCTAGGTTAGTAGTCTAGCAATGTTTAAATAAAGAAGCTGGTCTAGGTTAGTAGTCTAGCAATGTTTAAATAAAGAAGCTGGTCTAGGTTAGTAGTCTAGCAATGTTTAAATAAAGAAGCTGGTCTAGGTTAGTAGTCTAGCAATGTTTAAATAAAGAAGCTGGTCTAGGTTAGTAGTCTAGCAATGTTTAAATAAAGAAGCTGGTCTAGGTTAGTAGTCTAGCAATGTTTAAATAAAGAAGCTGGTCTAGGTTAGTGCTCTAGCAATGTTTAAATAAAGAAGCTGGTCTAGGTTAGTAGTCTAGCAATGTTTAAATAAAGAAGCTGGTCTAGGTTAGTGCTCTAGCAATGTTTAAATAAAGAAGCTGGTCTAGGTTAGTAGTCTAGCAATGTTTAAATAAAGAAGCTGGTCTAGGTTAGTAGTCTAGCAATGGTTAAATAAAGAAGCTGGTCTAGGTTAGTAGTCTAGCAATGTTTAAATAAAGAAGCTGGTCTAGGTTAGTGCTCTAGCAATGTTTAAATAAAGAAGCTGGTCTAGGTTAGTGCTCTAGCAATGTTTAAATAAAGAAGCTGGTCTAGGTTAGTAGTCTAGCAATGTTTAAATAAAGAAGCTGGTCTAGGTTAGTAGTCTAGCAATGGTTAAATAAAGAAGCTGGTCTAGGTTAGTAGTCTAGCAATGTTTAAATAAAGAAGCTGGTCTAGGTTAGTAGTCTAGCAATGTTTAAATAAAGAAGCTGGTCTAGGTTAGTAGTCTAGCAATGTTTAAATAAAGAAGCTGGTCTAGGTTAGTAGTCTAGCAATGTTTAAATAAAGAAGCTGGTCTAGGTTAGTGCTCTAGCAATGTTTAAATAAAGAAGCTGGTCTAGGTTAGTAGTCTAGCAATGTTTAAATAAAGAAGCTGGTCTAGGTTAGTAGTCTAGCAATGTTTAAATAAAGAAGCTGGTCTAGGTTAGTGCTCTAGCAATGTTTAAATAAAGAAGCTGGTCTAGGTTAGTGCTCTAGCAATGTTTAAATAAAGAAGCTGGTCTAGGTTAGTGCTCTAGCAATGTTTAAATAAAGAAGCTGGTCTAGGTTAGTAGTCTAGCAATGTTTAAATAAAGAAGCTGGTCTAGGTTAGTAGTCTAGCAATGTTTAAATAAAGAAGCTGGTCTAGGTTAGTAGTCTAGCAATGTTTAAATAAAGAAGCTGGTCTAGGTTAGTAGTCTAGCAATGTGCGGGGTGAAGGCGGTGCTTTAAAGGATACGACTGGAAAACTTTAGAATAACTTTCTTATATTTCTCAAGATATATTTTACTTTTGTAGTTGTTACACAATCGAAGAGCTAATAAAAAGTACTCTTTTTCATTTGACAAACTTCACTATTCAAAATAACTAAAATATAAGTGGCCAGTAACAGCCAAAGAGGCAAAGAGGCGTAGGTATGTATCCATACCTAACATCCCTCCATGCGGGGTGAAGGCGGTGCTTTAAAGGATACGACTGGAAAACTTTAGAATAACTTTCTTATATTTCTCAAGATATATTTTACTTTTGTAGTTGTTACACAATCGAAGAGCTAATAAAAAGTACTCTTTTTCATTTGACAAACTTCACTATTCAAAATAACTAAAATATAAGTGGCCAGTAACAGCCAAAGAGGCAAAGAGGCGTAGGTATGTATCCATACCTAACACAATGTTTAAATAAAGAAGCTGGTCTAGGTTAGTAGTCTAGCAATGTTTAAATAAAGAAGCTGGTCTAGGTTAGTGCTCTAGCAATGTTTAAATAAAGAAGCTGGTCTAGGTTAGTGCTCTAGCAATGTTTAAATAAAGAAGCTGGTCTAGGTTAGTGCTCTAGCAATGTTTAAATAAAGAAGCTGGTCTAGGTTAGTAGTCTAGCAATGTTTAAATAAAGAAGCTGGTCTAGGTTAGTAGTCTAGCAATGTTTAAATAAAGAAGCTGGTCTTGGTTAGTAGTCTAGCAATGTTTAAATAAAGAAGCTGGTCTAGGTTAGTAGTCTAGCAATGTTTAAATAAAGAAGCTGGTCTAGGTTAGTGCTCTAGCAATGTTTAAATAAAGAAGCTGGTCTAGGTTAGTAGTCTAGCAATGTTTAAATAAAGAAGCTGGTCTAGGTTAGTGCTCTAGCAATGTTTAAATAAAGAAGCTGGTCTAGGTTAGTAGTCTAGCAATGTTTAAATAAAGAAGCTGGTCTAGGTTAGTGCTCTAGCAATGTTTAAATAAAGAAGCTGGTCTAGGTTAGTGCTCTAGCAATGTTTAAATAAAGAAGCTGGTCTAGGTTAGTGCTCTAGCAATGTTTAAATAAAGAAGCTGGTCTAGGTTAGTGCTCTAGCAATGTTTAAATAAAGAAGCTGGTCTAGGTTAGTAGTCTAGCAATGTTTAAATAAAGAAGCTGGTCTAGGTTAGTGCTCTAGCAATGTTTAAATAAAGAAGCTGGTCTAGGTTAGTAGTCTAGCAATGTTTAAATAAAGAAGCTGGTCTAGGTTAGTAGTCTAGCAATGTTTAAATAAAGAAGCTGGTCTAGGTTAGTGCTCTAGCAATGTTTAAATAAAGAAGCTGGTCTAGGTTAGTAGTCTAGCAATGTTTAAATAAAGAAGCTGGTCTAGGTTAGTGCTCTAGCAATGTTTAAATAAAGAAGCTGGTCTAGGTTAGTAGTTTAGCAATGTTTAAATAAAGAAGCTGGTCTAGGTTAGTGCTCTAGCAATGTTTAAATAAAGAAGCTGGTCTAGGTTAGTGCTCTAGCAATGTTTAAATAAAGAAGCTGGTCTAGGTTAGTAGTCTAGCAATGTTTAAATAAAGAAGCTGGTCTAGGTTAGTGCTCTAGCAATGTTTAAATAAAGAAGCTGGTCTAGGTTAGTGCTCTAGCAATGTTTAAATAAAGAAGCTGGTCTAGGTTAGTAGTCTAGCAATGTTTAAATAAAGAAGCTGGTCTAGGTTAGTAGTCTAGCAATGTTTAAATAAAGAAGCTGGTCTAGGTTAGTGCTCTAGCAATGTTTAAATAAAGAAGCTGGTCTAGGTTAGTGCTCTAGCAATGTTTAAATAAAGAAGCTGGTCTAGGTTAGTGCTCTAGCAATGTTTAAATAAAGAAGCTGGTCTAGGTTAGTGCTCTAGCAATGTTTAAATAAAGAAGCTGGTCTAGGTTAGTAGTCTAGCAATGTTTAAATAAAGAAGCTGGTCTAGGTTAGTGCTCTAGCAATGTTTAAATAAAGAAGCTGGTCTAGGTTAGTGCTCTAGCAATGTTTAAATAAAGAAGCTGGTCTAGGTTAGTGCTCTAGCAATGTTTAAATAAAGAAGCTGGTCTAGGTTAGTGCTCTAGCAATGTTTAAATAAAGAAGCTGGTCTAGGTTAGTGCTCTAGCAATGTTTAAATAAAGAAGCTGGTCTAGGTTAGTAGTCTAGCAATGTTTAAATAAAGAAGCTGGTCTAGGTTAGTGCTCTAGCAATGTTTAAATAAAGAAGCTGGTCTAGGTTAGTGCTCTAGCAATGTTTAAATAAAGAAGCTGGTCTAGGTTAGTGCTCTAGCAATGTTTAAATAAAGAAGCTGGTCTAGGTTAGTGCTCTAGCAATGTTTAAATAAAGAAGCTGGTCTAAATTAGTACTCTAACAATGTTTAAATAAAGAATCTGGTCTTGGTTAGTACTCAGGCACAAAAAATCTCATAGGGTCGAAGTGCTTCGAGACTCTGACGTTTCGGCCCCTTAGGTTAGTACTCTAGCAATGTTTAAATAAAAAAGCTGGTCTAGGTTAGTACTCTAACATTGTGTAAATAAAGAAGCTAGTCTAGGTTAGTATTCTAGCAATGTTTAAATCAAGAAGCTGGTCTAGGTTAGTATTCTACCAATGTTTAAATAAAGAAGTTGGTCTAGGTTAGTACTCTAGCAATGCTTAAACAAAGATGCTGGTCAAAGTTGGTACTCCAACATCGCTTAAATAAAGAAGTTGGTCTAGGTTAGAACTCTAGCAATGTTTAAATAAAGAAGCTGGTCTAAGTTGGTAGTTTATTAGCAATGCATAAAGAAGCTGCTGGTCTAGTTGCTATTATCACTATAAAGGTTTTACTTTGCGTTTGGTATGGGCTTACAGCGGATTTATATATGACAACTTTAAATTCAAATAATTGATATCTTTGTTTTTATTCATTTTTAGTATCTGTTCGCCGTTACTATAGATCAATAGAACTTTATAATATTCTTTGCATGTCCGGTTGCCCTTAAACCCTTATAGTCATAACATAAGGGTTCTGTTTAGGCAATTAAAAACTTATATACGTATTTTGTGGTCTAGACATGGTAAAGCTGTGCGAAATATCGCTTTGTTCACAAACAACGGGCAGCGGACAAGGGACCAAAAACTTATTTCAGAAATGGAGTCCGCACTCAGCGCCGCGCTCCGCTGTATTATACCGCGCAGTTCAGACTGCAGATTGCGAGCTTAATCTTATTATTTTAGTTAGAGTTATTAATTTTAGTTAAACTTTCCAGAAAGCCGCGACCATTTTGTTTGATTTCAACAAGAACATTTTATACTAGTGGCTCTGTGAGCTGTAGACCTCGCGAGTCTGTATGTCTCTTTATACTTATTTTTATTTTTTCTCCACAATGATCCCCGAACTTTTGAAATTTATTTAATATTTTAATTTATTTTATAATTGACTAATGTGACCTGTAGAGGAAAACAGCTTCAGCGGTAGACTTTGTAAGCTGGCAACCCCCATAAATCCGTAATTTTTTTAAATTTCCAAAAACTGACTACAAAAAAAAAGATTAATTTATTGAACCTGCTCACAAAATTTCACGAGAATCGGTTGGGAAACGCGACCTGTAGAGTGGAACAAACAGACACACAAACAGACATACAAAAGCAATTTTGGCTAAGCTGAAGCAGAGACGCTTCGCTCGCTCGGTCAATAACAAGAGTTTCATGAGAATGATTTTGATTGTACAACAGAAGTTATTATCTACCAAAAAGTAAGTATTACCTCTTCAACATATAAAAAAAGGATTGCATTTTAAAAGTATTAAAAAAGCAACTTAAAAACTAATGTGTTTACCTACTTGTGATAAGTAAAAGGTACGCTTAAATACGCTTGATAGATTAAGTAGGTATATAATCGGAGCTTTTGATTCTCATTCATTTTCACTGCGCCGAGTCTGACGTAATATAAAACGTTTCCCGGGGCATTGCGTCGCGTCGAGCAAAGAGAAAGACACTCATGTGCGCAGATGAGAGACGTGATTCAATTTGCATGGCATGATGGACGGATTACACCGTGCGACGTAGCGCACCATACCACTCTTCGTCGTTTGCGAGCCGGAGTGCTGTTATAACGCTCTTGAAATTAGGCGGCATAGTATACCTGATATAAGTACTTACGCGAATAGACGGATAGGTGGTATATGTAAAGGAAGCGTGGAAAGCTCCAAGCGGCAACAGGGGATCGGAATGTTCACCATATTTTATGAATTATTTTAAAAATATAGACTAGTAGCAGACGATTCGCGAAGAAAAAAACAGAATCGGTTGAAAAACTAATTTACATTAATTTTTAAAGTTTCCATATATGTGTCTCTTTATGTGTCTAAATAGAACTGCTGTTGTTTACACATGTTTAAAAAGTGAATGATATATTTTTTTATACTTCAATAATCAACATGAACCTCGATCTTGTTGGAATAATAAATACTTCTCTCTACCTAATGACCTCTTGCTTGATAAAATCATTTGTATATTATTCGATATCTCCGGCAATTTTTTTTTTGCCAATTGTTTACAACATAATAATAGGCGATCGGACTGTTCACCATATTTTATGAATTATTTTTAAAATATATATTAGTAGCAGACTATTCGCGAAGAAAAAACAGAATCGGTTGAAAAACGAATTTACAGTGATTTTTAAAGTTTCAATATGTCTGTCTCTTTCAAAAACGATTTTTTGTATGGAGATTATATGGCGTTACTAAAAAATGACGTCACAAGTGGGTATGTGCCTCTCTGTCTAATCTTGAATTTCAAACCTTTATAACTCGGTTAATTTTAAAGATAGAGCAAAAATTCTTTTAGTGTTTGATAGCAGAAACTAAGAAGTAAAAAAAAAGTAGTCCGATCCCCTATAGAGACAGTTACGTCTCTATCTCTGCGCTCTTAAAGTACTTATTTACCTTATAAAAAAGGAGCGATAATTTTTAGAAGAGATAAAAATGTAGCAAATATTAGTAGGCATGAGCCAACCCCATTGAAAAATATTAATGTATTACATGACGCCACTCTACGAGAAAGATATTAATTAGTAGTAGCCGCCTCTTAAAATATGAATTTTATTAAAATTACATAGGTTTCTTTATTTTATTTACAAAACACAATTCCATAAAATGCGCGTTGGAATGAAAGCAATATCCAAGATGCTGAGCATTGTCGTGTCACCGTGGAGGGAGGTGTACTCTGCTTGAAACTCATATTGCTAGGAATGACAGCTTTTCTCATATTGTACTATTACTATGCACGCCTCGAGACTAAAAATGAAATCCCAGGAGAAACGTGCACGAGAAGCATGTGAGCCCTCCCGGGGTACGCGCTAATGAACCAAGTGATGAACATCGTACTAAAGGCTTTGCGGACTGATCTTGGGGAGGATTTTTAAGCGCACCTTCTTCCCTTGTTCATTAGTGTAATTAACTTATGCCGTGCTCTCCAGAATTCTCGGATCCCTAACCATTATTAAATTACGCCAACTTTCAGACTAGGGAGACTTTTATTATTTCGAAGCGGGGTCGTTCCAATATTGAATCAATTGAATTTTGTTGTAAGTTAAGTAGTACCTACATGTTTTTTGCAGGTTAACGTCGTCATGCTGATAGATTTGAAAGTCAGTTTATTAATTTAATTCACAATAGGGTGTGGAACATAAAATTGAGCGGTTAAGCCATCGTTACCATCACTTTTGACACATTGAATACTGGAATGTAGGAGGTCGATAGGGCTCCCCTGTCCCACACCCGACACGGAGTAATGTAAACAGGGGCCGGCGGCGGCGCCACTCCTCTCTCTCCCCTACGAAAATCATGACTCGTCATAATTTGAACTTGTTGAAGCGACACTTTGGGAGGGTGAACTTTTTCGTCCCCTCTGTTCTAATCGTTTCGGTATTAAATAAACTTTTTTCAACAAAATTGTTTCTTTCAGTTTTAAGGTTTTAAGCACGGTTACATAGAGAATGATGTTCAGTGATCAAGCACTTAAGGTCCCTTTCAATAGAATCCACCAATAATGTAAACAAGATAATTTTTTGACGCTAACTTTCCAAAGACAAACAAGACTGATGAGTAAAAAATTAATATGGCAAATTATTGAAAGTTTTGTCGTCCGAGTATTTTTTATTAAAATAACTATCATAAAGAAGTTAATAGTGTACGAAGAATATAATGGTTCCTTGAAATGTGATATGATCAGGATTGATACTCAAATGTAAGTAATTACGGAGTAATCGTGTTTAAATTGGTTTGTTCACATTATTGCCGGATTCTATTGAAAGGGACTTTACGTTACTCGTTTTTAATAAGTTATGCCAAAAGTGGCCACTTTTAACAGTTATGACTTTCATAACTTATTGATTATATTTAGGACTATAAAACAACAACTAAAATATATTTGTAACCTTTCTATTGTCGTTAAACACATAATAATTTCGATTGAAGTCACTGATAATAAGTAAATGATTTATTTCAATTGGTGACGCTACTGCAGCTGATGTTTAACCTTAAGTATAATAATTAGAAAGGAGTACAACAGTAACAAAACATTTTCCCGTTTTTCCCTTCCTACTACATTCTAAATATTTCTAATACAGCCTTTACCTGACATTATAAGTTTTCCTTTGGGAAAGTTGATCAGTTTCATGGACTATCAACCTCTTGAACAGCACCATTCATCACGTCACGTGTTTGGTTCAAAATGTTATCTCCAGTTTACGCAGGAAAAAATAGGCGGGTATTTGAAGAGGTGTGAAAGGTGGGCGAAAGAAGAAGCTGCTGTAAAACAAGTAGACGAGAAGAGCCGGTCGTCGCGTCGAGCAGAGCGTCCGAATGCAGGGGCTGCGTTTAGCATGAGTGCAAATTGTGACCCTTCTATCAACAAAGATGTCGTCGTGAAATGATTTGCCAATATTTCTGGCTAACGCAAAACTGTCCTCATATTCCACCATCCCATCAAAGAATTTAAAACCATAGTTCGAGTAATCGGCTCATAGTCAATGCAAGTCACAACTATGGGATAGCTAAGAACTGAACAAAGTTTGCTTGAATAACATGGTAACTCGAGTTTCTTGTAGCAAGTTATCAGGTTACATAGTAAGTAATTACTAAACTGTTCAGCTGAGCTTGAGTGTTCGCTGAAGTTGAATTAGTTTTTGTTGGGGATACGCGACTATGGGATGCTAGCTTAAGGTGCTTGCTAGTCAGGAGAAGGCACATTATATTTTCAGTATAGATATCATGTAGCCGCAGACTTGTGTTGCAGGCTGTCAAACACAAAATAATCCGAAATCATATGTAAGTAAATGATTTGTGGAGTTGAGGGGTCAATCGGACAATAATTTCCGCAACGTTTGCGCATTAAACTAAGTAAACGCAATATTATGCATCATATCCGAGAAAAGCTCAACACGAAAAACATATCAATTTATGATACGTCACATACATACATAAAATCACACCCTTTTCCCAGAGGTAAACTAAAACCTTAAAAGTAAAAAATAAAGTCCAAGTATAAATGATTAGATGTATATCAAAGCCGTTTAGAGTTAACTCATAATGACTTAGTCAGAAACAACTCTAAGGTTAATTACGTGCTAAACACCACCAGGTGGCGTAGTGGAGTGCCCGGGTTGTTAAAATGAATAGTTAAGTTGTATTAATAATTCGGATTACAGCGATCGTTACACCTCGCCAGTGCGATTATGACGTCTCTCTTCGGATCAGATTCCCTGGGGATCCAGGTTAATACCCGGTAAATAATCCTGTACAGAGGATTACCCTAAACAGTCTTGTACAAATAACTTTCACCAGTAATATCTTCAAGAAGCTATTCTTTCTCTACATAAAGCTACTTTAAACTGTCCTCTAACAGAACAACACACACAGCGAAGAATATATCAAGTAAAAATCCTTGAATTTAGCACAGCCTTTGCTCAGTGATTCAGACTTTTTGTTTTTCCATACATAATACATATACAATACAATTAATACAGTCATCATCATCATCATCATCAACATAATTTACAGATCTTATTCTATAAAAAATTAAATAATATAAATTATAATACGCCCGATGATGGTAAATAGGTAGTATTTTACTTCTACGTATGGTCCGGGCGGCCGCCGCACGATTACTTTACCTCATCGAGTTACTGAAAAATACCACTTTCCAAGAAAAGTAGACCTAAAACAGGTAGGAAAAATTTTAGTCTGCCAGGGCTCAGCCTGGGGGAGACATGAGGGGGAGAAGATCTGTCTCCGAAATTATTATTCAGCCAGGATCATTTAAATAATAAAAAATAAATTGAATCGATTCTGACAAACAGAAAAGTATTTTATACACTAACATTCTCACAATTCGCGGGTTTGTTACCACGGTAATATTTAATATTGTTACCTCGATATTTCGGAACGGTTACACGCTCCATGGTCACGAGTAGACTGGTGGTGAGTGGACTGCATCTATGGACAGACATATCTGTCTACCCTCCTTCGGACGCGGCGACTACCCTCACGTTGATTGTTCGAACCACTACTATGGTCACTCACTTGTTTTTCACGACACACAATACTCACTGTATCTATACGCGACTTTGAAGTTGGACCATTTTTATGGTGATATACGTTTAACACTGGGTTCCATGCACCGGACAGTTTGAAACCATCTTCACGATTAAAGTTTTTGTATTTCGTGATTTCGATCGCTTCTCGCACTAAACGTGGTATATAGTGGCGTTCTGTCGACAGTACTTGAGGGTTGTGTAGCTCAATCCAGTGGTTGACATCATTTTGATTTAGGTGTTCCGCGATGGCCGACTTTTGTGCGTCGTTGTTTTTTACAGCTCGGATGTGCTCCTTCATGCGGTCGACTATGGTTCTTTTGGTCTGACCGATATATGAGCTACCACAACTGCAATCCACTTTGTAGACTCCAGGAGTTTGAAGAGGAAGGTGGTCTTTGGGTGAACGTAACAACTTTTCTATTTTGTTGAAAGGAGTGAAAACAGTCTTTATTGAGTATTTGCCTAGCAATCTACCTACTTTATCTGTTACACCTTTCACATAAGGCAAAAACGCTGGTTGACGTTGCACTTCTTCTTTCCCCCTCCTAGGTGTGCGTTTTGATTTGCACAACTTCGTACTGTACCCGTTTCGTCTACTCCGCTACTTCACATCACCACCCACGTCACTTGGATTCAGTCGTTAGGTCACTTACAGAC
>OX579655.1:5626762-5901864 GCA_951230895.1 Carpatolechia fugitivella | reverse complement strand
TTCATACAATTAATTACTGTATTGGATGTTATATTATTTAATTCCATTACTTCTACGTAATTTGAATAATAGTCAACGAGCAGTAAAAAACATTTCCTCCTGAATTCAAACAAGTCCGTCCCGACCTTCGTCCACGGTAAAGTAGGTATTTCTATTGGTAACAAAGGTTCCTTCGCTGGCGCGTTTGAGCACTCCCTACAAACACTACAACGTTTTACATATAATTCAATATCTTTGGTCATGTTTGGCCAAAAGATAGCTTGTCTCGCACGCCGCTTACATCGGTCTATACCCTGGTGGCCTTCGTGTATGATGTGGAGCATTTCATTTCTTAGAGCTGGAGGGATCAGCACTGTATCTCCTTTGAAAATTACATCGTCAATCACATATAAATCATCTTTTATTGACCAAAATAATTTAACACAAGCCTCCACATTATACTTGTGATCTGGCCACCCTTCTTTAATGTATTTAATTAATATTTTAAATGTATCGTCTTTCCGCGTTTCTTTTTTTATCGAAGTTAATTTTTTGTTAGATATAGGTATATTATTTACTACTAAATGAATTTGATACATTACATTTTCATGTACTTCTTCACTGTACAAATCTGGTAAGGGCGCTCGTGACAATGTATCTGGTATATACATGTATTTTCCTGGTTTGTAAAATCAAATCATAACCCTGAATTCTTAACATCATACGCTGCAAGCGTGCTTAAATATGCTTTCCAGCGGCTTGTGGTCTGATTCTACTAGCACTCTTTGCTTCCCATATATATATTGATGAAAACGTTCGCAAGCAAAAACAATAGCTAGTAGCTCCTTTTCCACTTGTGCATAACGACGCTGCGCGGGAGTGAGCGTGCGTGAGGAGTACTCGACGGGGCGGCCGTCCTGCATGAGCACAGCACCGAGTGCGTCGCGCGACGCGTCCACGGACAGCAGCACGGGCCGCGTTACGTCATACAGCGCCAGCACGCCCGCACCTACCACACACTCTTTTAACTTTTCAAACGCATTCTGTTCACTGCACTCCCAACGCCAATCATTCTCTTTTTTTAATAAATTTGTTAATGGGATTGCGTGCTGCGAATAATTTGGTATAAATTTTGACAGATAATTGACCGCTCCTAAAAATCTCTCTAAACTTTTCCTATCAGTGGGTGCGGGCATATCTAAAATGGCTTTAATTTTGCTGCTATCTGGTCTCATTCCATTTGCATCAAAAATATGTCCTAAATATGTAACTTGTTGCACCCCTAGTCGACATTTTTCCTTGTTAAATTTTAAATTGATTTCCCTAGCACGTTTTAACAAAGCATGCAACCTACGGTCGTGTTCTTGTCTAGTGCTGCCCCAGACAATGATATCGTCTACAAAACTATCCGTACCTTCCAGGTCCTCCAATAGCTGCCTCATCTTTCCATGAAAGACCTCCGAGGCGCAATTGATACCAAACGGCAGACGCAAAAATTGATATCGTCCAAATGGGGTTGCAAACGTACACAAATCGGCGCTCTCCTGGTCGAGCTGCACGGCCCAGAAGCCCGAGTTTGCGTCGAGCACAGAGAAGTAGCGCGCGCCGCCAGCTCGCTCACCGTGGGCAGCTGGAAGTGCGCGCGCTGCACCGCACGGTTCAGCTCGCGCGGATCAAGGCATATGCGAATGCCGTTATTCTTTTTGGCCGCAATAACTAACGGGTGCACCCATTGAGTAGGATAAGAAACTTTCCTAATCACCCCCATATCTTCCATTTTTTTTAACTCCTCTGCTAATCTGTCGCGTAAACTTAATGGTATTTTTCTTGACGCACAAACTACAGGTTGTATAGATTTATCAATCACAATGTGATACTTATCAGGTAGGCACCCTAGTCCTGTAAACAAATCATTATATTCTGACATATTTATACTATGTACTCTTTTAACTAAACCCAATTCCTCACACGTTTTCCGTCCCAGCACACTTTGACATTGCATATCCGCTATTGCAAACTTTAATTTATAATTGACATTTTTATAGGACCACACTAAATAACATACACCTTTAACAGGTATCTGATTTCCACTATAAGACTCCAATTTTATTCCGTTTTTCTTAATTAAATTTTCTTTAAAACCTAACTTCAAAAAGGTCTCATATGAAATAACATTTATGTCCGCACCTGTGTCCAATTTAAAGTCCTCTGATCCACTTTCACATAGTAAAGTTTCCTGCCACTCTTCCGAACCCCCATTTTCCCTCTTTATCACTGATATGTAGAACGAATCACACTCGTCAGACGCATAATCACTTCCTTCCTGACCAATTTCGTACACCTTTCTAACACTCTTATTATTATAAGCATTTGACTTACATACCCGCGCGTAGTGCCCACGATTACCACAACGTAGCAGACAATGTACTGTGCTGGACACTGCCCTATCGCACAGCGCATGCCGCCGCACCCGGCGCATGGGGAGTGGCGGCGCAGCATCTGCGCGGGCCCGGCGGCGGCGCCGCCGCTGCTGCCGCTGCCGCCAGCGCGCACGCCGCGGGCTCGGCCTCCGCGCCGCCCGCCGCGTCCGGCGCCCCCACCGCCACCGCCTCGACGATCCACAGAATCGACGTGTACAACATTTGATAAATCAGTCGTGTTCAAATGACGACTACTTTCCTGAGACATTTCTTCAGCCTGACACATTTTGGTCGCTTTCTCCAGGTTAAGATCGTCACAACGTAGCAAGCGGTCCCTGACCGTTACACTTCGCACCCCGCACACGATGCGATCCTTGATGAGCCCGTCCTCGAGCTGTGCAAACTCGCAGCGTTTACTAAGTAAACGAAGTGCCGTTACGTATTGATTAATTGATTCCCCCTCGCCTTGATTTCGTGTAAAAAACTTGTATCTCAATAGCGTTATGTTTTCTTTGGTTCCGAAATAACTATCAATTTTTTTTATCACAACATCCACGTCGTCACGATCTGTCTCTTTATCAAAAGTAAATGTTTGATATACGTCATAACCTTCCGCACCGATCAAATTTATCAACAAACTGGCCTGCACGCCTGATTTTTCTGCATTCACACCTGATGCCTTTAGAAAGATTTCGAATTGTTGTTTCCATCGCTTCCACGAGTCAGCCCGGCTGACGGGACCACCGTCCATATTTAATTCCGATGGCGGCCGCGCGTGCTCCATTTTAACCAAACTTTTCACCAATTACACTTTGATTATTTGTTTACCACTGTTTAACTCTTATATTAGTATTAGATCCGCAGAAATATTGCTTTTTAAACACTTAAAACTGTGATTCTATATTTTAAAAGATTATTTCCGCTGCCACCATGTAGTATTTGTAATGAAACACGCAAGGTCCAGACAACAACTGGTTTATTCACTAGTACCCACTATAACAATTACTACGATCGATGTCTCTTTTGTGATTTGTGTTTGGTGAAATACTACCGTCTGCAGCATTACTGTGCATGTTAACAAACTTTTTTGATTAGGTTATTTTTTCTACAGACTGGTTTTTCTTGCAGTTTTAATTTTGAACATGAGTTTTTGAGTGGCGGTTCGCTTTTTTTTTTTTTGAGGCTTTCATTTAGGTCTCTGACTGCGAAAAGTGATGATTAGAAATTATTTTTGTTGAAGACAAGTTTCCAATATAGTCTATCTAAAAACTAGTTAAATAATGTCCCTAAAGTTTACGAGGTTTAAATACCGCAGAAGTTCTGCGAGAGTGAAATTGTACCTCGAAGCCCAGTTGAAAAATTAGTTTGGAGATAAGTATATGGAATAAGGGGTATATCCATGATACTTCCCAAGAGGTATTCTTCTATTCATTTTTACTGTGGACTCCAGAAGTTCAGGACTTTTACACTGTGATTGAGCAAGATTACGTTAAGGCAGCTTACCGACGCAGACTCTACATGATGTAAGGACGTGATTGGATCTTAAAGCAGTACTTATTTTTATTGCGTTATTTAAGTATAGTTACGTAGTTAGTATGTTTTTTTTCTGAAAACTATCTGGTTTTTTTTCAATTTTCCCAATCCTTTCCACTAGGTACTGTTACCCTTAAATTGGTACACGACGCAAGTTAGGTAAGATTCATCTAAATTCAAAAAGGCAGTTGTCGCCATCGTCTTTTACCTTTCGGTTTCTTACTCTCGGCTTAAAACAACATACCAAACCTATTAGGGAGGAAATTGCGCAATTTTGACCCAGATAGGTAGGTTTTTACATAGAATAACGTACTTTACTCGGTTTTTAGATACCAATTTAGGGTACCGCCAAGGACGTTAAAACTGGTTTATACCGCAATAAGTATTTTGTTTGTTTGGCTTTTATGGTAATTATTAAATTTGTTTGTTAATTATTAAACTTTTTAACTAAGATCAGATATCACTTTGTATTAAATTCAGAAAACTGTGTGGTATTTATGTTTATATAAATTGTGACGTCATCTTTGTTATTTTTTAATTAAGTTGGATACAAAGTTACGAAATTAATACGTGTGATGTAGTCCTTCTTATTTAAAAAAAATTATACTACACTACATAATAGATAATAGATACATACAAGGACGTGATACATAATAATTATAATATTTAAATTTGGAACCATCTCGATCCCTGTAGCTTTATTTTATCATGACGCATATAATTTGCTAAAATCGTCATAGCCTGTCATGACTAGGACTTAGTGTCAAATTAAAAATGGCATTGAATTTTATTTAGCTTATAATAAGTACCTACATCGTGTGTGGTGTCTAAGGTGTCTTTGCTAAATAACACAAAATCTCACAAGTTCAAACTTACGAATCTAAAAATTATTTAAAAAATCTTGTAAATTTGAGACTTCTACAATGTCTTTTTAGTAAAATGTTCTTTTCCCAAAATGTCTGCAAAGTGTGTGTTAAATCTCCAAACTAAAAAAAAAAATGTTTAGTTTCATTAGCCGAGCAGCATGTGCACTGCACTACCTATTCAAAACTCGATCAATTAAAGTGCATTTTTTTCCGTTATTTTAACTTACACGTTTTATAAGCAAGTAAATATATTTTTTACCAAAGGCGGCGACTTGGGGCGATCCTATTGGTGGAGATGGCGGAACTCTGCCGATCAATGCTGAATGCTGATCAATATTTTTTTTGTTTGCTGAAAGCCAAAAGCACCTCTTTCAAGAATGGGATCCGCAAGGTTAAATTAAAAAAACTTAATCTGATAGAAAATAACTTTGGTACTTTTATAAGTATTACTTGTAATTCACTCGTCCATGAACACTACATTCGTCCTCGTATGTAAGTAGTGTTAGTTACAACTATGAACAAAACAAACACGCTTTCATGTTGGACAACGCAATTATGGTATGACAATAGAACAAAGTGCGGAGGACATCATATCACAAGGCCTTTAAGATAAGAACATTACAGTGTATTAAGGCGAGGCCCTATTTGAAAAATCGTTCTTGGGCCCCTTTTTGAATTCGCGGATCTCACGTCTCGGAATATGTACCAAATCAAGAAAATTACAACCAACAGAGAAGTTTATCATTTTAGCGGCGTAACTAAGTAGATTTTAAATATAATCAAAGAATAAAGCAAAAATAAATAATTAAAATCACCTAAAATCACTCCACATTCAAAATTTGCAAATCTGTTTTCTCAATATTTTCAGCGACAACAACATATTTTTTTATATTTTTTGGGTGGCTATATTAATACCTGAACGACGAAACCAGCTAGTTTTTCAATTCGTTCTATATTTTTCACAAAAAAGAGAAAAGATGTTCAAGAAAATCGATTTTTTTCGCACGATTCCTGCGCAGTGTCGGACATAACCTCCGTGAAGCATTGCACGCTAATATGAACGTTATTGAAGGAAGTGGTCTCTGCCTACCCCTCCGGGAAAAAGGCGTGACTTTATGTATGTATGTATGAACGTTATTTTAGTAGTGCGTCGGTTCAACTTTCAACTAAAGCGTGTTGAGTTGCCAATTTAGGATAGGGCCTCGCCTTAAGATGAATACCGACTGAAATGACAAAGCGCCCCCTAATTACGCAATATGACCGCTGACGCCCACTGTGTAAACGTGTTTGAAAATGTGCTGTGGGCTGTGCGTAACAAATGGTACGAGCGCGGGCCGCTCCAAGCTTAAGTACGTAATAGGATACCAAGATGGGACCCATTTGTGGAGGTTGAGTACACGATTGGCTTTTTAGATCTATAAGTTTGTCTGAGGAAATCCTGGACCGTTAGAATATACTTTATTGCACACAAGGATAACTTGAAAGTACAAAAAATAGATAGAGGGGTGTACAGATAGGCGGCCTTATTGCTAAGGTAGCAATTTTTCCCAGGCAACCTTAGGGTACAAGAAAGTTGCATTAGAACTGTGGGACGGTGCACACAAGAAAAACAGAATAGGATAAGCTAATACTATTAATTACATAAACAAACTACTTATACTTAGGGCAAACAAACCTACATACATAATATGTCAAAATAGCTACATTAATAAAATAATACAACTACATAATATACTATAAAATTATGTTTACATAGATATCTACTCTTTACTTACTTATGTAGTTATTTATCTTTATGTATAAGTATATAACTACATGAGTAAGAATAGAGGAACATGCTGACAAACAATCACAGCTTACAGAGGAACTGTCAAACAGGGAGGGAAAGGAGATGGGCTTTCAGGCGCCGAAAGAACAGTTTTATGCAGAAGATCAAAAAAGATGTTGTTTTTTTGTACATTTTACATCATCGAGTACTACCGACTTGAGACCTGCCAACAGATGAAAAAGAAAGCTCAAGGAGCACACAAAAATACTTGTATATCTGGTGCGACCATTTTTTACGCCTTGGGCGGCCATATTGGATCTTTTACTCAAATTTTAGTAATCAAACAAGCACGTGTCGGGTCACGCAAGGTGTAGGGTTCCGTAGTTGTCCAATACTACTTAGGAACTTGTTTATGCAGTTCACATTCATCAAAGTTTTTCTATGATATTTGTAGTACCAAATTTCTTACTTGTACTAGTACATTTTATAAGTTGGTCTATTATTCGATAACCTGTAAAGCCTACTTGATGTTGATAGTTTTTCTTTTAAATTCATCATATACACTACTGCCGTGAATTTTTTCACATTTCCATAAACAATGGTTTCGCAGGGGGGGGACACTTGACTCTAACAAAAATAAGCACTTTAAAAGGAAATATTTCTAAAACTTACGCTAGCATCGTAAAATAATTTTAGCAAACCCCCATTTTATTTAAAAAACCTATCCAACGATACCTCACACCATAAGGTAATCATGAAAAAAAAAATAACCCCCACTTGACGTGTACCAGAGGAACCCTATTTTTTTTTTTAAGATTTTATTCTTCATCTTTGTCGGCATAATTAATATCCATGCCAAATTACAACCTTCTAGAACTAAGAGTCTCTGAGCTAAGCCGCGGACGGGCAGACAGACGGACATACCGAAACTATAAGGGTTCCTTTTTTACTACGGAACCCTAAAAACGGGTGCATTTACAACATCGGATACCAATATGTACCTAAATCTCACCCACCATTGGTTAGCTCCTGTTTAGTTGTCTAGATCATAAAGATACTTTGTTGTCTGCCCTCAGCTTTTATTGAGGATTTTGATCAAAGAGAATTTTATAGGCGGTATAGATTGAGTCGTAAAAATTTACACACTTATAGATCGGTAACCCACTGCAAGAAACCTTACGCTATAAGACAATTAAAATTTTCCACTTTATAAGTTATAACAACAAATTGTAACAGAAAAAGAACATGATAATTACATCGCCCTTAATTTAATTGTAAAATTATGGAACTAGGATGATTAACAGCTATAACTTAGTTTGATAAAAGCTAAGATCAACATCAACATCAACGGCCCGGTTACAGTCCACTGCTGGAATACAAAACCCTCTACTTAAGTGGAGGAGGCAAACCCGTTTTGCCATAATCTCCACGCTTGGCAGGCGGGTTGGAGATCGCAGATTAAAAGGTTACTGTATCAGAGAGCGCTGCTGCCCGTTCCCTGTTCAATGTGTAGTCCCTAAGTCGCCTCTTACGAGTAGGGGTTGGTGACAAATGTATTCTACTCTGCCGTCACCACACGGCAAAAAAAGCTAAGATATGTATGCCTTATTTAATGTAAAAAATACACGTACTAGCTAAATAAATAAACTAATATCAAATATCTAATTTCATCTCAAATATTCACAATACATTCACACTACGAGTATAATCATTTAAAACAATTTGTTTATTAACATTCAGTTCATTGTAAGTTTAAAAATTTAAAAACTACTATTATTATTTATTGAATTAAATTAAAACCAATACTGTTTACTAATTTATTACCAACCATAGATAGTCTTATTAAATAAGTGAAACAATGTTGTTTGATGCTTACTTTGAAAGTTATCTAACTGGACTGGACTGAAAAACAAAATAATGATTGCGTCAAGTAACAATTATCATTTATCACATTATAAATATGGACCAGACTAATCTCATCTACCCTAATTTACAATGTAGCGAGCCTATCCCGCCCGAATTAACGCTACGCGAGGCTACGCTGAACGCTCTCATCCATCGCAAGTCCATCCATCGCCCACTCACTTCATTACACTTCCGGTTTGCTTCATCCGGAAAGGCGCATTACTTTACACGGCTACTAAAAAAAATGTGTTTAGATATTTATTTAATATGGAACTCGTGTCAAATAAGATTAAATATTTTAATTTTTTTAAGTCACTGCATGCAAGTATCTTATCGGTATAAATAAATAGGCTGCTGCGGAAAAAAAAAATAGTACCAGCATTTATCTGCAATCTGGTCTTGTAGTGACATCTGTTATAATATTATATGGTTTAGGCGCTCTTGTCTTATCTTAATAGTGTGTCTACTCAACTATAGATGACACTGTACTACATGTGTCCCCTACGACGACAACGAGAAGCTGTTTACTCACAAGAAAAATTCAGAGGGCTACGGAAAAAATATTCTGATTTCCGAAGTTTATTTTATTCCGTACTAGAAAAAATATTTCTAATAAAAAATAAATAATTTTATTTACAATGTGGCTTTTATCAGGCAACATCATCGGTTCTAAAGGCATCGTTCGCGTTGCCAGAACCGTAAAACCTAATATATATATAAAAAAAAAGTCATGTCAACAGAGACAGACGTCTGATTGAATATTTTTTTGTTTATTTTCACAAAAAAATTGTTTCAAATTGCATTAGTAATTGCAAAAATGATAATTTTTTGGTAATGTTTAACTACGAAGTTAAATTCCTTACTTGCGACGAGGCACTCCACTTAAAGAACGGAGATTTTAAAAGTTACAAGTAGGTTGCCTGCGTTTAAACTTTTGTTAGCTGTGTAACTGTTCAAAAACTTGTATCATTACGTACATTTAATTGCATTTTTTCAGGTATGAGACGAAGAAAAGATCTGATGAGACTATTTATGATGCGGGGAAGCGGAGTTTTTGTGAACGTAGGGACGGATGGTGGCGCGCTCCTCGCCCGAGGCAAATCCGTCAATTGGAGTCAAAGTTGCGCGAGCGCGGGGTCCTGTGCTGTGCCTGGACGAACGAAACTCTTGTTTCTTTAGTATTTACATCTGGTGCCATTGCTTATTTGACTATTAAACCAGAGACTTTGGATGTAACCCAAGTCTTATTTGATAGATATTGTGTGGGGAAATTGTCTAACCCAAACGTTACGAGTGGTAAGCTTTCTTAATCTTTGCCTCATTTTTACATTCCGTTCCGTTGTTGGTGTTCCATGTTTTTATGCAACATATATAACATATATATTATTATTGATGTGTGTTTTGTGTTCTTCTGAAATTGCTATTAAGGTTGCAGTACATTGGCCCAAATCCTGTTATCTAACATGCCTCTAGTCAAAATCATAGGACCCTTTTCATCATTATTTACTGGAAAAATACAAACTCAGCAAGTATTACTACTTCAAATTGTTTTTCAGTTGTCCTGTGCAAATCTCACCTGTTATTCGCCCACACAGATCGTACAGCAACATTAGTCAATTTTGGTAAACATTCCAATACTCAACCATGTCGTATATCAGACAGAGATCCACATATACAGGTGAGAATAAATTTTATAATAAACCAGCGCTTTGCCTGCAATTTAGCTTGCATGATCAAAGTTTTATATCTGAGATGAACTTTTTTTAGCACAAAATATAAAAATATCTCTGCTTTTAGAGGACAGTGTATGAAGATGAAACATGCACCAATTTTTAAGTTAAATCTCCAGCAGTATAACTGAACACTGCATTTAATTTCTTGTATCAGATTTTACATACAAACAGAAATCTAAATAAAATAGAATTGAATTATGACTTTTATTGCTCTTAATATCTTTTAATATAAATTTTTCTTAAATATCTTCTGTGCACAAACATCATTGGCCAGTAACAATTATATTATAATGTATAGAATAGATATAGGTAAATTTATACAGATAGCACTTTGGAAAATGAAGCTGATCCCTTCAGAATACTCCTCTGTTTCAGCTATTTACAATCTATGCTTAAAAAAACATATACCTAATGATAATATAAAGCACAAATGTATGTACAGGCATCATATTTGTTGTTCTTTACAGTGTATAGAGCTAGGTGGTGGAGCTCGCAGATCAGAGAGAAAAATAACATGGTGTGAAAATAGTACAGGTGTTAGAGCGCTGGTGTGGGGTGCTACGGCAGTGGAACCAGCGCCCTGGAGCCCTGCGCTTGAAGACCTAGCCAATTTACATTTATACCAGTTTACTGGGTTAGTTCTGGTTTATCCAACATCTTGATAAATATCTTTCATTGCAGCACCCCATTTTTAGGGTTCTGTATTCAACAAGGAACCCTTATAGTCTAGCCATGTCCATCTGTCTGTCTGTCCGAGGCTTAGCTCAGAGATTCTTAGCACTAGAAGGCTGTAATTTAACATGAACATACATATTAATCATGGCAACAAAGCTGTAGAATTAAATCTTAAAAAGAATTTTTTAGGGTTCCTCTGGTACATTAAAAGTGGGAAGTTTTTTTTTTCTAAGCTACCCCATAACGTAAGGTGTCATTGGATAGATTTTTTTTAAATAATGGGGTTTTGCGAAAACCATTTTTCGATGCTAGTGTGTTTCAGAAATATTTCGTTTCAAAGTGCTCATTTTTGTTAGAGTCAAGTGTCCCCCCCTCCTACCAGCTAGAACCGACAAATTTGGAAATTTGAAAAAAATCATGATAGTAGTTGATTTTGTTGAAAGAAAATAGTTGATTATAGTTGAAAGGAAAATTACCAACATGCATATTTTATTCAGTAATAAATTATGCACAGCAACACTGTTAAATATGTATGATAAAGTACGATAAGTTTAGTAAGTTTTCTTTATTGATTTAATACCCCACTGCTTGGATTATCAAGAGTTATATAATATTAATAAAATATTTTATTTTCTTTCAGACCTCATGTTATGTTGATAGCGTACCACCAATTAGAAAACGACACTTTATCTGTAGAATTGTCAAGTAAAAGTGACAATATAATCCATATTATAGAACAAATTACCAGTCATAAGGTGAGTACAATTACTGAACAAAAATGTGTGAAAAAAACATAAATTATATGTTTAATTAACATTTTTACAATACAATATGCTTTCTCATCTTTCTTTTTGATCTTAAGTGCTTTCATATTGATTCAGATAATATGGTGAGGTGCTATGTTTCAGAACGGTGTAACCTTAGATTGGTTACGTTACGAAGTGCCAAGTACAGACGACCGCACTACCAAGCTCTCGTCACTGAGAGAGAGTATCACTCAGGCGTCGCTGCCGGCCCCGGTGCGGGTAGTGCGCAGGTCTGCATGTGATGGGAAAATACTCGCAGCTTGCATCGACGGATCGCTGCACGTCATACACAATGTCGCGGGATTAGTGCATTCTGCGAGAGCTGGATTCGTAAGTCGACGCTTATAGTGTAAATACGCTGCACAGTCTGTATTAACTTGTTATTACTACTACTACTTTTCTTTTGGCTAAGGTTGGTTCGAATTTAAAGATTTTGCGAAATTGTGGCTTTATTAGTATATACTACGCTGCAGTCTGTGTTAACTTGTTATTACTTCTACTTTTTTTAGGTAAGATTGGTTCGACTTTAAAGAAACTGAGAATTTTGCGACTGGAACTTCATTTAAATTATTAAGAAACGTCCGTCTTTAGTATTTCAATGAAATCTATTTATTAACATTAGTAAAGAAGGAATCATTGTACGAATATAGATTATTATTGTTACAGATTACGTCTGTTAATGATATATCTAATAATTATAAAGCAGAGAATGAAAAATTTTGTCGATAGCCAAGGAGATGCAGGTTCGAGTCCTGTCCAAGATCGACACAATTTTTTATTCTTGGCTTTAAATAAATAAATATGTGGGGAAATCTTCACACACGGCCATCTGACCCCAAACTATGTAGAGCTTGTACTATGGGTACCAGACAGCTGATATACATTACATAAATATTTAGATAAATACATACATATATATATAAACAACAACCAGACACAAGGCAAACACAAGTGCTCATCACACGAATGTTTGCCCTGGGCGGGATTCGAACCCGCGACCCTGTGCGTCGTTGGAGGCAGATACACTACCACCTGGGCTACGGAGCCGTCTTTTAGCTTTATAATTATTGTACGAATATGTTGCAGATAGCAACAGACGTGCGATGGGCGGGCGAGGTTGTGTTGGCTGTAGAGGAGGGCGGTCGGTTGCAGTGTTTCGATCGTGCTCTCTCTCTGCTCAACCATCACACCAAGTGCCTCGACTTCGCCGCTTACTTCCGGTAAGTAAACGTCCATTTAATTGTGATTTAGTATTTAAAAAATATATAAACGATTTTAGTATTTGTTACTTGTTAACAATTAAAAAATGCTTGTTAACCAAATACTGTTTCCACAGAGTATTTTATTCCTAAGAAGCAATTTGCCATTGGGAACCCTGTATAGGGATAGCAATATATTTAAATACGTTAATATATCTTTGCTTTTAGGGATTCTAGAAGGTTGCAGATGCTGGCAACAACGACAATCAGAGGAGGTCCCTTGGTATTAGTGTCGTTCACGGGAGGGCCGCTCGCTCTACTACGGATCATGCATCCTCGAATACTTACCGTAAGTACCATTACTTACTTGAAGCAAAATTAATTGACATAAAATAAGAAAAAAACGATCAAGCAAAAGTTGTAGTCAGTAGCCTTATTTGTTTATTGAATACCAAAGTGTTATGTTATGTGAAATATAACAGTTCTAAATTATCTTGTCTTATTCTACGTACCTACGAATAAACTCATCGGATCTTTTTTTTCTCTTCGATAAACGTTTTTTTTTTCTGTCTTCTGCTACACGGCAATCTGTTCTTATAACAATAATCCAATCTGTCTGGTTGTAATCGGAGTCATCTTCTGAGAGAAAAGTCCATACACTTCCTCCTCACACATTCTCGTATCTACTAGTTAGATTTGGTACGCTGTATAAAATGTAATGAGCATTAATGGTGCACGTATAATATGTTTTCGAATTTTTACGGTGAAAAGAAATATAAGTAAAAGTTGTGTGTGAAGTCGATCAACTCGCATAAAGGTTTCCGAGTCAGAAAAGCTGATGTGTGTGACAACCTAAGACTCGAACCTCTCGTATACAGGGCGTTACAAAAGTACCCGTAAAACAAAAAAAGAAAGAGTTCTGTCCATGAAACTGAATTATTTTTTTAAGAAGCATATATTGTCAGGTGAAAAAATAAATCGCATTTCCTATAGAAAAACCGATCTGCTGACCGCACGATTTTTTTCTCGATTGTCAACCTGTGTCCGTTGGAGAAAGTCATTGTGTTTCATGAAATTAACTCTCCCCTTCGCTTCACGGGTATCTTTGTAACATCCTGTACGTCGTGACAACAAAGCAGTATTGTTCATGTGTAGTCATGGATTCGATCGGGGAGGACTAACAACGCAGTATCGCTGCTGAGGACGCTCGACTGGGAGGCGCACGGGCCTGAGGGGCTGTGGGCGGTTAACAGGATCGTGTGCGAAGCCCTGCGGTCCGGTCTGCAGGGAGGGGCAGGTAATATAGAATAGTCATTTGTATCGCATCATATTTCGAATCTTATACCTACTTTTCCAATCAAAACTGATATGATATTGAGGTTTTTTTTTAACTTGTAGTTCCTCTGACATCTGTTTGCATTATAATAAGTACTGTAGCGGTTCTAAAAGTAATTTTAATTTGGACGAAGGCAAACAGAAGTTTTATAACAGCGCCGGTAATCCTAGACCGTACAAGCTAACTGAACTCTTCGGCCTTTATGTTTAAGTTTAGAATGTTTGTAGGTGAGACAGCAGCGCAGGCGGCGCTGGGCGCGTACCTGGCGCCGCTCGCGCCGCACGGGGCCGCCGCCGCGCGCCTCGCGCCCGCAGTGCACGACCTCGCCAGGAAGTTCTTCCACCAGTTGCTCAGGTGCGTCCTTGTTAGCAGTGTAGGCCGCGTGACTCCAGCGAATTAAACTCAGGAGCTTACAATCGGATCATTCACTCGCTTCTTCTTTCTTCATCGTGTAGGTTGTAGATCGACAACCAACCTCACAGTGTCAGTGCTATAGAGCCGCCGAAGGCCATTGACGTAGCTTGTGTAACGACTATACCTATATTAGTAGCCGGGCGGGATCAGCGGCTTAACGTGCCTTCCGAAGCACAGAATCATCCTTCTTTTCGAACAATTAGGTGATTCAGCCTACAATGTCCTACGAAGGCTGGTGGTTCGATATGACGTGTACCCTAGGCAGCAACTGATTAAATTACGACAGTTTTATTACTGTCCATTGACTGTAAGGGAAGCTATTGATAGAACTAAAATCTCTGCCAATGGCAACACTAGGTAAACCAGTGATTGTTAACCAAGAATAAGTAGTGACAACGATTGGCTGAAAATTTTGCAAAGTTAACTCCTGTAGCCTCACATTAACTAGATGATTTGTCCTCAGACGCGGTCGGATAGAGAAAGCAATGAGTTTAGCGGTGGACCTGGCTGACTGGGACCTTTTTGCAGACGCACGCTGGGCGGCTACGAACCAGCGACTACAATCGCTCGCAGATGAAGCTGCGTCTTTGGCGACACATTACGCCGACCAGCAAGGTAAGACCCAAGGTTGATACACAAGGCCTCGCGGACTGGGGTCTGTTCGCGCTGGGCGGCTACGAACCAGCGACTACAACCGCTTTCGGATGAAGCAGCGGCATTGGAGACACACTACACTAGTTGCTTAAGTACTCTTTATTACTTCAACTAAACTTGCGAAAATATATTTTTTTCTTTTATCACATTCCAGAAACCGATTGTTCAGACACCTGTTCGCAATGTAGCTCACATTCGTACTCGGAAACAGACGACGAGACCAGCGCATCCTCCGAAGTGGTCCGGACCAAACCGCCACCGCTCCCGCGAGTGCCTATCCCTGGCAACGCGAAACCTCAACCTATCTCTACCAACATGAAACTACAACCCATTCCTGCCAACATGAAACCTCAACCCGTTTCTGCCAATATGAAACCCCAACCCGTCTCTGCCAACATGAAACCTCAACCCGTCCCCGGCAACACGAAACCTCAACACAACACCACCATTGTGCACGTGCCGATAACGCAAACAGAGCCCACCTCCACACACAGCATCCGCCCCAACCTACACCAATACCTAGAAAGAGACAACACGATATGGAACACGGCTGTCAGAGACGACGCGCAAGTAAACGGCTACGACATCAAACCGATACTGACTCAAAACTCGAAGTGGCACAGTGTGGACAATGTTCTATTAAACTATAAACCCGGAAAGCATACGATACATGTAAACGAAAGTGCGAGTAAAATACCTCACGACGACCGCTTGACGCCGGCTCATTTTAGACACTTACTCCAAACTGAGTTAAGGGAAGACGTGCCGAATACTTTATACCGTTACCAAAGTAGCAATAACTACCTCCACAGTACACTGAATACGATGAACAGGCCGTATAGACACGATAATGATGTGCCAGAGAGAAATGCCCGGAGCGGTGAGAAGAATAAAGTCAAGTTCTCAGATACCATTACCATTGCTGTAGTACCGGTGAGTTTTGCTTATTTCTATCAAATATTACTAATAGATTATAAGCTTATTTAATGAAAAGGTTTTTTGTAATGAAAATGTTTTTTGTGGTCCGCTGTGCAGGAGTCGGCGCGCGCGATGCCGTCGCCCATGCGCGAGCTGGCGGACAGCCTGCCGCTGTCGCCCCCGCACGCGTACCTCGCCGCCTTCGCCCCGCTGCCCGCGCCCGCGCCCGCCCCCGCGCCCGCCCCCGCCGCGCCGCCCCCCGGTACTACCACAGACTACGTGGAAGTGTGACGCACGATGACAAGCCACCGCATGGCCGCCCGCACGCATGCACCATGTTTGTTCTTTTACAAATAGTCCGAGTTGTGCAAAAATATCCAACGTAAATCAAATGTTTGTTCCCTGTTGTCAAAGACGCTAAAACTTTTGAATAGTTTTTAAGGGCAAGCATTTTATCAGGTACACCAGATACTTTGAATGATGGCATACAAGAGTTGGATCATTTTGTATAATTTATTTAATCGTGTCCATTACGCCAGCAGGAAAATGTGTCCTAGGCTGAATTTAGTACAACTAGTTAATTATTAGAGCGCATTATGCTGTAAATGTGTGCCAAATAAAAATATGATCCATATACTTCATTTCTCTCTCCGATCATTCGTTTAGAACATTCCTGCTAGAGGAACGTTTCTCAAACAGAGGATTATTTTACCTGTTTTCTTCCAAAACGATAAAGCGCACTTATTTTTTATTTGGCGCACATTTACATCATAATGCGCTCTAATTAATTAGTTGTACTAAATTCAGCCTAGGACACATTTTCCTGCTGGCGTAATGGACACTGTTTAATCCCATCTTACTCAACTCATTTTACACCAAAAAGTGACTAACAAAAACGATTGATTGTTGCTTGCCAATTCACTCCGGAATTTAGAATCATTTCGGTTCCCTGCTGACCCGTCTTACGGAAAAAACAGAAACCATTCTACGGCTCGCTTTGT
Organism: Carpatolechia fugitivella; assembly: GCA_951230895.1. Lineage (NCBI taxonomy): Eukaryota > Metazoa > Arthropoda > Insecta > Lepidoptera > Gelechiidae > Carpatolechia > Carpatolechia fugitivella. The sequence goes on along the minus strand of OX579655.1, from coordinate 5,884,657 downwards.
CATATTATAAGAAGTTATTTTCAATCGCACAGAATGATCATCAAATACTGCCACCCACCATGTTGCATGTTGTGACCGCACCAGTAGAAAATAGTTCACGCACATGAATTATATCGCATGAGAAATAAAATTATTAGTCTGGCTGACCCACTTTAACTACATAAAAATTTAAAATCATGATTTCTAAAAAAAAATTTCTCTATTTTCAGAAAATCCAACTCAAAAGGCGTCTAAAATAAAAGTGGTCCATTTTGGAATGGTTTAGTTGGGCAAGTTGCTTTGGGGCTTCCGGTTTTGTTCGACTGATTATAAAGTATATCCGTCCAATAGTGTTTAAGACTAATATTTTTACCACAGAGCAAGGAATCGTTCGCCGCTCGCGCCCTAGAGACGAAAGTAATACCGCGTGCCAAGCGCCCGCGCCACGCCGGTCGTATAGGCGAAAATCCTAAGAACAAATACTAAAGCTGTTCTAAAATCCTAAGAACAAATACTAAAGCTGTTCTTAGCGAAAATCACATATGCGGCCTGTCAAATCATAAGTCGTTAAATACAATGGGGGATATTCCGACAGCCAATTAAAAAAAAGTTCATAAATCTTCGATAGATGGCGTTGACGATTCGAGGATCCGAAGAAATCCGGCGAGTCACCCAGGGCGATAAAAGAATAAAAAAAAAGAATCTACGAAGTACACCTAGCGCCATCTATCGTCTTAATTAGAACTATAATTTTATTTTTTAAAGAGCTGTCAAAAATCCCCCATTTGATATTCATTGCGTTGGCAATTTGCCTTATAGTTTCATCTCATTGCCTACGCAATGTACATCGAATTTTACTTGTAATTTGTTACTTGTGACTTTGTGAAACGGATCCAAACGGTGCCACCCCCTCGCTTGTATTGTATGAAATGTGTTGATAAAGTGTCTCTAGTAGGGCGCGAGCGGCGAACGATTTCTCGCTCTGTGGTTTTTACAAATAGAAATCAATTATTTTTCTATATACAAGTTTTTATTGTTGACTATTCTGACTCTCAATCATAACAACCTTATGAATATAAAGATCTATTTATATTAAACAGTTCTCTATAAGTTATTGTAGTTTTACTTTGTTTTTTAACCAAAAAATCCATTGAACTACAAAAGCAAGGATGAAAAAATAATAGCAATAAAGCTGTAGCTTATTTCAGTCTTTTCCAAAAGATAGTACAAATAATAAAAAATAAACTTGTAAGATAATATTACTATCGCATAGTAAATAACAATAAAATAAAACTATTCCACTATAATTTTAATGTTTAATTATTTTTTTCTAATTTAACAATTCTATACATTATTACTACATAATAAATAAAAACAAACATTTTCCATCCCAAGAGCCATCTCAGATTATTCAGTTTGCCGCTCTTATTAAAACAAGGAGCCATCAGACTATTCAGTTTGCCACTTTTATTGAAACAAGGTGCCATCAGATTATTCAGTTTGCCACTCTTATTGAAACAAGGAGCCTTCAGATTATTCAGTTTGCCACTTTTATTGAAACAAGGTGCCATCAGATTATTCAGTTTGCCACTCTTATTGAAACATGGAGCCATCAGATTATTCAGTTTGCCACTCTTATTGAAACAAGGAGCCACCAGATTATTCAGTTTGCCACTCTTATTGAAACGGGGCGTCATCAGATTATTCAGTTTGCCACTCTTATTGAAACAAGGTGCCATCAGATTATTCAGTTTGCCACTCTTATTGAAACAAGGAGCCATCAGATTATTCAGTTTGCCACTCTTATTGAAACAAGGAGCCATCAGATTATTCAGTTTGCGACTCTTATTGAAACAAGGAGCCATCAGATTATTCAGTTTGCCACTCTTATTGAAACAAGGAGCCATCAGATTATTCAGTTTGCCACTCTTATTGAAACAAGGGGCCATCAGATTATTCAGTTTGCGACTCTTATTGAAACAAGGCGCCATCAGATTATTCAGTTCGCCACTCTTATTGAAACAAGGAGCCATCAGATTATTCAGTTTGCGACTCTTATTGAAACAAGGCGCCATCAGATTATTCAGTTCGCCACTCTTATAGAAACAAGGAGCCACCAGATTATTCAGTTTGTCACTCTTATTGAAACAAGGAGCCACCAGATTATTCAGTTTGTCACTCTTATTGAAACAAGGCGCCATCAGATTATTCAGTTTGCCACTCTTATTTAAACTATCATCCTAAAGTTTGTATTTTATGTGAAAAGTCAGGATCGTAATGAAGACTTCCTCGCATTCAAACGGCTAATAAAAAAGGCGAGGTTTACCTTCGCTTCTTCTTTTCGACACGAGCTCCACCCATGTCTTCCAATTGCTGCTTTAGTTCGATCAACTGATTGTCAGGAACATACCGGATCTGAAACAAAATATTAATATTTTAATTTCATTATTAAAGAGTTATCTGTTTGTGCTACGTGCGAGAGAGACAATGCTGTAAAAAGCCGAACACCGATGTGCACTTTTTCCAGACGGAACCTAGTTACTGTTAATTATTTATAGAACTGTTATATTATTATTAATGAATTTTCAAGTTAGATTTATTTCATCAATCTTTAGGCCCGGTTTCCACCAAAGCGGAGGAGAGGAGATGTGTTGAGATGTGCTGCGAAGCTGGTAGGCTATTTCCACCAAAGCGGAGAGGAGATGTGAGCTGTGCGTAGCGGAGAAGCGCGGGCAGAAGGCAGCGGGGCGGGGAGTGGGAGCGCGGGCGCCGTCGTGCCGTCCCGTGCGCCGCTCGCCGCGCGCAGCTTGCCGCTCGCCACCCGGCTACACACAGCTCGGCCGCGCCCCGCTTGCTATAGAAAAATTTGACATCTCCTCTCTGCTCCGCTTGATCCATTTCCACTGAAGCTAAGCGGAGAGGAGATGTGGAAATAACGAAATCTGATTGGTTATTCAAACACATCTCCTTTCCTCTCCGCTTTGGTGGAAACCAGGCCTTATTGAAAGATTGTGTTCATCAAGTCTGATCTTAAAGAATAACACAAGCTCTTGCCTCCTCATGTTCAGGCGTGTGTTCGTGTACGTTGAGTGTGCACCCTTCCGGTAAGACTGCGCGCGCCACTCTGAGTAGAGAGCCCAACGCCCAAGCAGGTACATCTGCCACCTATAAAATGTATGGTAAGTACATATTTTTTATTTAGTCGTTCAAAGTAATGGCAGACTGTTAAGCAAAAAAGAGAAGAAAATTGTATTTTATGAATAGGTTTAATTTTTAGCCTACAAAAGCCCACAGAAGCAGAGCACTATTCTTCATGGTGTAGGCAATGATATTATATACATACAAGAGGTACCTAGATATGCCTCCAACGCACCAAACGCGTGCCGTGAATTGGTCCTAATTGTGACCATTGCAGTCAGTCGAGCTGTGATTGCTGTCTCGTTCACTCTTACGCTATGCTTATTTCCTGTCGCACTTATAGCGTGTCTGTGTCGCGGTACAATTTATGATGTGCGTGCAGTATGAACGTGACGTATCTTTCTTAAAATATCATTGGGTGTAGGGTTGTGATTGTGATGTGTGTTCTGAGTTGACAATTATGATAATTATAGATTTACCTGAATATTTCTTTCATAGACATTCAGATTATACTCAGCGTCAACTGCTGTAGCTCCAGGCTTGAATCTTTGCACCTTGAATTGTTGTGAAGGTGTTGCCCAACTGTTTATAAAGATTAAACTTTCAGTTTTGTTAAGTTTGCATATTGTTATTTTTTAGATTTTATAAACCAATAAAAATATTGTTTATACATTTAACATATTAACCATCCATTCACGCCTGCTATGCACCTACGACGTAGGTGGAGCGTGCTTAGACTGCCGTGTGCGTAAACCCGCCTCGTAGGTGCAATAATTTCCTATGTGACTGCGCGGCCCCTACGTCGTAGAGGCGCTGTTACCAAACGCGTATGCGACCACCTACCACCTACGGGTGGGGGGCGCATGGCTGTATTATTGCGTTTTTCTTTTCAGCAGCCAAAGTGAGTAAATAATAAGAATACAGATCTTATAAGATCTATAGATAGATTAGTTTGTAATTAACACTTTCCTTACACAGCTTACCATTCTTCTACTTCCATGCCCATAATTTCAGCATATCTGTGTATCTGACTCTGAGCAGCTTCAAGCTGGGTGAAATCATAGCCTTTTAATTGCAAGTTCAAGCAATCATACACTGGTTCATCAGGCTCCATACTCTAAAAAAAATATTTATATTTACTTAAATATTGTTTCTTGGTGTACCATATATACCTATTATAATATAATACAGTTGGTAGTTGAGACCTAAAAGACCTCAAAGCTAGCCACATTAGATTTTTGGTAGAGCCAAAATGTTGTCAAAGCACTAATAATTAAATAAAGTGTGTCCCCTTTCTGGAAAGGACAATATTATCATGTAAATTTAAGTGTGCAATAAAGAATATATCAGTGAAATCGGGAAGTTTACACTGGTTGCAGTGATTGTAAAATGAGGGATATTAATTCAACCACTAAAAAAATTTAATTCAAAAGCAGACTAGCCAACGGGATATCCCATTGAACTTCCATCATCAACAGCTCATATACGTCCCCCACTGAGGGGCTCGAGCCTACCTTGAATTGGGGCGATTAGGCCTTAGTCGACCACGCTGGCCCAGTGTGGGTTCGTCGACTTCACACACAACCTTTGAATTTCTTCACAAGAGTCTGTAGGTTTCATCACAATGTTTTTTCTTCACCATAAGAGTGTTGAATAAACGTACATATGAATTCGAAATTCGAAAACACATTGGTACGTGGTGGGGAACATCCATATTAAACTTTAATTCTTTATTTTAAAGAACTCGCGACTGCATTGTGAATTAATAAAATCATTGCTCCAGATTTGCTACAAATAATTTAAAATTGATATTAGATTTTTTGAACAAAAAATTATAAATTTAACCCACTTAAATGAATTTAAAAAATACCTTGGGCGTTGGTATGCCCGAGGTATTTTTTATAAAGAACTGGGCAAAATTTCTTCTACATGTATTGGTGCAGTCTGTGCATTGTCTACAAACTATTGGGGGAGTTGAATTTATTATGTAGGTAGGTCCCCAATTTTTAGCTTATAATTTTTGTACTTATAAAGGATATTAGGTCTAACAAAATACCATAAAACTTAAAGCATGTTTCAAATTTACTTACTATAGTCGGGTTATTATAGGATGAGTTCTGACAGCTGCAAAATTTTTCATACGACGTTAACAACATTTTTTATAATATTCAGTCTAAAAACCATAATAGCTAAAATTTTAAAACAAAGTAACTTCACCTCTTATTTTATCATTAAACAGTATGTAATTTTACTTAATAAATAAATAAATGAAACAAAATTAAACAGATTTTGAAATTTTAATCTGTCAGAGCTCATCCTTATAGTATACTAGCTGTTGCCCGCGACTTCATCCCGTGGAAATACTTTTTGCCCTGCGCAAAATACACTACACCTACACGTACCATACACGTACATGAAGGATTTCAAAATCTTTATTGTTTTCGTAATCAGCGACCCGATAAACCATACAAACGATACTCATGTTGATTTTCAGACTTTGTCACCCCATTTCCCCCTTTTAAGGGTTGAATTCTGAAAAAACCTGAAACACGTATTTACTAATTTATTGATACGAGTACTCTTGTGAAGTTTCGAATAAAATAGTGTCCTTTCTTAGTGCACCCCTAGACCTCTTAAGGAACCTACGTGCCAAATTTGGAATCTCTAGACCCAGCGGTTTGGGCTGTGCGAAGGCTGTGCGTTGATATGTCAGTCAGTCAGTCAGTGTCTTTTTTTATATATTTAGACTAAACCCTTCATTAAAATTCTCTTGACACCCTGATAAATGTCCAGGTCCCAACTTACCTAATGTATATGTATATTAGTTATAAAACAGTTGTTTGCATAGCCATTGAAACAAAACAGTAATATACCAGCAATAATGCTGCCGTATGTAGGTAATTTTTAACAAAGCCTGCAATAAAGCTCCTTGTGAAGAAATAAAATACTGTTCTGGTCAAAGGGTTCACTTCAGTTTTAATTTAAGTAGGTAGGTGAATAAGAACCACTTACTATAAGATAATCAGGCTCGTACAAATCACTCTTATACCTCTTCTGCTGGCATTGTGCTGCTGAAGGTGCACCAAAGTTTATCCAATGAATTTGTGTAAAGTTTCTTCTCAATAATTGATTATTCTTTACCTGTAATATTGATACTCAAATATTTAATGCAGAAATTAAAAATATTAGACATAGTATTTCATCTTAATTAGTTAGGTACTGCACTGCATTGATAACTATTAAAAAATATTACTTATTCATTAAATATTGACCCAGGCAAGTTTTAGGCGAGCAGGCAGTAGTGCACATGACATAGGTAACATAAATCATATTTATCTCATACTTACGAATTTCACCACTTTTGTAGTGAACATCTTGAATAGAAATAAAATAAGGTTATAGCGACTGATATTGGGAAAGGTCTAAAAATATACTCGGGTTGCAAATATTTTAAATTTTATTGAACTATTTTCACTATATTTTACTTACACTTACAAAACTTTTTAGGTTATTACGTATTATTAAAAGGTTCTCTGTGGTTATTACTTTTTTTTATTTATATATATATATATCAAAGAGTATAATAAACAGAAAATATATTTTTTTATTTCTTTCGAACAGTATTTTTTTTGTCCGACCGACGCCGTTCCGTTTTGATCTAGCTTGTTCCTAGTCTATGGTTCCTAGGCCACAGAGTACCTTGTAATTAGGCTTTGGATTTCGCTGAGCCGTAGTATTCACGTCCCGAGGGCGTATTTCGATTCAGACTTTCAGCGCTGTCAGCGATCAGAAAAGCAAAAAAACGTATGAGTTTTGACAGCTGACAGTAATTCGGAACGCGACTACGGATGCTTTAATCGATTTTAGCGCGTTTCGGAACGCAGGGCGAGTAATCGCTGTCAGTGGGCGCATTCCGAGTCAGACTTTCAGCGCTGTCAGAGATCAGAAAAACAAAAAAATGTATGGCTGACTGACAGTGATTCAGAACGCGATTACGGGTACTTTAACTGATTTCAGCGCGTCTCGGAACGCAGGGAGTGATTTGGGCAGTGAAATCTGATTCGGAAATATTCTGAATATACCCGCAATGTATCAAAGAAAAAGATTCTTAATTCTTGGCGGGAAACTCAAGTAGAGCGGACTTATAAAATTTTGCTCCAACTTAATTTAAAGTTTTCTTCTTTAATTATTCTGTTTATGTGTGTAAATAATAGTGTAAATAGTTAGTGATTAAGTGCGGAATGGATGGTAATGAGGGTGCGGCCCTCAACCCCGAAATAAATAAGCGAAAAAGACACGAGGGAAAGGACCCTAGCGGCGGCGGGTGTGAGCAAAACTCTTACCTACCGTATTATAAACTGAACTATAAAAGACTCTACCCAGAAAATTCAGTCAATGTTGAATTCAAAGTATATGTTCAAGGTACAGGCACAGAGAAAATTGGAAATAAAAGTCCAATATATTTAAACCATATATTTACTACCTCTCCAGATGTAAAAGGCGTGACAGCGATTCACAGGGTGAACGCTAATTAAATTGTACTTGTGTTCAAGCAGTGTAATACAGCAAATAACTTTCTTAATAATGTGGATTTTCTTCAGAAGCACAATTTGAGGGCTTTTATCCCGGCAGCGCAAATTGAAAAGACGGGCATCATCCGATTCGTACCTGCGCACATATCAAATAAAGAATTATACACCAAATTATCATCGCGTTATGAAATTGTTGCTATCAGAAGATTTATGAAAAATGTCAATAACGAAAAAGTGCCATTGCAAACAGTCAGTATAACTTTTCTCTCTAATGTTTTGCCTGATTCAGTTAAATATGATTTATTCTCGTATCGTGTATTCGAATACATTCCACCGTTGCAGCAGTGCTATCGGTGCTTAAAATTTAATCACTCGGCTAAAGTTTGTAACGGAAAGCAACGATGCAGCTGCTGCGGCGGTGAGCATTCCTACAGAGATTGTGATAAGCCAAGCCAATTAAATTGTGCTAACTGTAGTGGCCCACATTTGGCAATATCGAAATTATGTCCCATTAAAATGAAGAAAATTGAAGAAAAAAAGACTAATATTTCTTATGCAAGTGTTGCTAGCACTAAAAAGACGACTTATGACGAATTTCCTACTTTGCCAAATAAACCATTAAAGCCTGCATATAATTTCAACCCTGTAAATAAATCCACTGTAAATAATCCTTCCACAAAAAATGTAAATACTTTACCTGTACAAAATGTAAATAGAGAGGCCCCTCCTAAAATGGAGGATCTAAAATCCATATTATTATCAAGCAACGACCTCACAATGGCTATTGTCCGTTGTTTGGTATCATTGGCTAACAGTGGTGATGGTACAAACATCACTACAAAATCCATTAAAGAAATGCTTTTTAAATCTCTTAGTTAATGGATTCTACGCCTACCACACAATCACAGTTACGTGTTGCACACTACAACATCCAGAGTGCTCATAGTAAAAAGCCATTACTAATTAAATTTTTGCAAGAACAAAATATTGATATCTGTCTTCTTAATGAGACATGGTTCAAGAATACTGGTCGCATGTTTCGCATACCCGGTTACAATATTCATTATAAAAATGCTAATAATGAACACGGCGGTGTTGCTGTCCTAATAAAACCATTTCTTAAATATAATGTCTTACAAACTACTTTTTATGAAGATATCCAAACTATTGCGATATCCCTTTCGACACAGCGTGGAAAACTTACCATTTTAAGTTCTTATTGTCCTCCAGTGAGTGGACATATGAGAATAAATAGACTCCGTAATATTATAAGGGATCTCCCTAAACCTATACTAGTGGCTGGAGGTTTTAATGCTCACCATATAGCATTTGGATGCTTGTCAATAAAAGCTCGAGGGCAACAGCTTTATGATTTAATTGACGAGTTAGACTTAACGATGGCCCTGTTACTACAATACATTATCCCAATACTGTACCATCAGCTATTGATGTTAGTTTTGCCAGTACATGTATAGCTCCATTTTGTAACTGGACAGTACACGACAACAACATGGGAAGCTACCATTTTCCTGTTGTATAGACAGATATCAATATAACCCTCCAATAGAAAAATTCCTTTACAACAAGACAGACTGGACCCATTACAACCAAATATCTGAAAATTATTTTGATAATGTAACTGTGGATGTGTGTAATCCATTACAAGCTTATAATAGTTTCTGTGACAGACTGAATGCTCTAAAACAGGAGTGTGTTCCTAAATTTAGTAAATCTGGTACATTTAGAAGTAAGCCACCAGCTCCTTGGTGGAATGAAAGATGTGAAAAAGCTGTAGTTGCGTCATATGAAGCACTGAAATTCTATAGAAATAATCCTACTATACCAAACTTTATACAATATAAAAAATTAGATGCAATTAAAAAAAGGACTATTTCTGAGGAGAAAAAGTCTGGCTGGAGAAACCTTTGCAATAGTTTTAATAGAACAACACCAATCAGTAAAATATGGAATTATATCAAGATGTTTAAAGGTCTTAAAGCTAATAATAAATCATACTGTGACGAATTTGTGAACTCCTTCTTAGATAAACTTGCAATTAATAGTAGAGAAGTAGAAGGATTAGATACCTATTTTAGTCTTCATAACGCAAACAGTGATTCAAAATTCTTATTAGATCCATTACTTTTGATGAGTTTATGATGAGCTTAGAGACACGTCGTAACACTACTCCTGGTTTAGATGGATTTCCTTATCTTTTAATTAAACATCTTCATTTGTCTGTCCAGAAACTGTTTTTAAAAATACTTAATGCTCTTTGGCTTCAACAAATTATACCAGAATCTTGGAAGACTCAGTGCGTTATTCCAATACTTAAGCCCGACAAACCTCCGGATGACGCTAATTCGTATCGACCTATATCTCTGTCGTCATGCTTAGGCAAAATATTTGAAAACATGATTAAGATTCGCCTTGACTGGTTTGTGGAGTCAAAGGGCATTATTCCAAATATTCAGTTTGGATTTCGTAGAGGTCGCAGTTGTGCAGACAGCTTCGTCACCCTGATATCGGACCTGAAATATGAAAAACAATACAAATCAATCGTTTGCGCATTTCTTGATGTTCAAGGGGCGTTTGATAACGTTCAGCCAGGTTTTTTGGTTAAAATCTTATCGCGATTAGGCATCCCTGGTCTGCTATGTAAATGGATACATAATTTTTTGACAAATAGAAATCTATATGTAAAACATAATAACATTTTATATGGTCCTAAATCAGCTTCAAAAGGTACGATGCAGGGGGCGACACTGTCTCCTTTACTATATAACTTATATACAAGTGAAATTTGTAAATATGTAAATACTAATAATGTAAATATCTTGCAGTTTGCAGATGATTTGGTCTTTTATAGTGTAAATTACAATGTAGATGTTGCAGTAAATAATGTAAATGTTGCACTTGAACAACTGCATAGGTACTACATGGATGAACTTAATTTATAAATTAATCCAAGTAAAAGTAGTGTGATGATATTCAGCAGAGACACTCCCACAGTTCATGTTAATTATAATAGTGTAAATATTCCAGCAGTTATGAATCATAAATTTTTAGGTGTTGTGTTAGATACTAAATTGACTTTTGAGCAACACATTCGTCATATTTCTCAGAATGCTTTAAAGGGTATAAATATTATTCGATGTCTAGCAGGAGTGTCTTGGGGTGCAGACCCTAAAACACTAACTATGCTGTATAAATCTATAGTGCGAAGCCACTTTGACTATAGTTGCCTTGCATATGTAAATAGTAGATATGTATATAAAGTAGATGTGTTGCAGAATAGGGCTCTGCGTGTTATTTTGGGTGCAATGTGCTCAACTCCCATCCGAGCTATGGAGGTTGAGTCTAAAATTGAACCACTCTGTCTGAGGAGACTGCTCATTGCTAAAAGATACAGTGCTAAACTTACTGCTTCAAATAATCAATTATTAATTAAAAAAATTGTACCTCATACTATACATCTTGAAGGTCCTCTCACTTCAGGTCGTAAACTTCTTGCAGGGGATTTTCCCAAGATGTGCCACATTCTTCTGGAAATACAAAAAAAATATTCTACTATATTTAAACAACCTTTATGGCCATGCTATAGAGCTTCATACAACAATTTTTTGTTTCCAATCCAAATTATTAAAACAAAGATTAATTCTAATATAGAATACCTAGCATTTTTGGAACAAAACAAGAAGTATTACCGATTTTATACAGATGGAAGCAAGGGTGATTCCCATGTGCGAAGTGCAGTTTATGACCCACAAATTAAGTTTGCGCAGAGCTTTATTTTGAGCACAGCCTGTTCCATTTTTACTGCAGAAGCATATGCTGTCCTGGAAGCTGTAAAAAGAATTGCAAATGTACATTTCCGTAAAAATTTTTTGATTGTGACGGATTCTTTAAGTTTAATTCATTGCCTTGTAAATAACAACATTAATTATAAAACCAATTATTTAATTTACAACATCAAAGAGTATTTAATTAAATACTCTCGAAACGACATTGAGGTGTCCTTTATGTGGGTTCCCTCACATATAGGAATTACGGGTAATGAAGTTGCAGACAGGGCAGCTTATGAAGGTCTTAATGCTTTAGATGTAAGTTTAGTGATGCAAATACCATTTACTGACTGTTTTCAATATATAACAAAAGATATACTGCACTTATGGCGAGAATTCTGGAAGACCGACCAGGAAATTAAAGGAAAATGGTATGGAGAAATTCAGAATACTTTACCAACCAAGCCCTGGTACAATAACTTACACTCAGCAAGCCGTGATTTTATCACCATTATAAACCGCCTTAGATTTGGACATTCCACTACACCAGCCCACCTTAACAGATTGAACATAGTTAATAACAGCAGATGTGAACATTGTCCAGAACCATATTGTGATGCCGAGCACTTGATATTTTCATGTCCTGCATTTACAGTACAACGTTTGATTCTAGCCAGTGAAATAAGTGATTTGGACTTAAATAATTGCCCCCGCCGCTTGTGTGAATTACTTAAAACAAAAGAATATAATTATCCATTGTATAAATATATTAAAAACTCCTTCAATAAATTGTAAACTTAAACTTGTGTTGTGAGCGACGAAGTGAAGTGACAGTTAAAATTTTAAAAAGACTTGGCTTAAAGGTCTAGTAACCGGGCCATAAATTCCAAAAAAAAAAATATCAAAGAAAAAAAAACAAATGTCAAAATCAAATTGTCTTTGATTGGGTCGGTCGGTGTCACGGTCGGTGCGTGTGTGAGTGACTTTTCGCAAAAGGAAAAGGAAGGGGTTGCATCAAACTGGTTATCAATGGATGAAGCGGCGTAATATAAAGAAATAAAAAGGACTATTTACCATTATTGTGGTGTTAAAATAAATGGTGTATCGTTTATGTTGTGTTCGCGTTCTTTAAGCTATTCCATTACAAAGAATGGCTTCAACGGGCAGCACACCTTTTCCGAAATGGCAACTGGCCATACTTCTCGGTGCACCTTTGGCCATCGGGTTAGGTTACCTTTACCTTAGAAACCGATTAGAAGATCCCGAGAAGAAGAAAGTGGCTGAATTGAAGGCGAAGACGACAATTTCTTTGGATAACGAAGAGAATAATGCGAAGGCCGCAGAGAATGCCATCGACCGTGCCATGAAGCTAAAGGGCGCCGGGAACCGCGCTTTCCATGCAGGCGAGTACGACAAGGCGATTGCGCTGTACAACGAAGCCATAGAAGCGTGCCCGCCTGACCGCCCCGTGGACCTCGCCACCTTCTACCAGAACCGCTCTGCCTGCTACGAGAAACGAGAAATGTGGGAGCAAGTGAAGGAAGACTGCACCTTTGCTCTCAAACTGAACGAAAAATATGTGAAAGCATTTTTACGGAGGTCTCGTGCTGCCGAAAAAAGTGGCGACCTTGTGTTAGCATTGGAAGATGTTACCTCGGCATGTATACTTGAGAGGTTCCAGGTGCAGAGTTCTCTTGTCAACGCTGACAGAATCCTGAAAGCACTGGGTAGACAACATGCTCGTGAAGCCTTGGCTAAACGATGCCCTGTAATGCCTTCCAAGCACTTTATTAAAACTTACTTCTCTGCTTTCTCTGAAGATCCTACTGCCAAGATAAATGTTGATGATACAGCTACTGGTGGCTTTTCTAAAGCAAAGAAAGCTCTTAGCGCTCAGGATTATGATCCAATCGTTGATTTATGCACTGAAGAAATAAATGCTAATGGTAAATACAAAAATGAAGCACTACTCTTGCGCGCTACTTTCTATTTGCTACTTGGAAGACATGAGGAAGCACAAATTGACCTGGGAAAAGTTGTTGATAGTGATGCTTCTACTAAAGTAAAAGTGAATGCTCTGATTAAGCGCGCATCACTATTTACTCAGTTGGAAAACACCGAGCGATGCCTAGAAGACTTTGCGTGTGCTGCACAACTTGATCCCAACAATTCTGACATATACCACCATCGTGGTCAGGTTTACCTTTTACTAGAGCGCATGGATGAGGCGACTTCTGAGTTTGCCAAGGCTGTTGAATTGAATCCTGACTTTTCTATTGCATATATCCAGAAATGCTATGCTGACTATAGACATGCTCAGATAAACAAGAATGTTAGTGCTCTAAACCAGGTTAGAGCAGACTTTGAACATGCTATTGAGAGATTCCCTAAATGTGCAGAGGCCTATATCTTGTTTGCTCAAGTTCTATCCGACCAGCAGGAGTGGGGCCGTGCTGAGGCCCTGTTTGACCAGGCTCTATCAGTGGATTCTAACAATGCTACACTATTTGTTCACAAAGGCCTAGTACAACTGCAGAAAAGCACAGACTTTGACAAGGCTGTAAAATTAATAAATAAAGCCATAGAGATGGATGAAAAGTGTGATTTTGCCTATGAAACACTTGGCACTATTGAAGTACAAAGGTGAGACATCATTATAACTAATACAACTAACTCAAAAGTTTGTTATCAATCTCTGTAGTAGTTGTGGCTCATAGCCAATTTTAATTTAAGACATGACTTGATTGACAAAGCATTAGTTAATAATATTTGACTTGGCTGCAGTAAGCTTATCACAAGAGCCTTTATCACAACAATGTTGAATTGTGTTATCAATGGGGCTCTTAACAATTGAGGATAGGGTTTATCATACCAATCTTGATTATAAGTTCACATGCCTAAAAGATTGTTACATAACATCACAGATAAATAGTTCTTATCTGAAATAGATTAACTTATGTCCTTGCTTGAGTGATAAAAATGTTCTTTAATCTAAAATGATATAATTTCAGGGGTAACCTGAGGCGATCTTTGGAGCTGTTCGAGAAGGCAATTGCCTTGGCGAAGACGGAGCTGGAGATGACGCATCTGTTCTCGCTGAAGGACGCGGCAGGCGCGCAGCTCAAGGTGTCGGAGCGCTGGGGCCTGGACTGGACCGTGAGCTAGGCCGGCGCCGCCGCCGCGCCCCCGCCGAGCACGCAACGAGAATAACAGCTGGCTCATTCATAATCTAAACCAGACACCACCACTCCCTACTATTTTATAAATCATCATTCCAAAATTGTTTGCTAAAATTTAACAATGTTATTGGATCTAAATGTTTGTATGAAAGGTATGTTAACTGTCATGTTCCAATTATTATCAAACCAGATAATATTCTCGTTGTAAATAAACGGTTGATAGGAACATTAGCCATCGCCGACGTTAATAACGTAGTATATGTGATTTAACATTAGCCTGTAATGTTAATATTCACTGTTCAGCTTTTACAGTCTATCAAGAGCATGCAAAATTTTAGGTGCACCATGTACATAATTCTCGGTTCATATACATCACATGAATGTTAGAGCTCTGGTCCATAAATAAATCTGTTGTAAATATAATGCTTTCCTTGACTAGGTATTTCATTAATACGAGTATGTTATAGCTAATATATCATGTCACAATTTTAATTATTCTCAATATACAGGTTGGCATATGAGAATATAATATCTACTTCATATTGAAGTTGTGGCTTGATTATTAAACATGAATAGAATTTTGTAAAACAAATTCATACCTATTTTGCATTTAATGAAACTGAACCATGAACAAAAAAAATATACCTACACTGTTTTATAATATGCTACAATTTCAGTAAAATTTATTCAGTGCAAATGCCGGGGACTGAGCGAGCACCTACCTAAAAAAAAATCTTGAATTGCTATAAAAAAATGTTGATTGGTTATAGTTAGTTATATATTATATGTTTTAGATGTGTATTGTGATATTTACTGTGTTTTTGCATTTATTTTACTATTGTATTTATCATTTTAACACTGCCCTCTTGTCCTTGCCTGTAATGGCAATGTTTTTTGTTTTAAAATATGTAGTTTAATATGTTAATGTTTTTTATTTATTTTTTAGCTAGTTAAATCGGTCGCTCAGTCTACAACAACTGTGCTTAGAAAGAAAGAAATAGAATTCACATTTACATTGTCCATTGGTTATTATAACATACTTCACACTACTGTAGGTAAACATTTCACCGGTGTTTTGGTGCAGGTGTTAAGAATCCACTTGTTTTGGTTGAGTGAATGTTGGTGATAGCTATGCTCTTGTATGTATTGATCAGTTAGGGGCGGTTTGTTTATTTAGCGCTTAACTCTTTAAATTTTGGTAGAATACTTTTGTCTTTGTACTGAATTTATTAGTTGTGATGAAACCTAGTAAGTAATAAAAACACGTAAATAGAGCCTAACCCCCCTAATTTTGAAGTTGATTTGAAAGAATAAAGTTTATCTGTTGCGATATAATGTTTTGTTTAGTTAAGAGTTCAAGTGTGCAGGAGCACGTAAACACTTTTGCTAATTAAATTGCTGGAAGTTTGTGTAGATGTCGCTGCTTGTGTACAAAATGCGCTTGAGCGGCGGCGGCACATTGCATGCCTAGGGACATCCATGTCTACTATAATTATTACTCTTCTTGTCTCCAAGATTTAAATCAGTGCGCATTTCATAAGGTACTCTATAGCTTTCTCAAGTCGTATTGTATTAAAAAGAGCAAGCAGTTATCTCAAGAGGTTGAGAGATTCTGTGTTTTTTGACCTGTTTCTTTGAAGAAGTTGTTGATAAAATAATATCATATTCAGAAATAAATATATTATAATTTGCGCAAAAAAAATAACCGTATAGATAGGCCATGTAGCGCTGACGGCTTCTTATTGGTAGGCAGGTGTGGCAGGCTTCTACCGAGACAACACGTTTAGAATTTAGTTAATTGAATAGTGAATTAGAAATTATCTCGTAAAAAAAGATTCTACTGAGTTGTTACCTCACCGATTATGGATAGATATCAATTTATGAAACTACGAAATCTTCCTAAATACATAATTGAAACATAATTATTTTGATATTTTATTAAGCCATGTCAGTACTGTGTTAGGTAGGTACTACCAAACGTCAACGCATCCTAGAAGGCCAAGAAAAACTGACATTAATGATTATACAATTTATCTTATTTTTTTACTTGGTGCCGAAAAGTAGGGCTGTATTTTGTTACAACGGCACGTTCACGCACTCCTGCTATGGGGAGGACCCGTTGACCTTCCAGGGGCTGTTCGTTCCTTCGTTTAGGATGTTGGCACGGACTAGATGTTGGCACACTATCGCTTGTGAAGGTAAACAGAATCTTTGAAAAAATAAATGGCATATCAAAAAGGCTATTTTCCTTTAACATTTTCATCTAGAACTCCTCAATTCAAAATTTATGCAGGGGCATCGAAATGGAAAATGACTTGTTCGATATGTGACTTACGTGGAATATGACCTACGTCGTCGTCTGAATTGAAAATGTTTCTTCTGGTTCCACCAACTAGCGACTGGGAAAGGACTTTGGAGTTACGGGAGAGAGACGGGTTACTGTTACGAGAATAGCTCGTGTAACGGCTACTTGTTTGTAGGGTATGGTATGATAACGCAACATATCATCAACAGCTCATATACGTCCCCACCGAGGGGCTCGAGCCTACTTTGAATTAGAGCGATTAGGTCTTAATCGACCAAGCTGGCCCAGTGCGGGTTGGTCGACTTCACACAACCTTTGAATTTCCTCGCAGGAGTGTGCAGGATTCATCACGATGTTTTCCTTCACCGTAAGAGCGTCGAATAAACGTGTATGTACATATGAATCCGAAATTCAAAAACACATTGGTACGTGGTGGGGATCAAACCTGAGTTTCCTGATAATCAAATCATAAAACTAACTTACACTCGGTACCGCAATTTTTGCAACTCTACTAAGAAAATTAAAAAGGGCCTATGAAAAAGATGAACTCGAAAAAGCAAGACATAATCCAAAGAAGCTATGGAATACAATAACCTCATTTACCTCCTTTTGAACTATTAAAAAATGATATAAATCCAAAACTAGCATTAAATCGGGTCTGTGAGTACTTTACGAACATTGGTCAAAACTTGGCAAACTCCATCATCGCAAATAGTACTGCTCGGTCTCCCTTAGATGACGGCCACGAATCAGCCTCTCTGCTTAATTCTTTCGTATTACTTGAAGTTGACGAGGCTGAGGTTAAGTTGGTTATAATGCAATTAAAAAGTGATAGTGCGACAGGCTGGGATGGCATATCATCTGCTCTTCTTAAATCCTGCAGGCACATTCTCGTCCCACCTATCACACATATCATAAATCTTTCAATGCGAACTGGTGTATTCCCTGATACTCTTAAAAAAGCTGTGGTTCACCCTGTTTTTAAGGGAGGAAACAAAGACAACGTGAGCAACTACAGGCCTATATCTGTATTGAGCTCGCTATCTAAGGTCTATGAAAAAATATTAAACAACGCTCTAAAATCTTTCTTGGAGAAACACACGATCATAGCTCCTAATCAGTTCGGTTTCCGTTCTAATGTCTCGACTGAGGACGCAGTAATAGAAATGACTCGGCTTATTGCCAAGACCCTTGACTCTAAGATGAAATGTTTGGGAATCTTTTTAGACCTGTCCAAGGCATTCGATACGGTGTCAATTCCTCTGCTTATCCGCAAGTTAGAGCAGGTTGGCATCCGTGGGAATGCCTTGGATATCTTTAGAGATTATTTATCTGGCAGGACCCAGTGTGTCAAGATTGGTTCTGAAATGAGTGACGAACAGCATATACATTTCGGTGTCCCTCAGGGTAGCATACTGGGGCCTACACTATTTCAGATTTACGTGAATGAACTATGCAGGCTCAAAGATCTGGACTGCAATGTTTTTGCATATGCTGATGATACGGCGCTAATAATTCGGGGAGAATCGTGGGCGGTAGTTAAGGATAAAGCAGAACGCGCTCTTAATCGTGTTATGAATTGGCTATCTTCCAATCTCCTTACGCTGAATGTTGGCAAAACTAACTACGTTGCGTTTCACATTAAGCAACCCATTTCTATTGACTCTAATTTTACAATAACAGCACATACGTGTAGTGATAAAGCGGTAGATTGCTCATGTCCTGCAATAAACAGAACAACCTGTGTCAAATATCTTGGCATTCATATTGATGAATGTTTAAAATGGAAGAGACACATAGAACTTCTTCGTAATAAGGTCATCCGCCTAACGTACATCTTCAAACACTTGAGGGATGCAGCCGATTTCAATCTCTTGATAAAAGTTTACTTGGCCCTATGCCAGTCGCTCATATCTTATTGCATCCCGGTATGGGGGGGTGCCGAGAAAACCCATATGATCAAATTGGAGAGAGGACAGAGAGCTGTCCTAAAGGTATTAAGGCGGGGTTATGTGGAAATAGCGCCCATAGTCGCTACTTTGACGATCAAATACCAGCACTTCTATTGATTCTATAAATGTAAAAAAAATATGCTAACAGAATATATCCTTAATTAAATTTTAAATCGAGTAGAATTTTTAAACACATTATAATTATTTAGAAATAAAAAGCACAAGTTTTTAAAAAAAAGCAATAAAAAAAATTTTTGACGTCCTAGATCTCGTAACTTAAAGCGATAACCATAGTTTTTTTTCGTAAGTATAACTTGCCAATTACTGACTTAGATTTTAAATCGATCACATTTTTCATAAACTCTGCCATTTTCTGTTAATAAGCAAAAGAGTTCAAGAAAAACGAGTATTTCGCACGATTCCTGCTCAGTGTCGGACGTAACCACCGTGAAGCATCGCACGCTAATATGAACGTTATTTCAGTAATGTGTCGGTTGAACTTTCAACTAAACCGCGTTGAGTTGCTAATTTTTGCAATAACCCGGCCTTAATGAGGTATCCTTTTTGGCGTCGTACTGAACAACTCTATGCAAAATGCAAGGTACTTACTGTTCGGCAGTTGTTCTTGCTAAGATCTGTTATAAGAAGGCACCGAACAACAGAACGATTTAACCCAAACTCTCGTCGCTACATCACGCCTTGGGTTAAACATAGAACCTCATTTTGCTACCCATCAATTCTATGTCTTAGGTGAGGTCTTTACAGAAAAATAAATAAAGAACTAAACATCTCTGACCTGAACAGATATGAAATTAAAAAGAAATTTACAACTTGGTTACTTAATTTAAACTATGATAAAACAGAGGATTTCATTACTTTTAATTCCTAAAAATTCCCAAATGTTCTTGTATTTAAAATAATCTGGTATACTTTGACACACTAATTCAATAACGCAATCACACTTCTCACAAAACATACACACACACACACACGCATATACATTACACATACACATACCTACCCAACTGGTCCCATATACCTAATTTTGTTATTTATTTCGTAATGATACACATTGTCCACTTGCCGCTAAGACAACGATTATACACTGCCTCTCAAGATACAGGTTTCCTAGTTTGAGAGACAGGGTTACATTTCAGCTACAAATCTGGCCACCTTTACTTTATTCTGAATTGTATCTAAATGTCTATTTACCTACTTGCCAGTTGTATAATAATAATATGATAAATAATAATATGAACTGTACTCTCTGTATGGGTGGAAATAAATATTTTTATTATTATTATTATTAAACCCGCGTCTCCCGGACGGGAGGCAGCGGCCCTAGCCACTAGACCACCGACGCAACATATACATGCGCAACATATACATAGGATATATTATTTGCCGTTTAAGTACAGTCAGATTAAAAAGTTTGTGTGCTTAGTTAATATTAATAGGATATATTTTTACAACTGCTTTACTTATTAGTATAATTATGACTAACTACCGTTTATATAATAACTATGTACTACATAGAATACAATTTAAGTACCCTGGCGAAGTCTATATTGTGGCGCAGGTAAGAAATAAAACACAGTTATGAATAAAACTTTGACGTTACATACAAAAACAACATTTAACTTTTTCATTCCAAATTAAAGAAAAACATATTTCTTAAAAAAAAATAACCTGGTCCACTTACATACTGACTGTACCTGGTGCAAAAGTGCATCGCTATAGGTACTACGCATATGTTGCGTTACCAAACTAGTGCGACCCTGGCGACTAACGTGCCTTCCGAAACGCGACAAGGCTTACGAGGTCGGTTTTGAAATCCTCTAAGGTTTTGAACTGAATTCGCATAATTTTAAACCTCCTTTATTAACACTAAACTCAAAGAGTAGGAAGAGTAATGTGACGCTGTCAGGTTGTTCTGTGACGCGACAAAAGCTGTAAACTAAAATTGGAAAATATAGCACATCCAGCCAACACCTCTAATTTAAGCAGTAATCATGAGCCCAAATGTCGAAGGCCCAGCTATGTGTGATAGCGTGGTGCATTAGCCAGACTTTGGGGCTGTTCTGCTACAACTGTTCGACAACGCACATGACTTCCACCCACTGTGCGGGAGACTTCGCCCCAATTCAACACGTTTTTAACGACACCAGGAAAGGCCTTGTCAATTGTACTGGAGGTGCTTATGATGATCACCACGTTAGAGATGGAGCGTGTGGAAAGCATTCGCTGCGTCAAAAAAATTGTTTACCACGCTAGGTTGAATGTCATGTCATGTGCAAATTATAGAACAACAGAGACTATTTTCGTTTGCTGCTAGATACCGTGCATAAACCCTATCGAAATTTTTGTTTAATTGGAAATTAAATTAAAAGTGGTAAACCACTTTCTTGGCCGGCTGTACTTACTATGTTTTTTACTTGTATGGTATGGTATATATCTCCCAGACACATCATCTCACGAGTGGACATAGGCGATTTATAATAATATTCTGTTTCTACTTCGAAAAAAAAAGTAGTGTATGTTTATCATCGACTCGCAAAGTAGAGTGTATATGTCGCCGTAAGATAGTAATAGCCGTAATATGGTCATATCACTAGGGATATGATCAAATACCGGATGATAGTCATTGGAAGCTGTCTATAACTATCTATCTTACTAGTGATATGATCATATCACTAAACTAATCTAGTAAATAGCTATTATCGATCAAATTAATGACTGTACGAAGCATTCCATTATTATTAAAAAATGGATAAAGTACAGTACAAGAACAATCAGGGCGGGTGCGAGCGTAGCGAGCACGGGAGTTCGGGGCACCCCGACAATTAGGTTGGAATAGGCGCTTCGCTCGCCTGGCTACCTCTGCTATTTCTTCAGGGTCAGGTTATCTTGTGACCACCCATGCCTGTTTGCAGGCATGCAATTTGGGTAAATTTGATCGATAATAACTATTTCACTAGATTAGTTCCCATATCCTTAGCAAGATAGTACATAGGAGCTTTCGTATGACTATCATCCGGTATATGATCATATCCCTAGTTATATGACCATATTACGTTACGGCTACAACTATCTTACGGCGACATATACACTGAGACAACCTGATATCCAGATTGTTTTTTTTAACGGGTTCCTAACATGTTAGTGTGGTGTTAGTCAAATAAGACATTTAACCTCCTCAAGTGGTAGGTAGTTTAGCTTAGCTAAGCTCATAGAACATTAAACTTATTTTTATTCCATAACTGTTCAAGAGCCTCGAATAATTATTTTAATTTTCTTACAAATTGAATCGGTCGACTAATCAAAATTTTGAGATAACTACTCGAAATGTTTTACGTGTAATAGTTAACACATTGTACACAACAGTTTCGCAAATTCTCCTTCCTAAGTAGGTCGTCCAGGAGATTTTTTGACTGAATTCTTTTTGATCTTTCTTTAACACAAGATTATTTTTTGGCAGATAACTCAATGTGTTTTGTGAGATCATGGAGGGCACGGGCGAAGTATGCATGGATTGTGCAGCGCGGGTGCTACCAACCTAAAGACGGCAAAGATTCCCTACTGAAATTGATGAAAACACCTACCCGCGCGATGTCCTGCTCCCATCGCAAGTAAGTTGCTCCCTTTTAACTTTACCGTCCAGCGAATACAGCGTGAAATTTCATTCGTTTGAAATGAAACCCTTTTCGAGAGTGATCTGTCCATGAAACAGATAAACTTTCCATTAGTAACATAAATTGACAGGTGAATAAAAACACGGTCGGCGGTTGTCGACCTTAAAATACTCGTGAATTAAAAAGAAGATGAAAAATAAAAATGTGTCTCCCAATAAATCGTACAGCTCTGGCTGCGCGCTGTATGAAAGGGCAATTTTTTTTTGTCATCTGTTAGTCTATGTAGCTTGGGGAAAGTTGTTCAGTTTCATGTGGTTGAGTTTCACTCTCGTTAAAACGAATAAAGTTTCACGGTGTATAAGCCACATACAACTAAAGTAAATAATTGATTAAAACTAGGAAAGAAATTTGTATTTACTACCTAACAAACAATACCAAGAAGAGCGTCGGTGGTCTAATGACTAGGGCCGCTGTCTTCCGTCCGGGAGGCGCAGGTTCGATCTCCACCACGTACCAATATGTTTTCGAATTCATACCTCGTATTCGACGACACTTGGGGAAGGAAAACATCGTGTTGAAACCTGCACACTCCTGCGAAGAAATTCAAAGGTTGTATGTGAATTCGACCAACCCGCACTAGTCCAGCGTGGTCGACTAAGACCTAATTGCCCAAATTCAGGGTAAGCTCGAACCCCTTGGTTGGGACGTATATGAGCTGTTGATGATAATGATGATGAAACAATACCAATCACCACTTTTCCATGGGTGCATAAGAAACTTATACCTCATCGGAATCGAAAATTTCAGGTTGTGTGAAGCAGAGTACAAGTTGTGTCTCTGTCGAGCAGACTGGTGTAACTCAGCGCCTTCCATCTATCAGTACCATTATTTACCATTATTTGCAGCATTTGTTACAACTCTTGTATACTTATTGCCTTTTTGATTTGTGTTACTTGTATTGTGAAGGAAACTTCACTGACCCTTCGTCATTGGTTTCCCTATAAACTGTGATGTATCGCAATAAAAGTTACTATATCAGTTTATAAGCAGCTTTCACTTTATCTACAGTGCCTGTGTCTATTTCTACGAAAAGGATGGTAAGAACTGTGTGTGTCAGTGGGCCGCGTCCGCCGTCGCACGCCTCTTTTTTGTAGACGCTTCCATCTAAACCTACATAATTAGAAAAATAGAAAATTTCCCTTCAATATAGTTTCGGTTTGCATTTTTAGGAAAAATTTCTTAACATGTCGATCTCCTTTTCTTAAATTGTGCTGAATATTTACTAACATAGAAATGGAAATACGTTACCCTTATGGAAAAGCCAGTGAATATGGAGTTATGTGGATTTATATATTTTGAGCTTTATCTCAATTTTATGCTTATATAATTTATTACGCTTACTTGCGTATTATGTGCTTTTATTTGTTTAAGGTAGGGGGATTTTACAGAAATAATATGAATAAAATCATATAAATAATTTATTTTCAGAAATAATCATTTTCATTGACATTTTATGTACTTACTTAACCTAGACAATAAATTATTTTACCCAAGTAATTTGACTTAAATTTTTGAGCTTGCATCTCTTATCCGCGCGTCTATCGAAGCGTATACCTACCTAAGTACCTCGGTCTATAAAACCTACCATTATAACATCAGCAAGGGTGGGATATGTAATACTTACTAAATAATGTAATATTTACTGCACCAGTCAAAATTACCGTTTTCAGGATATCAATGATCAGGATTAATATGTCTATTTTTGTCTGAGAATCCAAACAATCCCGACATTCATAGTAACGTCTATACACCACCGGTTTAATTAGCTACGATCTCGAAATCAAACACGTTTGAGGTAACTACGAACATCTACAACGAAACCGGTTTTTGGTATTGAGCTACGTAAATTACACTAATCTTCGGAGTGCTGTCGGACACTCACCTCCGCTCATCGTCATCATCATCGTCTGTTTCATCATCATCGTCGTCATCATCGTCTTCCTCAGCGATGTCATCGAGTAAGGAACTCACACTCCCTGTCACAACATTCGAAAGCAACCCTGTCAATCCCGTTGAATTCTGTCTCCCTTTAAGATAATTATATACGTAACTCTCCAGTTTTTCTTCGTCAACTGGCAGGATCTCGTCAATACTGACAGGGAGTTGTCGTTTCGTCCGCTTCGCTATTTGCTTAGTCTTGGCATAATCGTTTTCATCAGTATCCACAATACCTTTCCTGTAAATTTCTACCGGAACGTCGCTGCCATCGCTTACATCGTATTTAATTCCTAGGTCAGTTTCCTGGATTTCAATCGAACCACGACCCTCGGCAATTAACGATTTGAGATTTTGATTTCTACTTTTCCTTATATCTCCTTTAGCCGTCTTTTGCGAAGAATATTTTTCTTTAATTGGATGCAAATGTTTTACTTCATTAGTTTCATTTGGTTTTGTAATTTCATTGTTGATTGTATCGTTTTCATCTATCGGTTTTGGCTTGACGCCGTAGGATTTAACTTTTGAATGGCCTTGTATAATTAAGTACATAGGGACTGTTGGGACTTCTGTAGTAGATTTAACCTTCTCAGACTGTACCGATGATGCTACAGTTGGCATCGGAGATGTATACCGCATATTCAAGTACGGATCATGAGTTTGCATCGAAGGCTTTTTATGCATGAAAATATTTGTATTAACATGGAAAGGCTGTTTATGTGACGTTGGCGTAGTTTCTGGAAACTGAACTGGCGGCGGCGGTTGCATAGTTTGCATAGTTTCAAGCTCCGTGCTATCTTCAGTTTGATGTTCTTTGTAAACGTGCAAATTTTCTGATGCGTGTGTATAAAGATTGTCTTCTGGTCTATCTGGTCCGTTTACTAAAGGCATTGTCATCATAGGATTTATCATGTCTAATATATTCGTACTTGTGCTTAGTTGCGCAATCGTCATCCCAGGTGGAGTTGTTGGAAGTCCATCAGTTTTTATTTTGTTGGTCGTAGTTTCCTCGTTGTAATCTATTGTATACGAAGCATCAGTAGAAGTATGTTGAATCCAAGTAGGGTTCGATTCTGTTGTAGTTTGCGGAACTGTCGAGTGAAAATATGGTAGAGGCGGCAGAGCGGTAGGAACGAACGTCGGCATAAGTAGAGGATTGGGAGTTACACGTGGAGGCGGCGGTGCCTCTGATAGCATAGGTTTATAAAACGAGTACGGTTGATTTGATAGATCTACGTGATCGTTGAATATTAAGTTATGTGTGTCATTAGCTATTTCAATGTCATCAAGTGGGGTCGTGGGTCCCCATCCCGCGTAGTCACTAGTTACAGCGCTGGTTGGCAAAGCTTGCGTTTGATTAGAGTCAAATATCCAGTTCTGACTTGCTGTCGAAGACTGGTAAATCAAATTAGACTCTTGAAGCGCGTACAAAGACGTCAGATGTTCGGGAGTTGTAGTAGGTTTTATTAGTTTGGGTACATCGGTAACTATTACATGATGAGTAGTAGAGGGTGATACATGTTTTTCGTTTAGTACATATAATAGTGGTTTGTGTCCCGGAGGTGGAAGTGGTGGTGGAACTAGTATGGTTATGGGGAAGTGATCGTTAAATCTGTAGGAGTAATCCTCATATTTAGGCGGAGGCGGTCTGTGATGCCTGCGAGGAGGGGGCGGTTGGCGGAGGCCAACACTCGGCTTGCGGGACGAAACACCCAGTACCAGGACTTCAGACTTTCTCTCTGGATAATGTTCTCTCTCCAGCCGAGCATCGTCAGCCCAATAGTGCACATGCTCCAACATGGGTGGCTCGTAGTCAAACGTGGGGTCTTTACGAAGGGGATCCCCGCGACCTGTTAGAGGCTTCCACTGATCAAAGTCCATTCTGGGAGAAAATATCGATGCCAAACCTATTGGATTTGTTTTTTCTCCAGCGACTGAAACAAATTTTATTTTTATTCAATATTTTTTCCCCATTCATGAAAATAAAGATTAATTTTAGTTATTCTGTATGGGTTATAAGAACTTACAGGAAACATTAGCAATATGTTTGAGGGATGCGGTGTCCACTAGGCTGGGCTCCGGCGCTGCTGACACTAGCAGCCGGCTTAGCTGCAGTACCAGTACTGTGACTTTATGCATCTGTGAATTTAAAAGAATGCATTAATTTACCTAGGTAAATAACCGGTCAAGCACGTGTCGGGCCACGCAATGTGTAGGGTTCCGTAGTTGTCCAATGTACAATACTACTTAGGCACCTGTTTAAGACTACCTCACACTATAAGGTAGTCGTAAATAAAATAAAAAACCCCCACTTCACGTGTACCAGAGGAACCCTAAAAAATTGTATCCTCCTTTTTGATAAAGGCGAGGCCCTATTCTAAATTAGCAACTCAACGAGCTTTAGTTGAAAGTTCAACCGACGCACTAGGTACTGAAATAACGTTCATATCAGCGTGCGATGCTTCACGGAGGCTACGTCCGACACTGCGCAGGAATCGTGCGAAAAACTCGTTTTTCCTGAACTCTTTTCTCTTTTTTTGTGAAAAATATAGAACGAATTAAAAAACTTATTATATAGCCACCCAGAAAATACAAAAAAATATGTTGTTGTCGCTGGAAATATTGAGAAAACAGATTTGCAAATTTTGAATGTGGGGTGATTTTCGGTGATTTTAATTATTTATTTTTGCTTTATTCCTTGATTATATGTAAAATCTACTTGATTACGCCGCTAAATGATAAACTCTTCTGTTGGTTGTAATTTTCTTAATTTGGTACATATATTCCAAGACGTGAGATCCGCGAGTTCAAAAAGGGGCCCAAGAACGATTTTTCAAATAGGGCCTCGCCTTAATTGTCCGAGCGAGCGAAGCGTCTCTGCTTCAGCTTAGCCAAAATTGCTTTTGTATGTCTGTGTGTCTGTATGTTTGGTCCACTCTACAGGTTGCGTTTCTCAACCGATTCTCGTGAAACTTTGTGAGCAGGTTTGATAAATTTATCAACTATAAGTCGAGTCAGTTTTTGGAAATTAAAAAAAAATACGGGCTATGGGGGTTGCCAGCTTACAACGTCCACTGCTGAAGCTGTTTTCCTTTTACAGTCACATTTCTCAACCAATAAAAAAAATAATACGAAGTTATGATGATTGGAACGTAAAAAAATCATAAATCAGCCATTTAAAAAAAAAGTACTCGCGAGGTCTACAGCTCACAGAGCCTGTATGTATATCCATACCAAATTACAGTCTTCTAGTACTAAGAGCCCCAGAGCTAAGCTGCGTACGGACAGACAGACAGATAGAGATGTCTGTCGGCGGACGGACATGGCGAAACTATAAGGGCGTTTGCGCACTCATCCGTATCCGGTTCTTATTCGACTCTTATCCGTTTCTAATCCGGTTTGGCCGTCCTAGTAATTGTATGGACGCTTACGCACCCATACGTATCCGGTTCGTGTTAGATCCGTAAATTCTCAATCCGGATCGTTTTTTTAACGGATCAAAACCGAGTCGAAGTGGCCGCCATACAGATTGTACGTACGCTTGCGCACTACACGATTTTTTTACGGATGAAGAGTGAGGTATGGGGAGGGGAAAGCTCGCGCTGCTAGTGATGTGCCAAATTGGCTATTTTTTCATAAACAAGTATTTTAGTACTCGTTACAAAAATAATCGAATGCACACTCGAGACAGGAGACTCCAGGATTCTATTTACGTGAAACGAATTATACGAGTACCGTGAGCGACTTTATTGCGGGTTCTATATTACATAAGTAGTTAGATATAATTAAAAAAGATCATCCTAGTATTCGAATTCTATAAGTAAGTACCCGAAACCTATACTCGAGTACAGTTGACTGCTCATCAGTCAGTGGCAAAGTGTTAACACTTTGACCTTGAACGCTTCTTCCTTGTATAGCATTATGGTCGAGATTCGTAACTGACGTTTCCACTGACTTGCAGTTGACGGTAGCTAGGTATTCAACTGCTATATTCAGAATTCTCGAATATGTGAGTACTTACAAGTTACTCGAGTCAGCTCGACTCGGCACATCACTACGACAATATCATGCAATTTCGTCTCGTATAGGAATGAAAACCGGATCGGATACGGCTGAGTGCGCAAGCGCTAGACGTGAATTTACCGTCCGTTTTTTTTACGGATCAAAAACGGACCGGATAAGAATCGGATACGGATGAGTGCGCAAACGCCCTTAGGGTTCCTTTTGACTACGGAACCCTAAAAATGAATAAATTAAATAGCAAGTGCTCATGAGAACCTTTGTTTACACACGTACAACTAACTGCTCGTAAATAGAAAACAGTCTCATGACAATTTTAGTCTGTAATTCGTTTTACTGTAATAAACCCGCATCGAACAACACCAATCGGCTTTAATTGCTTATAAATAAGTGTTTAACCATGGTGTTTATTCACGGCGTAGTATCCATGCAATTAGAGCATTGGTGAGTTGTCAGCTTTTTTGGGCAGTTTCTGAGCAAGCAGCTCGTTAAAATGCCATGCAGTTGTGGTGTAGCGGCGCGGGCGCAAGCGGCGGCGAGCGCTGGGTTAAAGACGAGCTAATTTGATATTTCAACCATCCTCCTTACTTATTTATGTAGGTAGGTACCATGAAATGCTTGACACCGATCGCCGCTTTTGGAAAAATGGAGTCGCTCAAAGGCGGGATAAGTATTATGTGTGTTAACGAGCACTTGTTATTAAATATTGTTTCTTACTTAACATGGCTTCTTCAGTCAACATGCTGTTTTTCATGACGTCCGTTAAATGAAATTACCAAGTGGGTCGTACGCCATTAAGAGCATCATGATTAAATTAACGGTTTTAAAAGAAAATGGAAGGTCAGCCAATTATTGCCCTTTTGTATGTAGGGCGGTGCATTGTTATAAAACTGCCTTTCTTACTAGAGCTTAATTTACTAAAGAAATAACAAAAAAATATCAGGTTGACTGTAAATGGCTCTGCTAAATAGATGTTAGTAGGTTTATTCTGCTAGGTCAAAAATAAGCCTAAACAATGTGCTCACTGCGTAAACTTAGGAATTTACGATGCGACAACGACTGAACAAACGGGTCAAACGTCGTACACTCGATGTCTATTCTGTATGTCCATTCACATTTACCATAAAATAAAAGCCAGTTCCGTATTTACATGTAGAGTAAAAACGTTTTTAAATTGTTATTGGTAGGAAACACGTAGATCACGCTACCTTCATTTATGTGGTGTCATTACGAGTAGTAAAGTTAACTGAAGATCTGGTCACCCGTTTAATAATGAAAGCATTGCTTTATGTAATGCGTGAATGTAAATAAATTATAGTATTTATAAAGTAAGAAGTAAGTGGCCAAACTTTTGGATTTTCTGAGTGTTAAGATAAAACTAAAGTCAATAATATCATTGACTTAAGTCAATTTACTAATGTACGAGTATGTATGATCAATAAACTAAAGTAACGATTTAAGAAATCACACAAGTGCGGGTCAGTTACGCGTACTGCGTGTTCCAACCAGTTCCAACATTTAGTCCAAAATATATTTTAAAGGATTTCAGAAAAACATGTTTTGTAATATTTCCCTAATAAACTTCTAATTTATGGGTTTTGTACAGAAGCTTTGTGTACCTACAGATGATTTACGGTTATATACATTTCATTTCAAAGTGGCGGTGTATTTATTCAATGGTATTAAACAGCTCTACATAAACACCAGGATACACTGGAAGCGTCAGAGTCAGTGAAAGCGATGGCTGGCGCTCCAAGGTCCACGCGTGTGCCGCATCGCTAACTCGCTTTTACATGACAGGAATCGGACTAAGGCGTTTTGCATCTGATTTACCCTCACGTCCTTTCACTCTTATATCACGTACTTGCATAGCATTTGGCCATTGAAGCGGGATAACAACACCGTTTAAAACTAACGGATTCGCGATTTGGTTTCCGCAAAGAGGCAAATCGATCAGTTACCTAAGATTGTCTGTTATTTTACTTAGCGTTACATATATTGCGTGATTGAAACTTTAATTTATCACTTCATGCTTTTCATGCACGCACGCTGTTGTCATCCACATCCAGAGACCCACATTCAAAGTCATCTAATAGGGTATAGGGTGTAATCCCTAAAAAAAGTAAAATTATATGCTACCTTTACTTCAAGTATCACATCCAGTCCAATCATATCCAATATGGAGTCGATATTGGTCCACGTCCGTAAGAATTACCTTAGATGACCCTACACGTGGCCCTCGGGCAGCGGCGGTGCTAAAGCGCAACAATTCTGGCTGCTGCAGTCTTCCAGACCTCGAACCTTTCTCTGGTTTTTACATCAAGAATTTATTTATTTGATCAAGAATTGATTAATCCATCAATATTAATCTTAGGGGTTTACAGACCAGACTGTACTCACAGCACTCTGCTGCTGCTGTTTTTTTTGCTGAGACTTCGACACTTCGACACTCGATGACACAGTTTGTTTAGATGTCTGTTGCCGATAAGTGTCACCAACTGATTACAATATTTAGTTCTAAGCCTAAAAATACCCAGTTCATCATACACTTAAATACTTAGTACGATAGTCACAATTTTACCCCCAAAGGAGTAGGTAGAGCTTGGCTTGGCTTAACACTAACTGTACTGCCCACACACTAAAACCTCATTTAGGTTTTGTGCCTACCGGGGAAATCTGACCAGTGAACTAAATCGTTTTTAGACCCTGTATGTAAGGGAAGATGCATCGGTGCACAGTTACGCGACGAACCAGCCACGCAACTACTCTACCAGCACGTTCGGCAAATATTTAACCCGGACGCGACTTTCCATTTCTAATTCTATGAGCTATTGTGGTTAACCCAATCCTCTAGTTTTACTCACTTGAGAAAATTAATACCCGGTCGTGGTAAAGTAGCAAACGAAATCTAAGTGTTTCTGCGTAACCGTGCACTCCTTTATTTAGTTTCGTTGACCGCACGTTTAAATAAGTTAAGTTCAGTAGTAAACTAACAGTAAGTTGTGGTACTCCGATTAATTCATCTACTCAACATTTATAATGACCTCGCTGAGAGCCTATTCGCCACTCGTGCTGCATAGTGAAAACGTACGTTATGGTGTTGATTGTCAAATAGTATAATATAATAATCTTGCTGTATACGGAACGGACTAAGGACAATTTGACAAAACATTTGGAAATTTTTATTAATTATGTTTTAAAGAAGCTTTTTGCCATATGCTTCCAAACTTGACTCATTTGTTTAACTCGCTTATCCCATCCCTTCCGTACGCATTTACGCGAGTTCTTCATAGGGGTACATCAAGACCGGACCTTGTTGTAAATCCTACCTAACGTAAAGAAAATCCTGAGAAATACTAGTGATTGTGTTAAAAAACTACTCGTAATCCTCAAAGGTCAAGATTAAGTCCTGTCAGTAATGTGACTGACGTAGTACGGAGGCGAAACGGCTCGCGCTCTACAGCAGTGCAAGAAAAGGTTTTATGTAGCACCACGAAGTTTTCTCGATTGATATCTAATGCACAAGTAAAGCCATACGATCTCATGCGATCAGGACCAGAATAAGCCAGTCCTTATTTTTAATCAGTGCGCATTATCATTCTCACTCTTTTGCACTTGAACTTGCGACAAATATTTAACCTTCCCCACAAAAGGCGCTGCTGTCTGTCAAATCGCACCGCGCCGCGGGTTGAAAAAAAAAAAAATTATCGTTGCCTTCCGATGCGTATATTTAGAGATGGGCAAACCACCGGGTTTAAACCTACCGCTGGGTTTTTACCCGATAAACACCTATTTATTCCCACCCACTGGGTGAAAATTCGGGTGTTTATTATTTTTATAACAAAATTTATATAGGTATCCATATATCATTAGATTTTGCGTATGCACATTATATGTGTCATTTTTTCACTTATTTGCCAGTAAATGCAGGGGCTTAGAACATCTATTTTAGCAAGATACCAACAAAGCAATGGATAAACGGCGTAAAGCACAAAATCTGCAGAAAATATTGTTTTTAAGGGCAAATCTCGATATTTGAACAAGAAACATAAAAAAAAAGATAGCGATAAAATTATTGTTCGTAAGTCATGAAACATGGTTAGGGTACTATGTTTCGAAACGAGAGAAACAACAGTACCAATTATGTTTAAAATATCAATATCCGAGATGGCAGCAAACTTTTTCGTTTATTGGGTCAACTTCGATTAAACTATACACAGTTATCATGTCCTAGGCCAATCGTAATATCAGGCAGCTTCCATCATTTAGTATACTGTCACCGTGACTTTTGTCGCCCGTGCGCGCTAGCTCCTACCTTTGTACTTGCCACGTTCGCATGCAGTGTAGGTATGAGTGAGTGTAGTGCTAGCTAACTGTAATTACAACTTCTTTTGATCATCCCGTTAGAACTTGAGCATTCTTCTTCTTAGCGAGTCGATGGCAAGTCGAATTTTATAATGTTGTAGCCCAGAATGTGGCCACTTGGACGGCGGATTGTGTGGCGTTCATCAAATCTTGCTGCGTGCAGGTGGCAGGGCACGCAGGACATGATGTCAGGTGGGCCATCGTCTGTACTTCTACGCACACACAGTTTATGTCAGTATTATCGGAAAATCCCCACCTAGACATGTTATCTTTACTCCGGCCGATCTGAGTCCGAAGTCTATTTAAAGACTTCCAGATCGGCCACGACAACTGATGTCCGGGTGGGAGATTCTCAGATGGCGTGACAAAGGGGCTAGGAAGGGAGACTCCGCGGCGCCAGAGGTTGCATTTTGCTTGTGACGGGTCGTTGGTCAGTGGTTCGACGCACTTTATAAAACTTTTTCGACTTTTCAGCCGTGTGGCACTGGTTTATAGCCACTCAGTGGGTGCCGAGTGTCGTCGTCCATTTTACGCCTATCAAGGGAGCTTGCAACTGCTCTGTGGACATCTGGAGGCGCTATGCCAGCTAATGGAAACAGCAACTTAACCGGCGTCGGTTTCAGGCAACCAGTAATGATCCGGCAAGTTTCGTTTAAGGCTGTGTCCACTAGCTTGGCATGAGCAGAGCGGTCCCATACTGGGCATGCAAATTCGCCAGCTGGAAAGGCAAGCGCCAAACCAATAGTCCGCAGAACTTGTGGTGTGGCTCCCCATTTAGTGGTGGTAAGGCGCCGCACTAGATTGTTTCGAGCATGCACCTTCCTTTTCACACTCTCACAGTTCTTTCGGAAGGTAAGAGACCTATCCAACAGCACGCCGAGGTATTTGGGGGAGTTACTGTGGGAAATAGGCACCCCACGCCACGTGATTTTGAGCTTTCGACCCGCTTGTGCATTGCGAAGGTGAAATACGCATGACTCAGTTTTAGACGGATTGGGCTTAAGGGAATTCTCTGCGTAGTAGCAACTCAGGTTCTTGAGAGCTACCGTCAGATTGGCCTCAACCTCTTCGAAACTGGTCGCTTGAGAAGTGAGAGCAAGATCATCAGCATACACAAAGCGGGAGGTATTTGGACTGGACGGCTGGTCGTTGGTATATCAATTTCGGGTCAACAAAGCTAGTGAGGCATACCAGCAGCAACCGCTCAAATAATTTATAAGTATGGCACAGGAGTGAAATGGGCCGAAAATTTTTGGGGTTATCTGCTGGTTTTCCTGGCTTTGGTATAGCTGTGACCTTCGATTTTCTCCAGAGTCTTGGTATTAGGGCAGATTCCAGACACTTGTTGAACATTTGTAGCAGCCATGATACTGCGACGGGGCCAAGGTGTTTAATTTGCTCCACAGAGATGTTGTCAACTCCGGAGGCTTTCCCGCACGGGATTTAATGGCGGTGATGATGTCACCATGCCCTTGTTTTCCATGCCCTTTTACTATTATGCGTCATGTTGATGTTGGTTACAGTATCAATCCACCTGTCCCGCTGACTTTCATCAATTCGCGACAGTAACTCTTCCCCGACTCGTGTAGTCTCCTCGGGAAAGGGATCACCGCAATACAAAGTCTCGTATCGCATCAAAAGTTCCCCCAACTCCTTCGATAATCCTGGGATGTAGGAGGTACGGCATCCTCTGGGGATACAGTGACGAGACACCTCAGAGACTATGTCAGCAAACCGATCATATTCTCGAGGGGATGGTGGTACATTCAAGAGGGCGTCGTCGACTGACTTTGCGTACTGCTCCCAATTTGCCTTGGAGTAATTAAATCGGCGTTTAAGGGAGACCTGTAGAGGACGGACGACTGGGCTAATCTCGCACATAATGGGCCTATGTTGAGTGCGAGGAATAGGTGGGCATACGGTCTTAACGCACTGAGAACTTATGTCTGAACTGGTGAAGATTAGATCTGGGTTGTATCTTCTCTTCCATCGGCCACTATCAAAGGAAGCCGGTTGTTTTGGGTCATGAACAAGAGTCAAATTGTTAGATTCAGCCCATGTCTCGACCGCTTGACCACAGTCGTCAAGGTCATTGTAGCCCCAGAGTGGATTATGACTGTTAAAATCATCGATTACAATTATCACCCGTTGCTGATCGTCAAAGTTTGAGAGAGGAGAGAACCGGAAAGGCGTCCCGGGGGGCTTATAAACAGAGGTAACAGAGCAGTGGTCAAGGTCCAAGGTAATCACCTCGATGCCATTCTGGGTCGAACATTCAGAGGATTTTACTCTTACTCCGGGAGTAACAAACACTGCGTTACCGTGTTTCGGGTGTTGTTCAGAGATAAGAGTGAGTCCAGCTACGTGTGGTCGGCATTGTGTTTCATCTCGATGGGTTTCTTGTACACACAGTACATCGCAGTGTGTCTTGCGACAGAGTTCAGATAAGAGTTCTGATTTGTCTTTCGAGAAACCCTCGATGTTAATCGAGACTACATACAGTGCCGGCTTTAACACTGGACTGTATGGTTGATTTTGATTTGCCATCGTGGGGAAAGGATTCGCCAGTCAGCTAGAAATAGAATTCGCTAGACTGTTGCCCAGGGTGCGCCAGACGTACTACCGAGTAGCGGTAGCGGTACGTCGCTCGGGGAGGCTCCTTTCATGCACCTTGAGCATTAAAAGATGGCGACATTTTACAGATTTCTACTGTTTTATTTTAAAAATGTTAATTCGGTTGAACTTATTTGAGTCGATGTGAGTCAAGCGGCTGGAGCGCTGATATACATCAATATCAATAGGTTTTCTTAAACTTAGTAAAATGCTTTACGCTAGAATATACAAATACAAACAAATTCTAAACAAAGTTTCATAGAAATTGTCTCATAAACAAAACAATTGGCTGCTACCTTGGGCTTTCCACATTATTGAAGTTGCGCATATTGCATATAAACAGGGTATTTTCATCAAGATATACAATAAAATTTTTATTTTTATTTTATCATCAATTATTATAATAAACACCCACAAAAATGGGTTGTTATGGGTAAAAACCGGGTTAAAACCCAAATCACCGGGTTTTTACCTGGTCAGGTGGTTTGGGTTTTAACCCACCGCCCATCTCTACGTATATTGAAATATTGAAAGCCAGCACGCATTCATACTGTTCTTATCTTATTACCAAAGATTTCTGACTCGCGTCGCAAGGGAGCGAAGCGATCGTCTTTTGTTTCTCTGAGGTTCTTACACTGTATGGTTTCAGAATGTAAATCAAAATAAAGTTTCAGAAAATATACACCATTTCAGCGTAATGGTTGCGTATACTTTCTGACACTGATTCAGTGAATTAGTAAAGAGAAAATACAAGGCTAGAACCAACGTGTTCGTGAAAACTCTCTCTATGAATGCTAACGTGGCGGAGATAGACATTAAAAGTGAAAATACTTAATATTTTATAAAAGTTTGAAAAAATATCAACAGTCTTATTAAATACTTGCTGCCATTTTGGTGAATTAGACAATTCCGAAAAACCCTTAGAATTAATAAAGTTTGTTTGATATAACAATTTCTCCATAAAGTTCATGTTAAAAATATTGTCAAATTCAACATACCCTTCCCTTTTAATTTATGCCAAGAGAACACAACCAAAGCGAATCTACAAGAGCGGCATTACGGAAAGCGGCGTTAAGGGCACGATTCAAGTATAAATGACCAGTTTGTGTCATTAAAATCCCATAATTTAAGTAGGTATTTTTTTTAATCCCAGGGAAACCAAATCATGCATTGTAAAGTACAGTGCAGTTTTAAAATATCTGACGAATTGATTTAAGTAGTAAAAAATAAAAATGGTAAAAACAAAGATCAGCTAGTTAAGTGCACCACCAGCCAGTTCCATAACCCACAAGCCGCCACTATTCGCGTATAGACTCTAAGTACGTTGCCTCGTGCAGCGCTTGGAAAATGCAACGGATATTTTTCGCACAAAGTGTCCGTTATTGGAAAATATACGCGATAAAAGCTTAATAACCATGTATAGTTTCTAAAAATAGTTATGCTTAGTACAATTTGATACGCGAGCAGTCCCGATCTGTGCGTACTGTTCTTGTACACTTTCAATATGCGTCCTTCCGATCCATGTTACTATGGATATTCCGAGGAAAAAATTGTTGTATAATACACATAAATATATATAATAATATACATATGTACATATAATATACATATCATATTATAAAGCTCTAAATACCGTATTGGAATATGCGTACTGATTAAAAAATACCCTGCATTATCATATAATAAGTAGTTTTTGTTTTATTTTCAGTTTTATTTTCCTTGCAGATTACTAATTCTGACACTAAATTCAAAATTAAAATTATAAAAAATAGTAAAGTATGTGGATGGTTTTCCTTATTTTCCACTTTTAAATTTTACATTTCCCTGTTTCTTTATCTTTGCATTTGCTAGAAGTTTGTAAATGGTATGTAGTACATGGACGCCTTTATTGTCCATAGCTGAGCATCGGAACAAATTGTAAATTATAAATAAACTTAATGTACTAGTATGTACAATGTTACGGATGTGACTGTACTTGTTGTAAATAAATATACGCTAGTTTGTAAGGCCGATTGTCGACATGTAATAACCACTGTATGGGCCCAGCTTATTCGTAATAAAGAAAACCCTGAAACGTACAACGATGAACCATCAACAGATTTAAATTTTCCGCATTTAAATCCCAATGCATCGATGTTTCAAGCATGTTTGCGTGAAGATTGTTTCTAGGTAAAGCGATAAATTATCATTTTTATGAAGCATAATTTTGAACACGGCTATAAAGCGATATTATACGCCATAACACTTGACTTTACCAACGACACACGAACCGACTAGGATAATGTTTCAGTTGATAGTAGGTACGTGCGTGGGCCACTCCGAAATTATCTTCGGAATTGGAAATATAACACCTGAACTCACATACATAAACATGTTCTGAAAAATATTATAATTATGCTCCTTGTAGGCGGCCGAAGGGGAAAATACTGAATTTGCGGTGTCCGCTTGCATCAGCGTTCATTTTAAAAGGAACATAAGACCTGGTCTCATCTTAACATTACAATGGAGTATGTAGCTACGTATCTTTTGACAATTCATCAAATTGGAATTTTATTATTTCTAAATTGGTTTTCGTAATAGCTTGTCTTTAGACAGCTTGGTCAAATTGAATGAAATGGCTTGTCAAATGGCTTCATGTAAGTGGTCCTTAAGATTAACGCTAAGGATTAACGTAGAGTTGCGAATGCGAATTTAACGAAAAGTGCGCGTTGATGTCTTTTGTACGGGAAAATGCAATAACGAAAGATATCCATATTCCCCTAGTTCTGTGGAGCAGTTCTGTTGCCAGAACTAGTAGGACTACCCACTACTTATCCTAAATCTGTATATAATATCATTGTCCTAAATGGTATCAACACCAACTGCAAGCGGACTGCGCAGTCGAGTGACAGTTTCGATGACTTTTTTAACTGCACGTTAATCTACCGTATCATTCAAGTTTTGATGACGATTACCTACACACTAATGGTATCGTGAAATCAGAAGGTCGCAAGATTTTACATCCGTAGTCTGGTGTTAGGCAGAAGAT
This sequence comes from Carpatolechia fugitivella, assembly GCA_951230895.1. NCBI lineage: Eukaryota > Metazoa > Arthropoda > Insecta > Lepidoptera > Gelechiidae > Carpatolechia > Carpatolechia fugitivella. The sequence continues at coordinate 5,846,134 of OX579655.1, read as the reverse complement.
GTAAGTATCTGATGCGACCAGAGCTTGTAACAGGTAATCTTACACACATATGAAACAGTGGTGTCGTTGTCGTGATCTTCCAAGCTGATGGAGGGACTCCGTTCTAATTATAACAGACGGTCTAGCGGTCTGAAGTAGGACAACAATCTAGCTGCTTTATTTTTTTGAGCTGCTCGACGGATGGAAAATCATGCGATCTTCAGATTTCACAGTTAGATCTCTTAAGTGTAATTACAAACTTATAGGATACTCGTGTGATGTGAGCGTCTATGTGTTTATTAAACCCTGTCCAAAATTTATTTTATTTAAAAGTTTTTCGTTTCGTTTTTTTTTATCATACCTATACAGGCACTTATATTCACAATCGTTATCAAATCAAAACTAGAATGATACGATAAATTACTTCACTAAGGCCCCAGGTGCTGATAGCGACGACGTCAACAACGCCTACCTTAGATTTATCATTCTACGAACAAGTTTTTTGCACGAATGAATAATTATTCACGTACTTCCGAAAAACTTGTATTTATATTTTGGCAGTGAAAGTTTTGGGCTTTTATTTATAAAAGTTATGTTCATAGTGTGTGTGATAGCGCGGATGTGGGGGGCGGGGGCGTGGGAACGCTGCGCGAGCGCAGACCGAGTGGCGCCACGGGCGGTTTGCGCCCGCGCCGCCGCCGCCGCCGCCGCCTACACAGCACACCACCAGTTTCCTTGTGATGAACTAGGTACTTGTCCCTATGGTACAATACTGTATTCTACAAAATTGTTACTCGGTACTGAAGGGTAAGAGATACATTTTCATAAAATAATAGATGTGCTCGTATAAAAACTAACCGACATGATACGTGCGGCATACTGAAAGTCTCTGGATCTGGCCACTTACAATAAAAGAATGAAAAAACAATTATGGAATTCGAAAATGGAACTGGATCATACTTTTTAATTTGCGAAACTGTCATTTGTTTTTTCATTGTGACGGTGTTGTTATGAAAATGAATTTAACTCGTGAACATTTTCGTTTAATGTTTTTTTATGATCTTCGTTGTGGCTTAAGTCAACAAGATAGTTGCCAGAGGCTTTAATTGGCATTTGGTGAAGAAACATCATGTCGCAGCTTTGTGTATTCGTGGTTTGGAGAATTAGACGTGGACGTGATCATCTCCATGACGAGGTACGTGAAGGCCGGCTGGCGACTGCGGTTATAGTAATGTCACCGTACGTCAACTTATTGAAACTGACATAATATAATATTGTGACAGGTGACGAAACCTGAGTGTACTGCTTTGAACCCGAAAGAAAAAGCCAGTCGGCAGAGTGGGTCTTTTCTTTGGAAGATTTGCCGACGAAAGTTAAGAAAAGTCTCGAAGCATTGGTAAAAAAATAGTTATTTGTTTTTTCGGCAAATCAGGACATTACACTACGGTATCGCTTGAAGATCAAAGGACAGTGACTGCAGGCAGATTGGTACGTCAACACTTGCTTGCCCAGAGTCTTAGAAAAAGTTCGCATAGCAAAAAGCGTCCTCGAAGCAATGTCCTCCTTCACCATGATAACGCATCCTCACATTTCGCTAAGGTAAGAGAAGCCTATTTGAAGGCTTCAAATGTGGAACTGATGACGCATTCGCCTTACAGCCCGGACCTCGAACCCTGAGACTCTTTCTTTTTTTTCAAAAAGTCAATGTCAAGCTTAGTGGCACACGTTTTACGAGCCCTGAATCGGCGGCGGTGATGCGTTCCATGAAGCCATTGTAGAGGTCCCTAAGGAAGACTGGTCCAACTGCTTTGTAGTAGTTTCAGCGAATTCAAAAATTCATTAATTGCGAGGGAATATACTTTGAAAAACAATAAATGTATCGTAAGTCTTATATCTAGTCTTATTTATCAGAATCCAGAAACATTCAGTATGCCCTAAGTACGTAGTACATACAAAAATCCTAGACGAGACTTTTTGAACTTACAGCTATAGTACCTACTTTTCATGTCAACCTAAAACAAGTTTTAAATATTTTGGCTAGCGACAACCCAAGCTAGAGTTAAATAACTATTTAATTTGATTGATTGCACAACAAGATTTTCGTCTCTACATGATATAACACGTAGACGTAAAACACAAAGCACAGAATATTTATTCACATTCTAAATAACGATCCGAGGAAGTGTTTTTGACAAGGGTCATACATTTCAGTGGATGACGATAGCTGACCGAGTCCAGTGGGTGTGGGTGGAAGGAAAGAAATATTAACACTTTCTCGTGGTTAATATGTCGATGACCCACGATGTGCGAGGATGGGCCCACGCAGAGTGCAGACACCATCGCCGTGATTACAGCATCTCACGAACCCCAGAAGGGATTCCAGAAGAATTATACATAAACATCACATCACACTAATTCACACTAATATTATAAAATATGTAAAAGAATGTTTGGATGTTTAGATGTTTTCACGGCTAAAGTACGGGATGGATTTTGATAAAGTTTGGAATGGAGATAGTTTGTACCCTGGATTAGCACATAGGATACTCTTTACGGGAAAAAGTCTTATTCCCAAGGGAAAATTTTTCACAATGCGAGCGAAGCCGCGGGCGGAGAGCTAGTACTAATTTAACACTCAAATTGACTTATGTATAGGATTTTGTACAAGTCTTGAGACGTAGTTTTTCTTGAATAAAATGTGGTGATGTTATGAATGAAGTGATAATCAAAGCACAATCATACGCAAAATGCACAACTTATTTATTTTAAATTAGGGCGGCCCGCGCGCGCCTGCGCTCGCGTTGCGTAAGATTTTCCCGTAAAAAGTATGTGTTAATCCAGGTTAAAAACTATCTACATTCCAAATGTCATCCAAATCCGTTGACTTCAAGCGTGAAGGCGCAACAAACATCTAAACACCCAATTATATATCACATTTATAATATTAGTGTGATGATCTTCATTTATAAATTCGATATTATCGATTCCTAACCATCAAATCATTTATAAATCTTGGATACAAGCACTATTTAGGTTTATTTTGTACAACAGATACTCATACGTAGCTGCTACGCTCACCTTAATTTACGTATTATAAAACGTGAAAGAACTAGGTACTACTAGGATAGGTAAAATCATTCCTAAGAATTCGAGTTTTTTCGAGGCTTTTAAAATGTTAAGTGATTAAGTGTAAATACTCTCTTTATAAATAAATGTCTATCGTACATAGTTGGGAAGACATGTTTGTGTTGACTTTGTAAAATTACGCAAATTATAATAAGTATAAATAAATTATAGTCAAACATTACTTATTCGTAAATCCCTTGATATTAGAAGTTATCTGAAATTATAAATTATGCAGAAACGAGACACGACGCACGACGTTCGTCCGTCATTACATTTTCTCCGTACGAAAGACATCAACGCGCACTCTTCATAAAATTCGCATACATAAAAAAATTGTAGATCCTAATTGATTGTATTTTATTGTTAAAAGCACGTACCTTAACGATATGTTTCCTAAAAGGAAATTCATAATTTTACTAAAAATAATAAAAAACTCATAAAATTCGATTGTGTGGTAAACTAAAACTTTATGATGGTAGAGCTTTTATGACGCTGCTGTTAAAGTGGATAGACAAAAGCTTATTAACAATTTGTGACTTACCAAAGCCATGCTTGTCTGGCTCAGTATGGGTTGAGTTGGGGTATGCTAATGATCACTATCACGGTGATAGGCACAAGACGTCTTGTCGGGACGCACAGAGTAGGAGCGCGTAGTGCGCGCGATGTCTGCGGCGCGTCTGCCTGCGCGCGCCCCATAGCGCACACCTCAGCCTGTGAAGCCTCCGATGAGACCCGTTCTTGCATCAAATGTCAAGGTATCAAGGTGGTAACATTATCATTTTCACCCTACGTTAAGCGCTCAAAGCCAAAATAGGTCTCAGCGGTTGAATAGAGCCTTTGTAGACGTCTTTGGTGAGCATAAGACGGAAGTTACATGCTTTACCTACTTTGATCGTATTTATCCATCATAACTGTGATTTCTATTTTAAGTTAGTAGTGTAACCTCCCTCATTGTTGAACTTTTAAATTACCATCAACCATTACCTTTACCGCGTTGGGTAATCGTCATTGATAAGAAACTGAAGGAGGTCCAATTTCTTTGGTAATCGTAGTCTAATCTACTCACAATAACTTTGATTTGTTGAATTTGGTTATAATTTCAATCGCATGTTTCCTTCCACTCAATCGCTAGAGCTGATCGAGTTTTTAAGTACGTAAATGTCGCACAACGTAGGCCTATAGAAAAGAACGTATAATCTAATGTAAATAAACTAAAAAAAAAAATAAGTAAAGAAAGATCTATGCATAGATAGAGTACGAACTGTTTGGTTTAAGCGAAACTGTCGAATGCCTGCCTACCTAAAACTTTATAGCACTTCATAAAAGTCAACTTAATCACAATTTCCAGTTTTATAATCCGCCATTCGTCAACTTCGTCTGCGGCACTGTGTTTAATTTGCTAGGTAGTGCGAGTGATGGGATAAGGCTAATTTTTAAATTTTCTAGCCGACGACACCACGTCCTACTTTTACATTTTCTATGAATTTTATTAATTTGGCATAGATTACCTACTAGTAAAAGTGATGTTTTCTGACTTTAGGTAAAGAACAATCCCGCTTTTGTATTGTATGTAAATGATGATTGAAGACTGGTTAGAGTCCTAGTTATTATTCCGCGACAGACGTTTCGTTGACCCCACTGTGACTTTGACTACTTTGACCACATGACCATGATTTTCGACTGTCGTCTTTGGGTCGTTTGCGATAGCCATCTTCGCCACATCAAGTTTATCTGCAGTCTGCACAATAGTCGTTTATCATCCCACTATCTAATAATAATCAGTGTAAATTATTAAACCAACAACATATTCCTTAGGCGATATTGCCAGGTGAAATTTCGTTCTACTGTTAATGCTTACCACGTACTCTAACCTTATAAGGATCACAGCATTACAACTACTATATAGTGTGAAACACCGCTGGTATACATATGATCCATTATTAGATTCCTAATACAGTTATAGGACATAGAAAGGTGGGAAATAAAATTGTGCAATGCCCTGTATAAGGTCTCCTACTACGGTTCGGATACGTAACAAAATAAATTGTTACCTAATTATTGTTACTATGTGTCATAAGTGTAGTCCTATTTTGTCAGGCGCTAATACCATAGTAATAATACGTACATTGGCTAGTCAATTCACGAACTCATTAGAGAAATTACGTAAACACATTACTATAGCTGTTTTGTAAAAATCTTGAGCTTTTTTTAAAATTAGGAGAAGTAAACAAAAAATCGGTAGTGTAACGGGCACGGCTCGGCTACACTCGTAGCCTTCTGAAAGTAAGGTCGCGGTCGCGATTCAATTTCAAGGAGCGGGAGTGCTGACTGTGACAGTACAGTACCGTAGAGTAGACTCTCAATACTGGACAATGTGTAGGGAATGAGCATATCCGATTTAGGGCGTAGGATCGGAAGGTGTGGAGCGGGTTTTACACCTCACGTGGATTCAAATTTATATACCTACGTTTCGTGTGTTATAGTGTTTTTTTTTTGTCTTTTCGACGACCTTAAAGGAAATTGACAGTTTATGTGTGTGAACAATGTAGATTTAGGTAACTACCTAAAAAAAGATGACTTTTATTACAGCTAAAAATAACGATTTAAAGCCGTACAGAGAAATAAAAATATTTTGTAGTATCATTCATTACATAATTTCTAAAGATTCTGAAATAAAATTAATATTTAATTTTCATTTTGTTTTATTGAAATATGTTCCATAAATACATCCAATGGATCCTCATCAATGCTGCTACTTTCAATCAAATTCTTTCTGCCATATTCTTCCACAAGCTTCATGTGTTCCTCTAAGTTATCTACTTCATTTGTTACAGAATCAAAGTATTCATCTTCTGCATCTTGAGCTACCTGTTTCAAGTCATCATACTCTTCATCATTGTCAATACTATTATAGTCTACATCTACATCTCTTCCTTCAATGAAACTGCTGAACATTTCCTGTAAGAACTCTTGTCGGAGTAAGTCTCTTTCTGGTGCAGTAATCATAGCCTGCTTTCTTGGTTCAGGTTTAAAACTAGGTGTTGTGTCAGGTATCTCAAAATCACCCCATTGCTTAGTTTTACCTCTTGATTTATTCATGTCACCATTTCCCTCTTGTTCTTGTGAACTTCGGGTTGGAATTTCTATATCCTCTTGTAACATCTGTTCATTTTTAGTTTCCCTCATTTGATTCCTATCAACGGTTTCTAATATCATGTTCAGGAATGAAAGGTTCTCTCTGTCAACCCCATCCCTTTCTGCAATTTCTTGGTCAGTTAAATACTGTCCTACCAACTGCTCATAAAGTAAGGGACTTCGATACATCATTTCTTTTTCACTGAAGTAATCAGTTTCGTCTTTTAATTTTTGCATTGCCTTGTACCTTCTATTTCTGATCCTTTTATTTTTACTATCATTACAATGGTATTTTTTTAGATTAGCTATACATTCCTTGAATTTTTCTTTTTCACCATAAACAGGTTGTATGTTTTCAAAGTATCCAATATGACTGGGTGTTAAATACTTTCCAAATTGCATCAAGAACTCAGTAGGCGAACGTTTATACAAGTCACATGCCATCCGGATCTTGTCGCCAGTCGTAACTTCAGATTCATCAATTCGTGCATTTTTGAATGAAATCTTAGCACATCTCACGAGATAGTCGATTATGTCATTAATAGGGTCGATGTCCTCTTCGTTTTCTCTCTCCGCCGCGGCGGTGTCGTCGTCAGAAGCTAGAACACTTTGAGTTTCCATAGAAGTAACAGCTAATGGCACTTTCAAGGAATTTCAGTACTTGAGTGCGTTCAACCTACTGGCCTGGCTAGGTTGAATGGCAGGTACCAGGTATTGTTGCTTACTGTAATACGTACTCTTGAGTATGAGAGGTTGATAAGAGGATAGTGTTCTGTGGTATGGGGTGAGAGGTTAGCTGCAAAGCGAAATATGATATCTTTCTTTTATGGATATAAATATACCAATTATCGTTATATTACGGGTTTATTGTCTTCCAAGTTTATTTGTTAATCAATAGTAAACAAACAGAAATCACTCACTGCATCCACGACTTGACAGATATTTTTACAAATTGTTTTTATTATGATGTCTGACTCTGACGAAAGGAGTGAGTGAGTGAATGATGATGTATGCTGGCTCTGGCTGTGCGTGTGCGTGAGCGTGACGATAAAGGGCATCACACACGGCAGCTACAATATTATATATTATAGCACGAGGCAGCCAGCTCTCTCGTCGCCATTCACTTTCACGCAAAGCGGGGTCAAACAAAATGGCGAATCAAGCAGAATGGCCGGTCACTGCGGCCATTCTGCTTGACCCCCGCTTTGCACACAAAGTGAATGGTGATGAGAGAGCTGGCTGCCTCGTGCTGTATATATATTATAGCTCCGTCTGTGATGCCCTCAATGGATGACATTGTTTACTCGCTCGCTACCGATCCCGGGTATACTCCGAATTAGATTACACTGCTGAAAGCACTGTCAGTTGATGAGCGAAATCAAAACGGAACGAAGTTTGAGCGCGCTGAAACTGCTTTATAACTCAGTCTTGCCAGATGTTGATTATCGTACCAAAATAACAAAATTCTAAATTATTATACGTGTTAAAAATCGCACAGCTTTGAAAAAATCACTTTTCACATGACAGTACCCAAAACAAGAAAAAAGACACGAATTTTAGAAAATGAAGATTTAAATAGGAACATTAAATTTTTAAAAATACAAAAAAGAATGTTTAAATTACATGCTGCCAATCTTGTCCCCAGAAATTTCATGCTGCCCGATTTTGTTTAAAATCGTTTTAAACCATAATTATGGTTTTAAACCAGTTGATTTGAAACGAAAAACATCTGTTTTGCATTTATAGCCCCGAGTTTGTTGTGGGGCATGGCTGCGCCAAAACCGCAAAGGTAGGCTGGGTCACATTCTTGTACTTATACAATATGTATGAATCTAAGGTCATGCAAAGTGAAAGTTCGGTTGGTGTTGGGGCAATATGAGATAAAAATATATATATATATAGGTACACATTATATGTTACTCTAAGGGTAAGGCTACTCATGGTAAACAAAACAGTTAATAATAAATAATTAAATCTAAAATATAAAAAAACTGTTTTTGTGTGTTTTTTTTACCCTATTTGAGAGAAAGGTTCTTGTTCAAGTTAAGCGAAAGAGGCTTTTGTAGTACGGGGTGTATTACTGTCAGCAGGCGAAAACCCATATATTTTTTTTTCTTTTCTAAACGCTGATGACGCTGATAGCGCTGAAACATCTGACTCGGAATGCACCTGTAATGGTGAGTGAGTGAGTGAGTGAACGAAATTAGTGGGTGAGTAGTGAACGAAATGATGATTGATTGGATATTCTTTGGATTGGATTTGGATTGGATGATAAATATTTTCCTTTCATTATGTTCAAAAAATATTATACTCTGATTACGTCTGCTCATCTGCTGTGTGTAAAAAACTAGAACTCACTTATTTAGCGGTAAAACGACTTCCAGTTCAGTGAACCACAATGTGGACATAATAAAACTTTTTAATTGCAGTTTTCTAACGAACGACAACAATGAATCAGGAGTAGTGTTCTGTGAATGAATCACTGTTTGTTTCGCATTCTATAGGATTCTCAAATCAGTTTTATGTGGAATCGACTTGCTAAAACGCTCAGTGACAGTGAATTAGTGGACTGTGATGGAATACCTCACTAGATGGAAATGGGAGGATATGTGCGGACCGGCGGGCTTGCAGCCGTGGGACGATGCCAACAAAGACTTCGGAACATGTTTCCGAGAACTCTTTTTCCAAATACCAGTATACTTCCTAGTAGCTACAGTATCTGGCTATTATGTGGGTTACCGCAAAGAATGGGTGGTACGAGAGAAAAGTCAAGAGCGTGTCGTAGTCCTTCGTAGCTTCGTAGTACTAGCCCTAGCGTTTATTCCAATCGTAGACTTGTATATTTGTATTACAAAAGTAAACTTTGTTTTATATCCTTTTGAATATTTTGATGCCGGAGCAGCTTGTCTGTCATGGCTGGTACATTTCGGTTATGTATTGGCTCTGAAGCACAGGTTGGGCAGCAGTTCAAGAGGTCCTCTAATGCAAATTATCTTGTGGGTTGCTTCAGTGCTACTCAGTATGGTAGCTCTGCGCACCAGTATAAGGAATGGGGACCAGATGGCCTTCCACATAGCCACACTATGCTGTCATGCGGTCTACTTTCTTACTCTCATACCATCGAGTGACTCAAGACCAACTTTCTATTCACCAAGTCTGGTTGGATCCCAGCACAATCATGTAAGGCTATTTTTGTACTTGATTTATTTCTTCTTATTCTAAATTAGATATTATTTTAATATTCATTGTTTTATGATTAACAGAGTGAATATACACCATTACTTCCTCATTTGGATGAAGGTGTTTTAGGCACAGCAATGCAAGGAACGGGTTGTACCTCTCAGCTCACATTTTCTTGGGTTAATCCATTACTTCACAAAGGTAAACCAATGTTACTACCATCTATAAACTGTTATAATGGACTGAGTAATTTATTGATTATTTTTTTCAGGATCAGAAAACCAACTAAATGACCCAGAAGAACTATTTGACCTGCCAGTGAAATACCGCTGCTCTTATGTGGGCGCTAGAATGGACAGAGCATTAATTGGCAATGTGGACCAGTACCAGCAATTTGCAGAAGTTCCTCATGAGCCCTTCATAGCTTCTGGTAAAATAATTCATTTTTGTAATTATTTTTAGACATGTTGGTAAAAAATATTTTTCGGGGTCAGCTTGTTTGTACCAATAAAAAAAGTGCAAAAATTAGTTTTCTTCTCCCGGTTTTCTAAGCTGCTGCAGTTAGTAGATATTAAGCCAGAGATCACAGGATAAACTGCAAGCTTTTTAAGTGTAATAAACTAACAGGAAAAATATATTTTTATTAGGAGCAGGCAGAAAGAAACTTACCATGGCCTTTTAACCTATATTATAATCAAATTTGCGATACAAATTTTGGAACTACAAAATGACCAACAAACTAATATTTTTGTTGTTTTAAACGGAACCCTAGATTTGCAAACCTGTCTCACTCTTGACTGGTTTTGTATTAGAATTAGCTACATGTCATTTCACATGTAATAAGATTAGAACAATGTATTGTTGATAATATCAGTGACTTTGTCTATTTATCATTAGTTAATAATTTGATTAATAAAAAGTATAGATAAACAAATGATTAATCTAGATGGAAGAGTTGACAGTTTTCCAGAAATAGTAGATAGAAAGCTTATTTTCTTATTTTGCTCATTTCAGTAGTAAAACATTTCCTACCAACAGATAAGTGGATTGAATAATTAGTTTCATTCAGGATATGGGTCGCTGGGCGAGACAGGTCCACAAACATCGACCCCGGTGACGCCGACGACGCGCGTGCTGCTCCGTCCACGTCGCCAAAACGTGACGCTGCTGCGGGCGCTTCACGCGGTGTTCGCCGTACAGTTCTACAGCATAGGGCTGCTCAAACTCGTGTCAGACATGGCCGCCTTTGCGGGACCTATACTGCTCAACAAACTCGTCGCTTTCGTGGAGGACGAGACGATTGATGTACATTTAGGGTAAGTGTTTGTATTATATTTTTCTGATGAAATGAATAAGATTTATTTCTCCATGGATTAAACAATGAATAAACCTTTAAGAGGGTTGATGCAACAGCTTCGCATGGTTCAATAATTTCGCTTATCTCCAAAATAGTAAACGTAAACGGGTAAACTATATCCGCACACAGCGCGAGGGGTCGTCTGATTGGGTTATCTCACTGTTAGCTCGCACCTCGGAGGGGTCGTAATGAGCTGACAAAAAAGTAATTTACGATATTTTCAATGCCAATAGATAAACTTAATCTATGATTGCAGGTATTCTTATGCAGCTGGACTTTTAGCTGCCACGCTAATATCAGCCTTATTCAATGTCCACTTCAATTGGTTCATGTCTATAATTGGACTTAAAATGCGAGGTGCTATTGTCGCAACTATTTTGAGAAAGACCCTCAGTGTAACATCATCAGAATTGACAAAGGCTTTCTCAGTTGGAGAGATCACAAATTTTATGTCCACTGACACTGATAGAATTGTGAATTCGTGCCCGAGTTTCCACGCTCTATGGAGTATTCCTTTGCAGGTTTGTAAATCATTTGAGATTATAGTAATGCCATCATTAGGCCCGGTTTCCACCAAAGCGGAGAGGAGATGTGCTTGAATAACCAATCAGATTTCGTTATTTCCACGTCTCCTCTCTGCTTACCTTCAATAACGAAATCCGATTGGTTATTCAAACACATCTCCTCTCCCTCCGCTTCGGTGGAAACCGGGCCTTACGAACCCAAAGCTTACTTTTACTTAATATTTTTTCTTAATCTTAAGTCAAAAGTACACATTAAAATCAGTTATGTGATAGAATATTTGCTTCACGCCTGTCTTTACGAAGTGGATGAGAGTGAAAGTTTTTTTTTTTTTTTTTATTTATAAAGACAAACAGCTACATACATAAATTGCTTAATTTATCATTTTATAATTATATAAATATCGGGAAACGTCTTGGGAAATGTAGTGAGGGACGCCCCCCTGCCTGTTGGACTGATGATGAGTTGGAAGGTGGCTGGATGAGGAAAGCGGGTGATCGTGCGCTTTGCGTGCCCTTGCAGTGGACTGCAATGGGCTGATTGATTGATTGAATTATATAAAAGCCTATATTCTTCTATATTTAACAAATTGTATATCTCTAAATAGCTAATATACAGAAGTGCAAAATATGAATAACTAAAAAACTAAACGGTACAAGAAATTATCTTCACGACTTTTTTTTAAAGAAAGGTGGGCGTATTCAAGGTTAGCGCTCATAATAACTCGTTATGCTTCCTGTACTATCTCTTAAGTTTGAGCGATAGATCCGATATGTATCGTAATGGTAGGACATATTTCTTTATGTAATTATTTGTTGATTGAACTTATTTCTAGTTATTCATCACTCTGTTCCTCTTATATCAACAAGTTGGTATCTCATTCCTCGCTGGCGTGGCATTCTCAGTCGTGCTCATACCGATCAACAAAGTAATAGCGAATAAAATTGGTGACCTGAGCACTAAGATGATGACGCACAAAGATTCTCGCGTCAGTCTCATCAGCGACTTGCTTAAAGGCATCAGAACTGTAAAAATACATGTTTGGGAAGATTATTTCATCGATAAAGTAACTGGTAAGAAATATTTATTTTTCATACCTATATTGATGTTATGATTGAAACAATAAATGTGTATTATTAAGTATTATGTTAGAATATTTCTGAATTTAACAAAGACTGTTAGTTTGTATTGACATTAAGGACTAAATTAAATTAAAATTCGTTTATTTCAGGCATAAATCCCATAGTATCACTACAATGTAAATTGTCAACTTGTAAATAAGTTTAAAGCTACAAGCTGAGTTGTGATATCTAGTGGCTTTAATGCTATGTTTTTATTTTTAATGATTTGTTTTTATTATATTTAGATGCTCGAACACAAGAGCTACGATACCTGCGCGGACGCAAGTACTTGGACGCAATATGCGTAGTGCTATGGGCCACCACTCCCGTGTTGGTGGCTGCACTCACGATAGGCACGCATGCCCTGCGCGGTCAACCTCTAGGCGCACCGATGGTTAGTACGGATTGCATGATTGCCATGAAAAAAGTTTGTGTCCAAACCATGCTGGAAACTGCAGAAAAACGATATAGCATTTTTGTCTTGTTGAAATTTTGAATTTGTAGCGCAAAGTCGTCTTATACAGAAAGCAAAGCAGTCCCTTGCACGCTAAATTACCAGTGATATCATCATCTTTGTCAATATTGTGATGCCTATATTATGGTGGCTCACGGAATATAAAACAAGAGTGGAAAGGACAAACGTAATTTTTTCTATGAGAAACAGTGTTGCCAAAATCACACATAGAGCGCACTGTTTACATCACACACAGACTAAGACAATCGGACATTTGACTAATCAGAGCTGTTGTACTCGTTTCAAACAAGAACGTTATATATACTTCATTACTAAATGTAAATGTTACTTTACCATTAAAAAAATAAAGTATATTTTCGCATGAGCTTAGATATACTCTATACTTTCTTCACTTAGTTCAACGCTTCTGACCTAGATGGCGTACTACAAGATGCATACCAATACATACCTTAGCCTAAAGAAAATAGGAATAGTTTTTGCAAGCTCGGCGAACTAAACAAAACTATGCGGACCTACTCATAGTTATGACACACGCGCCCCGCCCACTTGTCCATTCCTCTCTTGTTTTATATTCCGTGTGGTGGCTTACCAGCATTGCATCGCTATTGTACCCGAAAAACTTCAACCGTACCTACCTATACCTACAAGTACCTAGTATTATTTTTGCGTTTATTTCGATTAATACTTCGGACCAACCACCCACTGGACACCACACGTCAGGGCGCTACTTTCCGAAACGCATATAATAAATATCTCTGGGCGGCCAATACCTCGCGGCTCACTTCAGTTTCGACCAATTATGAGACCTGTCGAGACGTTGCGTAAGCGAGATGAAACAATCACGACCCCGCACCGCAACTTTTTCGTAATTAGTTTGTTAGTAAATTATACAGAATGCGGTGTCCAGTGGGTGGTTGGTCCGAGATTAATGCTTTCTTATTTGTTCACAGATATTCACAACAGTAGCATTAATCAATATGTTGATCGGGCCGCTGAATGCCTTCCCTTGGGTCTTAAACGGGCTCACTGAAGCTTGGGTTTCGATGAAACGAATACAAAAACTTCTAGATGTAAGTTTCTGCTTGCTTACCCTTTCCTGTGATCTAGTAAAATGATATTTTTTTAAATTGTATTTTATTATTTTAGCTTCCAGATATGGACCCCGAAGTGTATTACGATAGAGTTAATACAAATCACGATGAAGACAAAATTATTATTTTCAAAAATGCTACGTTTGCTTGGGCTAAGCCTTCTAAGCGTCGAAAACCGACACAAAAAACGAAAAAGAACAAAGGCAAATCTAAGAAGCGACTTTATGTCCAACGGCGGGACTCTAACTCGTCGACGGAAGTACTACCTGATGAGCCTTTCATGTTAAAAGATATATCCTTAGAGATTGGTAAAGGAGATTTAATAGGAATAACTGGCGATGTCGGAAGTGGGAAGACTTCTCTTCTGCTCGCTATAATCGGAGATATGATCAAGAAAAGCGGAGATATACAAATACCTGATAACATTAACGGCTTCGGATACGTATCTCAAAAGCCTTGGCTGGTGCGAGGCACTATTCGTGACAACATTCTCTTTGGGAAGCCATATGATGAAGCCAAATTTCGGAATGTCATTGAAGCTTGTGCACTAAAAGGTAAAGTATCCATACAAGTTTGCTTAACTTACGCAGTTGCTTGAGTAAGCAATTTTATTTTTTCTAATTATGTACCGGGTGTCCAAAAAGGGTATTTGCACTTTTAAATATCAATAAAACGTCTTAATGAGGGTAGATAGCAAAAACAAATATAATGTCATACGTGGAATTTATTGGAAATTTAGTTGAAATATATTCGTACACCGGAGCTCAGCGCGCATTATGTGTACGAGCTTATTATCAAAACAATAATTCGATAATAACAGCTCGCCGCTTACATCGCGCGCAGATCAATGTACGGGACATTTCTTTATCTCCCAGTGCGAATATAATTAGAAAATGGATTTAGACGTAATGGACGTCATTTGGACAGCATAATTTTTTTGTCGTAAACTTTCCATTATATGTACTTTTTGCAAATAGTAATAAAATTATGAAATGATATATTTTTCATATATAATTTTTGGGTATAAACTGCCAACACCCTTTTTGGACACCCTGTATACTCACCGGCACAACTAACCGCCCACCCTTCATTTCAGGGAATACTCGTGATTCTTTATATTTCTATTAGTTACAGCTGGTGATAATAAAAAAAGTGGTTAATTTAACGTTTATTTAAATGTGTTTAATTTATCGTAAAATTATCAATAAATCAATTGTAATGTATAAAAGCGTAGTTTAAAATGGGAAACCTTCATGACCGCCCCTGGTTTTGTACGCCACGTTTTTAATGTACATGGTTTACAACGAATACGCATTCACTCAATACGAGGATGCTTAAAAAGTTGCATCCAAAAACAGGTCTGTACAAAAAGTGCTCGTGCAGTTTTGAACGCAACTGTTTTGGTACGCCGCGTTTTTCTAAGCCACTGATTACATGTCAAAATAATGGGTCGATTTTAGTAAGTCGCAGCACCTGAAGGGGGGGTGTGGGGGGCGCAGCCCCCCGCTATAAAAAAAAGACACCCAGAAAGAATACACTTTGGTTAGGTTAGGTTAGACTGTTGTCAACAACAGGCGGAGGGAGACGAGCGAGCGGAGCGAGCGTGCCGCGGCAGCGGCCGGCGACCGCAGGAGATTACTTCTCAAAAAGGCTAATGGTTAGAAAATTCGAGTGCGCAAAACGTGGACGGAAAAAAAATGGCTGCAGAAAACGGGTCGGTCAAAATCTGCTCGCACAGTTTTTCCCGTCCAAGGCAAGCATGTAGTACACAAAAAACTGTCTGTACAAAACGGTAACACGAAAAACGGTCTGTACAAAACGGAAACAAGCATGAACCCCACTCTTTAAAATTAACCCGAAATACAAGGGTGGGTGGTTAGATGTGCCGGTGAGTGTATATTTATTTTATTATGAATGATGTAAGAAGATAAGTACCTATATACAAACGTTTCAGAGGATTTGGACGTACTGGGCTGGAACTCTTATGCTGGAGAAGGCGGTTTTACATTGAGCGGCGGTCAGAGAGCGCGCATCGCTTTGGCTCGCGCTGTCTATCAAGAAAAACAAGGTTAATATTACAGGTTTACAAGAAAAAATCATAAAATCTTTTAGTTAAATTAAATGCCTTTTTATGACCATGATAAGTATTCTTGAATGCAACCAATGATGAGTACGTGAAAATTATTGTTAACTCTCATTTTGAGTCAACATGTTTTTACTTACGTATTCCTCTACCAATATGTTCTATGGTGGCTAGTGTACCTGCTGGACGACATATTCTCCGGGTTGGACGGCGTGGTGGCAGCCCACATCATGCAGCGCTGCGTGCTGGGCTTGCTTCGGCACACCACGCGCGTGCTGGTGGCGCACTCGCCCAGGCACCTGGCCCGCACCAACACCACTGTCCTGTTAAGGGATGGACAGATTATTAAACACGGTAAGTAGTTAAAATAACGGCAGCTATGTAGCTCTTTTTATTTATTTTAAAAAGAACGGATTCGAGTACCTTAGAAACGTCTACCGATTTCACACGTAAAAAGAGTACATTTATAAATAATAATATAAAATTTAAAAAAAAAACACGACTGCTATGCCAGGTTTTGTACGCGGCCGGAGGGACAACTCAGGTTGATGTAAGGATTCTAACGATACCCCACACATCCAAATCTGTTTAGGCATTTAGAAGTTATATAACCATGCAGGGCCACAATGAGAAGCGGACCCATTTGCTCGGTGTGGGTCATTACAAGTTTAAAACAGTAACATGTTATTTTTTCAGGTCCTCCGGATATAATTCTGGATGACATTGATGAGTATCTGCCAAGTGAGACTGAGTCAATTGGCGAAGAACCGGTAAAACCGATTGAAGTTGCCAAAGATAATTCTGATACCGTCAGCAGAAACAGTTTGGAAAATGAGGTGCGTACATTGATTTTCAACGTAAAGTAATCGCTGCACCGTTATAACTTCGCAATAAGCAACATGCAAGGCTGGCTGAATGATGGATAGGCGACTAGGGTATTTGAAAACTTTTATTTTATAGAACTTGTTAGTTCCTGCTATGGAACAGTAAATCAATTTATGCCCTATCTTTAAAATTGACCGAGCTATAAAGGTTTGAAATTTAAGATTAGACAGAGAGGCAAATACTTGGTTGCGCCATACGATCTCCATGCAGAAAAGTGTTTTAGAAAGAGACAGACATATCGAAACTTTTAAAAAATCACTGTAAATTAATTTCCAACCGATTCTGTTTTGTTTCTTCGCGAATCATCTGCTACTAATCCATAATTTGATATGAATTAATTAAAAAATGTAAATTCAGAAACAGTCAAATACCCTATAGTGAGAACAGCACACAGCCTTTATGTCTATCGATAGTAAATTATGGTATAGTGTTAGTATAGCCGAGTCAGAAATCGTGTAAAGCACGGTCGCCGAGCAGAAAGAATTTCGCACGTTGACCTGTTATTAGTGTCTCTATTACTCCTGCGTAAATATATTGCCGTCCCACTCCAACAGATGCAATGCCCGAGTGCCCGTGTGTGTGTGTGGGTGGTGTATAACCAGTTATACTTTGTTTTTCAGGAAGCAATGTCGCAAGGAACTGTCGGGTGGTGGGTGATCTGTCTATATCTGAAGGCTGTGGGCATCTTTCTATCAATAATAATATTCCTCTCTTTAGTTCTCATGCAACTTTCCCAAAACTTCACCTTTCTTTGGCTCACGTTTTGGCTCAAGAATCGTCCTAAAAATTCTACTTCTTTCGGTAATGATATTACACTTTCTGAACCTCATGAAACTTCTACTGTGATGGATCATGGCTTCAATACTTTAGACAGTTTTCTTCATACCGTATTAAACACATCTCTAGCACTTTACCATTCAGTAATTCCTTCAAATTCAACAGAGACTAAGTTTGTAGGGGCGCCATCCCTTACGAATGTGACACCGTCGACATACAATGACAGTTTTTACTTGGAAATGTACTTCGGACTTGCTGGATTGAATCTAGTGTTCACAGTAATGCGAGCATTCCTGTTCGCATACGGTGGAGTCAAAGCCGCCGCCAAAGTGCATAAAGTTTTGCTGAGAGTTATTGTTAAGGTTAGTGCAACTTTTATAATGAATGAATTATATATATTTTTTAAATTCTTATCATTGTTTTAAAATTTCATTTTGTTTTATAGGCAAAAGTGAAATTTTTCGACGTAACGCCAACAGGCCGCATATTAAACAGATTCTCGTCAGATACGTACACTGTGGATGACTCATTGCCTTTTATTTTGAACATTTTACTCGCTCAATGCTTCGCTTTAGTTGGTAAGTGTAGCATAAACTACCTGTACAAATTGTTTATAAATGTCACTAAACCTGAATTTTTAATTTCATGCCAAAGTTGTAAACAAAGGTATGGTCGTTGTAGAAAAATTAGTGCAATTTTAAAGATTACGATTATTGCGAAAAAAGATTGTTAAAATTTATTTTCATCTCTGTTATAAAACTTCATTAACAACCAAACATAATGACTCAGATAAATTTGTAAAAAGCTGCAACATACATTTTGTTTAAAGGAAATTAGTTTTTCTCGTGCAAAATAAAAAATGAACTTGCAACACCAAAGAAGTTCACAACATTTTTGGAGGAGGATAAAATGTGCAAACTCGATCACCTGATTGATGACGTAGTAGAGCAATTTATAATAAATGTAACAGACGAATCTGAAGAAAGTTTATCAGATTCAGAATAAAATTGTTGTTTTTATTTTTCATCCTCATCAATACACTATACAGGTTATTTTGAAACCATTTGGCATATTTAAATGTAGTATTTAGATTAGACAGCCATTTACAACAACTTTTCCCAAGGAAAATAGATCGGAAGTCAATTTTTGGACCTTCCTTAATGGTGTTAGCGACTTTTGTATGAAAAGTCCCGTCGATATGTCGATGACGCTGATGTTGTCAGCTCTATAGGCAGGGTTCAAACCCCGCTACGGGTAAACATTTGTGTGATATGAAGAGACTCTTGTCTTATTTCTAAAAAAAAATACAACAAAAAATGTTTTTGATAACTGGAATGTCATTTTGACAGTGAAGTTTCTTTGTTTACAACTTTGGCATGAAATTAAAAATTCAGGTTTAGATGTAACAAAACAAATGCATGCAACAAAAGTGAAGATCAGCATGTGTTACCTGCATTTAGGTGCATATACTTATCCCGTATCTTAACCCAAAAATATAGCCAAACGCGATTTTATGTTGTGTTCCCTGGGAGCCCACTAAAGCTCTGCTTACCCCTTGGGGGATAGGAGCGTGATTATATAGATAGGTAGATAGACTATTTCAGTCAATCAGCCTATTGCAGTCCACTGCTGGACATAGGCCTCCCCAAGGGCACGCCAAAGCGCACGATCACCCGCTTTCTTCATCCAGCCACCACCAGCGACCTTCCTCAGGTCATCAGTCCCCCTGGCAGACTGGATAGACTAGTTACGTATGTTTTATTTCAGGTGCAGTCGCGGTGACTGTATATGGCCTGCCATGGGTGCTGGTAGCGATATTGCCACTGGTGTTTATTTACTATCGTCTGCAGAAGCGGTACCGCGTCACTTCGCGTCAGTTGAAGCGGTTACAGAGTGTCACGCTATCTCCTGTCTACGCTCATTTCAATGACACTCTCGAAGGTAGGACCAGAACTGGGCATTAACGAAGTTAACATTTGCTTACGATTTTACTTTTCACTTTTAACTTATTTTATAAAAGTCTTTTAATAATAATAATAATAAGAAATTTATTTGCAGTACACAAAACAATACAGAAGTAACAGATGAAAGAAAGTGAAGTGGGTACATAAAAAACAAAACAATAATAACAAAAAAGAGTATAGATTCACATATTATGAGTCGATTTATGATCGTGAATAACGTGTTTTAAAGGTCTGACGCTGATCCGCGCGATGGGCTCGACGGAGCGCTGGGCGGAGCGCGGCGGCGAGCTGGTGGAGGCGTGGCAGCGCGCGGCGCTGTGCGCGGCCGCCGCGGCGCAGTGGCTCGGGCTGCGCCTGCAGGCCAGCGCGGGCGCCGTCGTGGCCTGCGCCGCGCTCGTGGCCGTGCTGCAGCGCTCCACACACGCCGCCGACCCAGGTGAGCTATTGAAATACGCTTTTTGTTCGATTGGTCTATGCGTCCACAGATCTTGATTTTATGTAAAAACATCCTTACGGTTCTACAAGCCAACAAACATTGGGTTGTGGTTGGGATTGGGTGTACGAAATTTTAGGCACTTCCTTTGGTTTGATTATTGTACATTATTCTTCTCAAATCAAGTTTACCTTTTCTAATGAAGAAAAGAAGCTAGAAATTAATTGCGCCACAATCGACTGTGCGCAAAAGATGGTAACATATTTTTTTTATAGTCAATTATGATATTTAGTTCCAGTTTTCCTCTTCATCGAACACTACTTCTTATTTTGACATATCTTTTCTTATTTTCACCTGTATTTTATAGGTCTCGTGGGTCTGGCGATATCCTACGCGTTGTCGATGACCGCGTTGCTGAGCAGCGTGCTCAACTCGTTCACGGAGACCGAGCGGGAAATGATCGCCGTGGAGCGCGTGGGCGAGTACATCAGACAGGTGAGGTCGAACCACCGGTTCTACGGGTTCTATTCTCTGTCAATGTGATCCATTTACTAGAGTGAGAAAGAGAGCGGGAGTGCTACCCAACGCGGCGGAATCGTCGTGCGGGCAGATGTAGTTCAACCGTTAATAACATCATGTAACGACATCTCTGCTACAAACATAGAAGCTCGGAGCGGAACATAAGAAGAAGCCACTGATTAATCACAACACAACGCGCAGCCTAAATGCGCTTACGAAGTTTCTCGCAACAGTTGTATGAATACAACTTCAAAATACGACTTCGGCCCCCCCATACCTACCACCAGGTCAGGCGGGTGGGTGATGATCACCCTTTTCTCGTAAGACATTGTTCCGCGTACTGGCGTTCCTATTCATCGCCAAAACTACTAAACTATTCATTAATTTTATTGGCTCTTTAGATGACCAATATGACTGTTATCGGCTCATTATGCGTTTCCACCGAGTTTCAAGTGTATTCAGAATTAGACATTAGTCGACCATGAGAGCATACTGAATATAGGTCGAATTCGCACACCAATCTTCCTTTTGTGGTGATTTTTTAACTAGTCGAACTGTAGGTAGAGCTAAAATTATATTTATTTATTTTATTAGCTAGCTTTAAAATAAATTTCATTCGTTATTATTTTATTTATCTACATTAATTGTGTAGGCGTTAAACTTGCGTAAAATACGGCCCGTACGTAGGCTACGTACGAAGCACAGGGTCGCAGGTTCGAATCCCGCTTAGGGTAAATATTCATGTGATGAGCACTTGTGTTTGCCTTGTATCTGGATGTTGTTTATCATAGTTTATATATGTATGTATTTATCTATTTAAGTAATGTAAATCAGCTGTCCGATACCCATAGTACAAGCTACTTGCTTAGTTTGGGATCAGTCGGCCGTATGTGAGATGCCCCCACATATTTATTTATAGTATTAAAAATTAAGCTTAGGGTATAATGATTATTTATTATGGTTAACTATTGCAGGTGGAAGGCGAAGCAGTAGATGGCGATGCGCCGCCTTACGGGTGGCCTTCGCAAGGAGTCATCACTTTTGATGACGTGTACTTAAAATACAGGTAAATTCCGTTCGTCCGAGTCGATGTTTATTTGGTATGATTAAGCGGATACTTTGAATTATTCTATAATCCCTTTTTACTAGAAATGGCTCGCTAAGAAGTAGAGTAGACCGGCCAAAAATAGTAGACATCAAAAAATCCGAGAGCTGTACGGACATACTTAATATCAATGTCGATGTTCAATCAATCACCGCCACTTTTTAAACAATCACTAATTACACTTTATTTGATATTGCCCCTGGTAAAGAATTAAGTAAGAAATACTTAGTAAGTGTTACTTACTTAGTTTAGGCATCACATTCTTATTTTGTCTGCTTTATATTTTTAGTTTTTTATTTCCCTACTATAGGTTTTAGAATAAGTTTTTATTGAATGAAATTTTCTCAGTTCAATCATATTTTTTTGTCGGACTATTCAGCAGCGTAGTTCCAATCACTCCTGTAATCGCATTATTTTTTCAGTGGTAAAGAAAACGGTGCAATGGCGCTGCAAGGGTTAACATTCTCCACGTTCCCGGGGGAGAAGATGGGCGTGGTGGGGCGCACGGGCGCGGGCAAGAGCTCGCTGCTGGCGGCCATCTTGCGCCTCGCCGCGCCCTCGCGCGGGCGCGTGCTGCTCGACGGCGTGGACCTCGCTAGCGTCGGCCTGCGCGCGCTCAGGTGAGATGTTGCGCATTGTGATTAAGAGAGGCAGTGCCCCTGAGTTCTTAAGGACCGCTTCACTGGATTACTTCCCGTAAGGAACAATTACGATAATCCTTTTGTATTTATGAAGTTTTTTTTTTTTTAATAATGTTTTAAACGAAATGTTGTTCAGTTTCAATTGTACACCAAAATATTTGGTTGCTCCGAAGCTAATCATATGATATAATTAAAGAATTAAAAGAAAAAACATGTTTAACAGGTCGCGCATCTCTACGGTTAAGTCTGCAATGTAGAACCTTAGAACTACAATAAAAACCATTTTCAACAGATCGCGCATCGCCATGATCCCGCAGGAGCCGTTCATATTCTCGGGCTCGGTGCGCGACAACATCGACCCTCTGCAGCAGTACCACGACGCCGAGGTGTGGCGCGCCGTGGAGGCGTGCGGGCTGCGGCCGGCCGTGCAGCCGCGCGGGCTGGCCGCCGCGGCCGGCGACCTGTCCCGCGGCCGCGCGCAGCTGCTGTGCCTGGCGCGCGCCGTGCTGCAGCGCGCCAAGGTGGGGCCAGATGGCTATAGCGGCACAAGCGAACGTCAAATTTTCTAAAGGGCAATTTCAATGCAATCAGATTTTTTGACTAATTTTACCCGTTTTCTTACTGCATTTTACCTGCACAGATGAGATGCTGTTCTGTTTTGATGCAGTTGGACCGTTTGCATTAAAAAAAAATGAAATCAGAAATTTTATTTGCTAGAATACAAGTAACTAACTGTATTAAAATTTTGTAGCTAGAATATAGTTTGTAATAGAGTTCCTATTTCAAATGTTGTATACGAACATTTCATTCCCCACAGGTGCTGTTAGTAGACGAAGCGACAGCGAACCTAGACCAAGAAACGGAGCGGATGATCTTAGACACCATCCGCAGTTCGTTCGCGGGCTCCACAGTCCTGTTCGTGGCGCACCGCGTGGCGGGGGTGCTGCAGTGCTCGCGCGTCGCCGTGCTGGGCGGCGGCCGGCTGCTAGAGCTGCGGCCGCCGGCAGACGCGCTGGCAGACCCCACCAGCCAGCTGCACCGGCTGGTGCATCCCGACAACAGAGACTATGACAGCTAGAGACGTGCAGTGAGGCGGTGGCAGGCTGTTGGAGCAGTGGCAGGCTATTGGAGCAGTGGCAGGCTGTTGGAGCAGTGGCAGGCTGTTGGAGCAGTGGCAGGCTATTGGAGCAGTGGCAGGCTGTTGGAGCAGTGGCAGGCTGTTGGAGCAGCGGCAGGACAGCTAGAGTGTTCGATTGCGGCGCCAATTAGTTGTGGTTTGCTTCATCGATAGCTGAGGTTAATGTATACAGACTAAAACAAAGAAACATCGTATTGTGTTATAATTTATATTTAAAATTTTTAGCTTTATGAATTGGGCCACGAATACCTTTTAGTTTTTCCTTAACGGACCGCGATGTTATAGCAATACAGACTTTAATATTTTAAAAGGTAGTAAGCTATCATCGAGCAACTCCACGTCTCCTCTGCATTCGTCGTTGCGATCTCACGTTATAACAACTAAAAAACTTAGTCTAAAACTTAAAACTTTTTACCATGTAATAAATATGGTATTCTCATTTGTCATTAACATGGTCATTACTGAACGTTGCAAGTTTCGCGCGTTGTTTATCTGTCCCCTTATTACTTTTTTTTTTTCATTTAAATTTGTTTCACCTATGAAGGAAATGAGCTCATTTGACTAGTCAATTTTCCGTATTCCTTCTAGACGCTTCTATTAAAGTTCTCCTTATAATTGACATTGCTGTCCTTTTAATGATTGCTTACTATTTTTATGTTTATTTTGTAAAATATTAATTAGATATAATTATAAAACAGTATGTGGACGAAGTTATTGCTCTGACTGAAATAAAATAGCAATAAAAGTCTGGAAATTTTAGACTGATCGGTTTGATGTTGTATTTATGTATGTATGGATTGAGGAGCCACTTCAAAATTATAAAACGCAGCTCACACCTTCATTATGTAGTAAAAAAGCTAATTTTGTAGGACAAATTCTGGATTTTGTAGTGAAATACATCAAAAGTTATATAAATGCAAAGGTGGCTCCTCAATCTAAACATCTGAATTGAGGAGCCACCTGGAACTCGAATAGTAATGGATGAATGCTTTTGAAAATTTTGTACCATTTATTAACCTACCACCGTACCTACCTAAAATCTGGGCCACGTAGTGCTGAAATTCAAGAAAATATAATATTTTAGCATGGCTCCTCAATACATACACAAGAGCTTGGATTTCCATGACTGATCTGTCAATTAATATATTTGATGTAGTGATCATTTAGTAGCAGGTGGATTCAAATGTTTAGATTGAGGAGCCACCTTTGCATTTATATAACTTTTGATGTATTTTACTACAAACTCCAGAATTTGTCCTACAAAATTAGCTTTTTTGCTACTTAATGAATGTGTGAGCTGCGCTTTATAATTTTGGAGTGGCTCCTCAATCCATACATACATGTTGTATTTTGTTGTGTAGGAAGCATAAATGTAATGTAAGTGTTTACTAATCATTAAGTTTATTCTGTATAGTATCATTCCAATTTAAGTTCTTTTAAAAACTGCTGTAAATAAACATGTTAATCTATATTTTAGCAGAAAAAATAATTTTGGTAATATTTTCATGTAAATATATGACAATCACTTATTAGCCAGAGATTAGATTTAGGAGACTGCTTCTAACGTAGGCACATAAAAATAAAATTTCTATTTATTCTTCTGTAACGAATAACTAGGTAATAATAATAATACATTTATCAATTCAATGAAACCATGTGATATGCACTAAATTAATGGTAAGATGATTGTTAAGTAAAAATAAATGACTATTCTATAAACTTGCTTGCTTTACATATTACGTTCTTCGGGTTTTTTGAAGGGGAAGTCAATGTAATCGAAAATTTCCTCTTCCGATGTTATTGGAACTGGTTCTCCAGGAACACCTATGCAAATAAAGATAAATATTGGTAAAGAGATGGACCATTCATAGCAAAATAAACAAAAAATAAAAGCATGTTAGTATACCCGTAATCCCGACTGGTCGCAGCGAGTACTCGTTGAGCGTGAAATTGTGTTCCAAAGCGTGTGCCCGCATTGTCTTGTTGAAGACATCACTGCCGGTAAAATACAGCACCGCGCAGTGGTACTGCTCGGGGGGAATGAGGCGGACGTCCAGTCGGCGGGCTGGGAGGTCGTCCGACAGCCGGCATACGCCCTACGGGAAATACCAGGGTCACATTCACTCTGGTTAGAAATACCTTACTTCGAGCAAACATTCATTCAAGCATGCAGAGATGCGCTCTGCTGCAAGCGTGGTAATTCACACAAAATAATTTATATTTTCTTATGCCAGCTCATGGAATAATGCGTCACGTAGTCAGTGTCACTCGGGCTGCTGTAAGGATTCTAACCGATAGCCGATACCCCATACTTCCAAGTCTGTTCCTGTTAAGAAGTTACAGCTTGGAAAAAATGAGGTCGCTTCTATCGCACTTGTGGCCGCCTCGTAGGGTTGGGTAAAATAGGTGTAAGTAGAGTAGGGTAGGTAGAGGTAGGAAAAATGGCAGGACAATGTTTTTAATTTGATTTAATTAACACGAAGGCTGCTAATCGACGCTACTCTCGTGTTCACATGAAATCACTGCTCATGGATGCAATTGGCCGGTACGATTATGTGCGCGTGGAGCGCGCGCGCACATGCGTTATGTGTACGAGTTTATAGGGTAGCAGTCGTCGTGTGTAGGTAGTGAAGCCGGGCCAAAGCAACCCAGCATGAGTGGCAGCAAACTAAATATTTAGTTCCACCTGTCACCACGCCTAACTCTTTTTTGTCAAGCTGTATGGTGGAATGCAGAAACTCGCATACCTACCTACATACAAACATGAACCCTGAACACGTTACACTTTTTTTATGGGCAGTCGTGTAAAAAACAACTCATTTATCTCTTTTTATTTATATTTTTTGTTTACCATGAATTTTGTGTCTCCTATGGAGATGGTATCTATGATAAGGCCACCAAGCGAAGACACCAAGTTCTTTAATATTTTTTCTCCTTCTGTATGTTTTCTTTTCCCTTCTATCAATTTAACGGAGGGATGTGTTACCAGCGCGTCGATGTCACCGCTCTCCGATTTACCACGCCTGTTTCGAAAAATTAATAAATATTAAATTTTATCCCTATAATAATAGGGTTTTTCATAACTTAAGGTTGTCTGGAAGAAATTGCTACCTTAGCAAGAAGGCCGCCTTTTGGTTCTTTTTTTGGTTTTTATGAATTTATGATATTAAGATTTGATGTATATTATATTTTTTTATTCGGTGTTATATTTTTTAAATCAGAAAGGAGATGCAGCAGATGATGCAGATTTTTTCTTTAGGGTTACATACCTATAACTTCCACAAATAGTCACAGTAAAATCTGTGTCCACGTTGTACACCAGTTCTTTTAGTATTGATTCTATTTCTGTAATCTCGGCCCTGGGAATCTTTTTTTCGAAGTCTTCGAAGTATCTGCAATCAAATATAGTCTTCATTGAGAGCATAGATTCGAAAATTATCAAATCTATCGTTAGGTAGCTGCAAACTACAACATGCAACTTACTTTAAACCAAGGATCTGATGATGGGTAAGTTTGTTTTCATTATCTCGGAGATCGTTGATAGTTTTTATGCCACTTCTCACTAACTCGGCTGCTTTCACTGGCCCTATTCCAGATACACGAGTCAACAAGCTAATAGCTTGAGCTTCCTTATCCTGATGAATGCTTTCGAGTTTTTTTAATTTCCCTGTTTGTAAGAACTCGTCTATTTTTTTGGCTATTTTTTCCCCTATTCCATTTAACTTCTTTGCTTCGTCCCCTGAGCTAATTCGTTTATTATGAGACGCTAAAACACTGGCGGCTTTTCTGTATGCATTATACTTGTGAATGTTACGACTGATATTCTTCTCATAATCTGCTAGTTCCATTAAGAAGTCGCAGAAGTTACCATTTAAGTTATCAGAGCCGGAGGGATTTTTGCGTTTGCTCATTATTATTTTATTTTAAAATAAAGCGGGTGTAAAGCTATTGTGTTGGTACACCTGAAAATGTAAACTTCATTAACCATTCCTATTCACCCAGTTTGAACAAAAATAAAATAAATATGTTAGGAAAAAGGAAGTCGTAATCAAAGAGGATAAAAACACTAACTACGTTTGTCGTAATCATCGTTACCAATAAGAACAAACCAATCGAAAAAGAGTGATTTATAGGATTATAGAGCACTTTACGTGAAACGGAAATAATAACAAATGTCAGTGGGTTGTTTTTTTTAAACAAACCAGTGTTGCCGTCACGGACACTTTTGTCGAAATTTGATCCCTCTATAGATCCTGTGCGGATGGATTTCAGGCTTTATTTATTTTACTAACAATGCAACGAAATCGGCAAGTTGATTTTTTTCAGGATATTTCAGTAGGTACCTGAGTGAGTATTGACTTTCCTGTTTTTCTCCAAAATGATAATACGAATTTTTATTTAGCACACATTTACAGCAGAACCCGTTACTTGTTATACTAAATTCATTCTAGAAGATACTTTCCTGTTAGAAGAAAATTTACCTTCCAGCGGGTTTGAACCCACCCACGTCCTTTTCGGTCTATATGCAGCCAACGTGCTTACCAACTGCACTAATATTTTTAGTAGTGATAAAAAAAGTGTTTTGCGATTTACTTTTAAAATACTTAAATACAGATATTTTATTAAATCGGTTGCTAAAAAAACTAAATAAAGAAAACCGGATAATTATGTTTTCAGGTTTCGAATCTTTTCGTGTTAGTCTGCCTGCAACACAGAAACTAAAAAAAAAAACTTTTTTTTTTATTTGAGGTTGTTTTGGAAATTTGATTTCACTTGTTAGAATTGTGGTTTTTGTGTGAATATGCGGTGTATTTTTTATGAATTTAAAGTTGTTAAGTGTAAAAGTTACAGTTTATTACCTGTTATATCAGTGCGACTCAAATAAATCTTCGTCATGGAAAATTTCACAGAAGAACTCTTCAAATACTTTGGACATAGAAATTTTAAAAGTGAATTGCAAGAACGAGCAGTTAGAGCTATAGTTAGAGGTACGTAATATAAAATAAACAGTTAATTTGTGAGAAATGCAGGCATTTCGATTTACACGCAATAAGATAATGCTACCAAATTAAGATGGTGGCAGTACTGAGCAGCTGAGTAAACATCTGGAGCTCTTCCCAAATACGTCGATGTATAACAGTATTGCCAAAATACAAAAAAATAACTTTTCTTTTAGCCTATTCCTCTTGGTTCATTCGGCTCAAATATTAATACTATATTTTATAGATAGGTATGTAATGCTATAGGAGTAGGTACCTATTTTATTATTAAAAATTTCTTACAGATGTCCATGATGTATATGTATCAATGCCCACTGGTTCTGGAAAATCGCTCTGTTTCCAATTGCCAGCTATGTTGAAGGAAAACAAAGTAGCTATTGTCTTTTCCCCTCTTCTTGCCCTGATAAAAGATCAGATTGACCATCTAATGAAAAACAAAATTTGTGCAGAATCCATAAATTCCAAAATGACAGCTAAAGACAGGGAGAGGGTGCTAAATGATCTGAGAAGCATGAAACCAAACACCCGTTTCCTTTATGTGACACCAGAACAAGCTGCGACAGGCACATTTCAATCTCTCATGGAGCATCTAGTCAAGTATCGGAAAGTCTCGTATGTAGTTGTAGATGAAGCACATTGTGTCAGTGAATGGGGACACGATTTTAGACCAGACTATTTGAAGTTATGCAACTTGAAAGAAAGGTATCCAAACATTACATGGATAGCACTAACGGCTACTGCTAGTGCAGATGTGACTAAGGATATACTTGAGAATCTCAAACTCAGACAACCAGTTGCCCAGTTTAAAACACCAAGCTTTAGAAAGAACTTGTTTTATGATGTAGTGTACCAGAATTGTATACAGGATGAAGTTGGGCATTTATCTGATTTCCTACAAAAATGTTTGAAAGAAGATGAAAATGTAAAAGCAGTAAGTCGGCAGTTGTGTTTTTCATTTCTACTACTAAGTACACCATAATATTATTATATACATGGACAAAAACTATAAAATATTGTTGTAATAAGCTGTGTATATTAACTAAAAGTATCATATTACAGAAAGAAAAAAATGCAGTTATAGTGTACTGTCGTACAAGAGAACAAACTGAAGATATTTCAAACATGCTTAATAAGAAAGGAGTAAAGTCTCTGGCATATCATGGAGGTATAACTCGGCCGCGATCAGTTGGTATCTGACCTTGGCCCCATTATCGTGCAATTCCACACCTGTTCCAAATGTTTTTCTATTCTATTCTTCTATTCTTGTAGACTACAGCTATTGTGAGGATGTGATGACATGATAATGGCACAAAAGTCACTACAGAACGCTAACTGATCGCCGCCTCCCAATTAAATTGCTTGAGTTTTAATTCAGTTTCATTAAAAAGCATGCAGTCAAAATCTTGTGAAAATCCTAACTTGATAAGGATTTTGTTTTTAATTTACATGTACTTACTAATTGCCTAACCATGATAAGTGGTAACTACTGAATAACAGATAAGAATAACTAGGTAATCATTTTTACGAAACCACATTTTTTACGAACCATTTGAATACCTACCTATATTTTTTATATTTGTCAGGTTTGAAGGGGTCAGATCGTATAGAAGTACAAGAGAAGTGGTCTAAAGGCGAATATCCTTGCGTGTGCGCCACTGTATCGTTCGGAATGGGCGTCGACAAGGCGACGGTGCGCGCCGTGGCACATTGGGGACTAGCGCAAAACGTAGCCGCTTACTACCAGGTTAGCAGCTGGAGTTATAATGACTATTGTCTATCACCTATTTAGAATCCGGCGGTCGATCGACGTAAAATCTGCTCCTTTTTAATGAATGAATGTCATAAATAACAGTGACCAAGTACGGGAAATCAAATAGTCTGGGCGGCCGCCGCACGATTACTTACCTCATCGAGTTACTGAACAATACCACTTTCCACGAAAAATAGACCTAAAATAGGTAGGAAAAATTTTGCCTGGGGAAGACGTGGGGGGGGGGGGGGAAGATTATGGAACCCACTTAGCGCGGGGCATTGCGCGGCGCGGCGCGTCGTGCGTCCCATACCGGTATGGAACCCACTTAGCGCGGGGCGTTGCGCGCAACGCCCCGCGCTAAGTGGGATCCATATCTTCTCCCCCAGGCTGAGCCCCGGCAGACAATAATTTTTCCTACCTATTTTAGGTCTTCTTTTCGTGGAAAGTGGTACTTTTCAGTAACTCGATGAGTTCATACAAATAATTTTGGTCAACCTATTGCCTAGATAGTGTACAACTATTTATTTTTAAGACATAGTCATATTGTGGTCATAACGCGGGTAGGTTCCTGCTGTATACAATGCTGCGGGAGGGGCACATGAAACTGTTTCGCTATACAAGTGACAGCGATTACGACGTGACGACGTCCGACTGAAGTCTACTCGGTTATGCGCTATGATTATTACACCCAATAAGCTTCATGTTTAGTGGTGAAAAAACTAAGTTAAAATTGATTGAAAATTATTATTACTGATTCACCACCCTACTTGCCTTCAGGAGTCCGGACGAGCGGGTCGCGATGGCAAATCTGCATTTTGTCGCATCTACTATTGTCACAGTGAACGAAACACCGTCGATTTCTTGCTCAAGAAAGAGCGCGCTATGGCCAAGACTGAAGAACAAAAGAAACGTTGCAAGAATGCTTATAAAAGTTTTGAAATCATGGTCAAATACTGCGAAGATGTTAAGTAAGTAGACAAACTAACCCGATAGAAAGTCTGAATTAGTAAACCCAGAGAAATTAAACGAAATTGGTTAAAGATTGTGATTGATATCATAAAACTTACTAAGTAACTTACTTTTAAGACCTATTAGTGAGTAAACTTATGGGCGGTCAGCATTGATATACTAGGTATCAATGGCCGTTAATGTATATTTTGTGACAAAAAAAACAAAACCTTGTCACGATTTAAATTCATCCCTTCAGAATTCAGCTCTGACTGGTGAATACTTTCAGATGTCGACACAAGATATTCGCAGAGTACTTCGGCGAGGAGTTGCCGAAGTGCCTGGGCCGGTGCGACGTGTGCGCAGATGAGCGCGCGGTGCGGCGCGCGCTGGAGCAGCATCAGCGCCGCGCCATGAGCGCAAGGCTTGAGCGCGGCGGCTTCGTGTCCAACGAGGACCCGTCGGGGCTCTACGGCGAAGGACGCTACGGCCAAAAGAAGTAAGTTGAAACTGTTCTTTAAATACGACGAAGAATATCGCGCGGCGGTTTCGTTTCAAACGAGAATCCTTCGGGCTTTACGGTGAAGGACGTTACAACCAGTTAAAGCTGTTTGGAAACCTACTTGCTAATATCCGACCCTCCAGGCTCACCATACCCCTAGGGGTAGGGAGGAATTTAACGATACTATAGTAGATCCGATATCGAATTCACTTTATTTATTTATTTATTTTATTTTTATGTATTCGGAATACCAACAGCTATAATACAATTTAGTTAATACATAAATATGGTGACTACAGAGCCAATTGTAAACTAAATGGGTTAATTCATAGATTATTATTGTTCCTGATTACGTCTGCGAAATATCTATAAATGTAATGACGGATCTAAGTGATGTAATAACATCCTATGGAAATAAATAATTTTGATTTTGAATAATTATAAAGCAGAAAATGAAACATTTTGTCGATCTTGGACAGGACTCGAACTTGCATCTCTTTGGCTATCCGGGCCAATTCATTTTTCATTACCCGACTACGGCAAAGGAAAAAGAGGGTTATCTGCTTTATAATTATTAGATATTTCGTTAACAGACGTAATCTGTAACAATAATAATCTATAGTATTGAGTAAGCGCATCGTATTCATAATAAATTTCAATGTAACTTGAAACATGGATGTCGGTAGTTCGTAAATGTGCCGACACGAAATCTTTCACAGCGCTTAGTGACATAGTTGGTAATGCGCCTGTTTCTGGCTCGGATAGCCAAGGAGGTGCAGGTTCGAGTCCTGTCCAAGATCGACAAATTTTTTAATTTTTTGCTTTATAATTATTGGGTTAAATCATGTTTTTGCAGGGAGGCAGAATCGTATGACAATAATGACAGTGAAGGGTCAGACGGGGAGAACAGTCGCAAAAGAGTTGCAGAAGAAACACGATCCCTCATTCTCAAGGAGTTTGCTAATCGCCGACGAAATAGCGACAAACACCGAAACAACGAAGATGAATCTGCTAAACACTCCAAATGTAAGGCAGCCGAAAGTACAGGGACAAAGGTACGCTGAAGGTGTTATTATATTTTCGTATGACTAGATTCCTGATTTCTTAAATAGAATAATAATATTGCGATTGTATCCACTGACCTTGTGCCTTGTGTCTAAGTGTCACTCATTTGTAATTCTAAGTAAGTTATACTAACTTATGATTGTGTCACAACTACCACATTTTCAGTATTGAATGTATTGATTACAGCATTTATCATAATATTTCAGGTAAATGGCCTTACAGTCGCAAGTCGAGAAGGCTACTTAAGTTTACTTAAGGATGCTTTGAATAACAATCTCAACAGCATGAAAGATCTGGAAACTCCAGATAAACCCCTGAACAAGAATGACGTTGAACAATGCGCTATAGAAATGGAATACGACGCGTTTTCAAAAAGCACTGTCGTCAGTCTTTACAGGCGAGCCATGACCAAACTGGTGAGTTTTGAAAAAAGAACATTTACTTAAGTTTAAGTATCTTGAGACTAAAATAACGTGCTTGCAGATATCAACAGTGAAGGCGTGTAAAGACTGCTTATACCCTGAATTAAAAACATTTGTTCCAAATAAGCGATGCACACTCAGTGAGTTTGCAAGAGAATTTGAGGCTCAGAGGAAGGAAAAGTTACAAAAACATGGTTTTATTAAAGCATCTGAATTAGACAGAGGTAAGTATAAAAGTATTATTAGTATACAGGGGTACCTCGGAGACAGTGCGCATATTTTTTCCATGCTATCAGTATTGTTTGGGCTTATTGTTTCCTTACAATGTGGCAAATACTAACGCCACCTATGGAGCACGGCTGCAACTATGAGCTCTATAGACATTACAAACCAGCCACGGTTTGTTCCTTGACGGTCCGCGTGGCGGCGCTCTCTTGCTCGCTGCTCGCGCGCGTCTCGGTCGCCAGACGGCGGGAGACCGAGTTGATATTCGGGTGTGTGCGTGTCGGCCGTAAAAAATCACAGAACTGAACTGCATTTTCC
Source organism: Carpatolechia fugitivella (assembly GCA_951230895.1). Classification (NCBI taxonomy): domain Eukaryota; kingdom Metazoa; phylum Arthropoda; class Insecta; order Lepidoptera; family Gelechiidae; genus Carpatolechia; species Carpatolechia fugitivella. The sequence goes on along the minus strand of OX579655.1, from coordinate 5,812,370 downwards.
TATAACTGTAAAACATCTAAATCTTTTCGATGTTGTGTTAGTGCTGTGCGTGGTGTGATTCGTGTGTGCGAACAGACGGTCATAAAAGCACAATTTGGATTCCGGAACCCTGAACGGCGGCGGCGGCCTAAAAGGTATTTATTTGCTCATTGTAGTTTAACATTAAGCCCACATGTAGATATCTGGGATAATTAGACTTTACAGACAGACCAGCGACCTACCTACAGTCCTTCCTTGCTTCAACATACTTCTGGTTCATTCGAGCTCTTTCGGTTTAGGTTTTTTCCACTAGTTGCAACGTTGCAAGTCGCGTTTCAAAATGGCGGATAAGAAGAAAAAAGCAGAAATAAAATTTAAAATTGCTTATGATTGGTTTAACGGTTCCATGATGATGATTAAGTCGGGGGAATATTCTTCTTGTGTATTATCGGCTCGGTTACGGAAACTAGATGATCATTATAAAGATCTTTCGGAGGCCTATATGCTCTTGTTAGAAATTGAAACTGATGAGGAATTTATAATAAAGTATGATGCCCAGTTTAAATCGGCTACTATATACTATAATGAGTTGGATGCGTTGTCTGCCAAGTACCCGCGTCAGGACGGCTCGTACAATACGACGGAGAGTGCGACCCAGCCTCGTTTACCTACGTTGGATTTACAAACGTTCGACGGAGATATCTTCGGCTGGTACAGTTTCATTAGCTTGTTCAAATCGGTTGTTTTATCTCGTAAAGATTTGTCGAAAACGGAAAAATATCATTACCTATTTTCACATGTACAAAAAGAGCCACGATCGCTCATTCAACACCTGTCTATGACAGACGAGTCGCTTGATATTGCGCTTGAGATCCTAAAATCTAGGTATGAAAATAAGCGCATGCTTATAGATAGACACCTCGGGAGGTTAATGAACCTACAGGCCTTACAGAATGTTCGCAATCTGCGTGTAGGTATTTTGAACCCAATTTTAGAGTGCACACGGGCACTGAAAAACCTAGGGCTTCCCGTAGAAAACTACATGCTATTGTTTATCTTACTAAATAAATTACCGGTCAGCTTGAAAACACGATTTGAACAAAAACACGGTGGCCTCAAAAACGAATTACCTAAATTCGAAGTTTTCATAGATTTTTTACAAAATGAATGCCATTTCATTGAATCAGCCGCGAACTTTTCTGCGAGTGATGAGCGTGCGGAACGAGGTGATCGTAGTGTACCACCACGGTCCCACCAGCCACGTGACGGTATCAACAGGCCGCGCGGTGAGTTAGGGTGCTCGTTTTGTTCGGGTATCGGACATAAACTTTTGGATTGTTGGAAATTTAATAAAACTTCACGTGAGGATAGACGTGCTTGGGTGAAATCCAAAAATTTATGTTTTCGGTGCTTCGGTAATCATTCGGCTTCATCTTGCACGCGTAAAATTGCATGCTCGTATTGCGGTAATACTGGTCATAATAAATTAATTTGTGTTTATTGTAATAACCACGGAGTTGAAGTACCTAACAACAACCAAAACAAAAACATGTCGTCTTATTACAAGCCGCGTCAAATAAATATTGGAACATTACAAGATTATTCGCAGGACGAAAAAGAATATTACAACGAAAATAATCCAAATTTTTATTATGAGGATTCCGGTGATAAACATCGCACCATAAATGCACGAACGGATAATACATACGGACACGGACCGCGAACCGCGGAGTGCGGACCACAGTACGGACGAAACACAGGGTACGTTCGTGATGATCACGGCAGCGCGGGTGGTGACGGTCGGTCTTTCCGCTCGGCGCCGCCGCCGCCCCCCGTTGCTGGTGGTGTTGGCGGCAAGGACGCGGGACCTAGCGGCCGGTCTTTTCCTTTCGCGCCTTCGCCGTTAGCCGGCGGTAATAATTCCCAATAGCAACCAATATGCAGTGATGTCGCTTCCCTCGCCTCGGCCAAGTTAATTAACAATGTAATTTTACCTACTGTAATTGTTTATACCATTGCAGAAAGTGGTATTTTGGTTCCGGCGCGAGCCTTATTAGATCTCGGTTCTCAAATAACGATAATTCGAAGTGACTTGGCGCACACATTAGGCTTAAAGCGACATGACTGCACTATACCTATTACGGGGGTCGGGGGACAAATTCCTACGGATTTAGTTGAACATTTCGTTATGTTAAATTTTACTTCAAAGAAGAGTTTTAATAAATACCTATCGGTACCGGCGATCGTAATGAAGACGCCTACTTCTTATCTTTCCGGTCGGCTTAGTGAGTCGGATACTCACGCGATTTTAAATGACGATTATCCTCACTTGTCTCGGATAGACATTATTTTCGGATGTGACATTTTAGGAGAAATACTTACTAGCGGGACATTAACGTTACGGCCAGGGGGTCCGTACGTATTAGATACAATTTTTGATAGTGCGATTTTCGGTCCGGTTGAAACATCGGTTTGTAATAATAATAATAACAACGATAGTTCACATACGGTTACGGCGGATTATTTTAATAATTTTACGGCTTCGGATTATTCAGATATGGTATCGGATTGTAAACAGAACGGCTTGAATTTAAAATCGGTTTTAAATGCTATTTCGGTTTCAGTTAATCGGCGGGACACTTCATACGACATTTTTTCGGGTAATACTTTGATAGAAACGGTAGAACGGTTTTGGGCTTGTGAGGAACCTCCATCGGCGGTTATTAGGGATCCTCTGGATATTGAGTGCGACCAATTATTCGTAACAACTACGGAACGGGGCAAAGACGGAAAGTACACGGTTAGGCTTCCTCTTATACCTACTCATTCTCGGCTCGGTGATTCTAGGCAGAGTGCCTACCGGCGGTTTCAAGCTACGGAGAGACGGTTTAATATGCAACCTGAATTTAAAAAGAAATATACGGATTTTATTAACGAATATATTGAATTAGGACACATGGAGCTATCGGACTTTGAAAATTATTCGGATGAACATTATTTTCTTGCCCACCACGGGGTGTTTAAGAATTCGGGTGACACGTCTAAAATACGTATTGTTTTTGACGGGAGCGGTAAATCTTCAAACGGAATATCGTTAAATGATTGTTTATATTCGGGCGAAAAATTACAAAATGACATTACAAAGATTATTTTACAATTTCGGTTTCATAAATATGTTTTTACAACGGACGTGAGAATGATGTTTAGACAAACTTGGATTCACCCTGCAGATAGAAAATATCAGCTGATTTTGTGGCGTGCATCTACGACGGAACCTATTAAAGTTTACCAACTTACGACTAATACTTACGGTTTAAAATCGAGCCCTTTTGTGTCGATTCGGTGTATGTTGCAACTGGCTGATGATGAAGGTGATCGATTCCCTAGGGCCGCGGATATTTTACGTCATAGGATGTACGTTGATGATCTAAGTGGGGGGGCGGATTCCATACCCGAGATCGTGGACATTCGGAATGAGCTTATATCATTAATGAATACGGCAAATTACGAATTGCACAAGTGGTCGTCAAACCATCCTTCGATTTTAGATGGCATACCTTCGGAACACTGTGAGACTGCTTGTAACTTTGATAAAGACGATCATTTCGGTTCTATCAAAGTATTAGGTATCAAGTGGGAACCTAAATCGGATAATATCCTGTATGAGGTCAATATCCCAACTCAAACTAAAGTTACAAGGAGAATCATATTATCCTCTACGGCAAAATTGTTTGATCCACTTGGATGGATATGCCCAGTAGTTTTTCGTGCTAAACTATTGTTGCAATCACTGCTCAGCAGCAGTGCGAATGGTGGCTTAGTCGACTGGGACTCACCAGCTCCAATCGAAATAGTTAACCAGTGGAGAGATTTATTGACGGATTTACCTAACTTAACTAAATTATCTATACCTCGGTGTATACGACCCGTAGGAAATAACACCTACACCTTGCACGGCTTTTGCGACGGTTCTTCCTTGGGTCACGGATCGGTAGTTTATTTGCGTTCTCTCGGTGAAGACGGTAGAGTTACGGTTAGACTATTGATGGCGAAGTCACGAGTATCTCCTCTAAAGAAAAAGGTTACCATTCCCCAATCAGAGTTGAATGGTGCTCTTTTATTAACATCCCTATTAAATCATGTTTATGATACACTAACAGATCAGTTGTCTATAAGAATTGACGAGATTTTCGGTTGGTGTGATAGCACCATAGTTTTAGCCTGGATTAGGACTCCACCGCACAAACTTCAAGTTTATGAAGGAAACAGAATATCTAAAATAAATTCTTCGAAAATACCGATTACTTGGAGACATGTATCGAGTGAACAAAACTGTGCGGACGCTGCTTCGCGTGGAACTTCCGCCGCGGAACTTATAGATCACCCATTGTGGCTAAATCCTAATTGGCTTACCCAGCCACCTACTACATGGCCCAGTCGAGAACCAGAATTCCCTGACACTTTACTCCCAGGTATAAAATCCAAATTTGTAGTAAACTTATTAACTAATGATACGGACTTTGATATTTTTAATATATACAGTTGTTATCAAAAACTTATAAATGTAACAGGTTTCTTATTGAGATTTATTCATAATTGTAAAAATCCTGGTTCAAAAATTAACGACTAAATTTCTCTCGGTTACTGAACGTAAACAGGCTCTTATACGCTTAATTCAAATTGTACAAGCGGAATCATTTAAGGAAGAAATATCTGCAATTAAATTGAAAACTAACATTAAATCTCCACTGAAAAAGCTTAACCTATTTATCGACGGTAATAATCTGATCAGGGTCGGTGGTAGGATTGTACACTCGGACTTACCTTACAATGCGAAGCATCCCATTCTGCTGCCGGGGAAGGGTCGGTTCGTGCGTCTTCTAGTTGAATTTTGGCATCGAACCTACTGTCATGTTGGCGCGAATGCGTTAGCAGCCATACTGTCGCGCAATTACTGGATCATCTCGGCTCGTCGCGTAACACGAAGTGTGACGTTCCGTTGCGTCAACTGCTTCAGAGCACGTCCACGCTTGACTCAGCCGTTCATGGCAGATCTTCCGCCTGATCGAGTTAAATGTGCTCGACATTTTTTAGGCGTTGGTACAGATTTTGCCGGACCTTTTTATATTCGAACTAGTACACTCAGAAACGCACGGGTCGAAAAATGTTACCTTTGTATTTTAGTATGCCTGGCCACCAAGGCGGTACATTTGGAAGTCGTATCTAGTTTATCCGTGGAAGCCTTTGTTGACGCTTTTACCAGATTTGCTTCAAGACGAGGTTTGCCATCTCTCGTTCGATCGGATTGTGGCACAAATTTTACCGGAACTGACAAATATTTAACTGAATTGTTCGTATTTTTACGTGATCGTAACACGGATATTAGTAGAGAGTTAGCTAAACAAAACGTGACGTGGTTGTTTAACCCACCCAGTAGTCCGAACATGGGCGGATTGTTTGAAGCGGCTGTTAAAACAGCGAAAAATCATATGCGGCGCGTATTAGGCGAACAAAAGCTAACTTTTGAGCAGATTACCACCTTTTTCACTCGCGTAGAAGCGGTTATGAATTCTCGGCCCTTGACACCGCTTAGCTCGGATCCCACTGATTTTGAAGTCTTGACGCCTGGTCATTTTCTAATAGGGGAGCCGTTAGTAGCATTACCCGAATATGATTACGAAGAAGTTAATGTCGGTCGACTTAATCGTTTTCAACTACTTCAACGACTTTCGCAACATTTTTGGCATAGGTGGCGCGACGAGTACTTGCACACCTTGCAACTGCGGCATAAGTGGAATGACCATACTGATCCTCCTCGAATTGATGACTTAACTGTCCTCCCTTAGAATGGAAACGGGGTAGAATTTCAAAACTTTTGCCTGGAAAAGATGGGACCATTCGGGTAGCTGATGTCCAAACCCAAAAGGGCACATTGTTGCGCCCTGTTTCAAAATTGTGTAGGCTTCCCTTACATGATTAGGTCAACCAAGGTCAACCTTGGTTCGGGGGGGAGGATGTTTGGGCTTATTGTTTTCTTACAATGTGGCAAATACTAACGCCACCTATGGAGCACGGCTGCAACTATGAGCTCTATAGACATTACAAACCAGCCACGGTTTGTTCCTTGACGGTCCGCGTGGCGGCGCTCTCTTGCTCGCTGCTCGCGCGCGTCTCGGTCGCCAGACGGCGGGAGACCGAGTTGATATTCGGGTGTGTGCGTGTCGGCCGTAAAAAATCACAGAACTGAACTGCATTTTCCTATAACTGTAAAACATCTAAATCTTTTCGATGTTGTGTTAGTGCTGTGCGTGGTGTGATTCGTGTGTGCGAACAGACGGTCATAAAAGCACAATTTGGATTCCGGAACCCTGAACGGCGGCGGCGGCCTAAAAGGTATTTATTTGCTCATTGTAGTTTAACATTAAGCCCACATGTAGATATCTGGGATAATTAGACTTTACAGACAGACCAGCGACCTACCTACAGTCCTTCCTTGCTTCAACAAGTATCGTTAATAGAACACATTTCACGAAAAATAACTTTTTTTTTGCGAACTATTAGTTTATCTCACGCAAAAAAAACGAATATCATGGTCACTCTACGCACGCGCTGTGGCACGGGAGTGCAAGGGGGTGAGGGCGCGGCGCGCGGGCGTACGCACTTATTTCGCTGTCGTAACTACGTAGTGACCATGATATTGCGCTTCAAGATATTATCCAATACTCGTTTTATGTTTTTAGGAGACCTGGAAAGGAAAAATGAAGCTCAACAGTTATCCAAAGCAGATAAAAAGGCGAAAAGAAAAGCTAATTCATTTAAAAGAGACCCTCTTCTTCAAAGTAAATTACAGTCATTCTTTAAAAAGGCTTCCGATAAGACCATTTCATCAATGGGTGAAAGCGATGACGACGGACTACTTATCGACGAAAATACAAAAAGTAATCACGATGACACGACACTTAAACTAGAAAGTACAGAAAACTTAGACAGTACACAAGATAATCACGAAGATACCACACTCAAAATTAAAGAAAACGATGATCAAGAAGATGAATCAGATGAAAGTACACCTAGAAGAATCGTGATAAATATTACACTGCAAGGGGTTCCTAGTAACAAAAATAAACCTCCGAAGAAGGAATCGGTATCACCTGACAAAGGTTCACCAAAAAAACGTAAACTTAAAGATTTATTTGGTGAATCATCCGAAAGCGACGATGTAGAACAGGAAATTGAAAAAAACAGACCTTTAAAAAAAATTAAAACAGAACCAAGCCCTAAAAAACTTAAAACTACTGTCGAGCATAACATCAAAAAGGAAAAGCACGAACACAAGATCAAATCAGAACATTCAAATTCTTCTAAAAAGCACAAAAGCGAAAAGAAGGAAAAGGACACAAGAAGTTCAAGATCGCATCATCATAATACTCAACCCGATTCGCTTACTACAATTAAAATAAAGCATAAAGAAACTGAAGTTAAAGACTCTGACAAAAAAAGAAAAAAATCTTATGAAGAATCCAAGATAAATAAAAGCAAGACCGAAGACAAGCGAAAAGGAACAGAAATTGATGATATATCTGAGTTTATAAAGTCTACAAGTACTGTTACCAAAGATTCTGACAGTGATTCTGAAAAAGAACTTATTATTGATGATGGGTATGGTACAGAATCTAATGTAAAAGATGAAGCGATAGAAACTCGGAATAATCTCATTAATTCTAAGGAATCTAATAGTTCTGCTCCATTAGACACGTCGGAGGAGCAATCAGAGCCAAATAGCTCTAGCGAAATCAATGATCCAGCTATATTAGAGAAAGACATCGAAGTTGATGATGCAAAATTAGATAAAGCACATCAATTAAGTAGGGAAGCAGATAAGGTATTAATGGCGCTGAAGCAATTCTCTGAAATGCCGCCAGAACCTGTTGTAATACAAAAGACAATCGAAAAGAAGGTTGACAACTGTGAGATAAATTCCTCTGCAATATCTCCGCATCCGTCAAGTAAACATGAAATAAAGGAGAGAAGTAAGTTAAGTTTAAACAATAATAAAGAAAAGCATAATCAAGAGAGAAATATTAAAAAAGAGAAACACAGTAAGGAGAGGCATAAAGATGAAAGACATAGAGAGGAGAGTAAGCCTAAAAGCGAGAAAAAGAAAGTAAAAGTTGTGGCAAAGAAAACCGAAAAAGTAGACGTAGCTTCGCTCGTAGTAAAACTGTTAATGCCTTATTATAAAGAAAAGAAAATTAGTAATCGCGATCTATTTAAAATTACTGCTCGGCACATTGTTCACCAGTTGATTGCTATTCAAGTTACAGGTAAGTTTGAATAATTGTTATTTAATACCTACATTACATTTTCCTATTGTTTATGTTTACCAATGGTGAGTTTTATTTTGTTGCAGAGGAAGCAGCTATAGGCATGCTATTGAAAAAAGCTTTTAGTGAGAAAGTGAAAATAGAAAACGAAAGTGACTTAGCACTAAAATTGAATTTAAGCAATAATATTATGTAGATGGTTAATTCTATTGTTATTTATGTTATGTAGGCAGGTAAGGTAACTTTTATCTATACAAGAATATTATATTAAAATTGTATTATATTAATGTTAGTTATGTGTATTGTGTATTATAATCCGAAGTTAGTAGTAGTTGCCCCGCCTGACTTAAATAATTATTGATCGTTATTTATGTAATGGTTTTGGCACGTTTTAAATGCCTATTTATCTTTTTACTTCTAATTTTTAAATGTGGTTGAATAAAAGATAATATTTTGAATTTATGATTTTATGGTTTGTGTCATAAAAGTTTCACACTTTTAAATACATTCTTGTAAACATCAAATATACTTACGACTATATAACCCCCCTGTACTATAGGTACATACAGGTAAAATAAAAAGGAAGTCGTTACCGAAATTTGGTAAGAGATGGGATAGTATACAACAATACAACATGACTGATGATCCAACTAAGTAAGGCACAACCTCTCTGGCGGTAGTCAATGGAAGTTTCCTTTTTGTTCTAAAATCGCATAACTTTCTACTTTGGATATAATCTGAATGACTGGCCATTGAAGAGATTTTTCGTCCTTTACATTAAATTTGTACAACTTGCTTGCTTACAGCAAGATAACCATGTTTAGTTTTTTTTTTTTTTTTTTTTATATAATTTCTAACCTAACCTAGTCGAAAAGGCTTGGAACCGGTGATGAAGATCGCCACGAAGGATCAACGTTGTCAGGTCGATGCGACGGTCCCGGGACCGGTGACCATCGGTGCGACTGTTTCTTTGGTTTTGGTTTTTTATGCGAAGCAGGTTCATCAGGTTTATGCGAAGGGCCTGGTCCATTCGAGTGACTCCGCCCCGGCGCTGCATTGAGATCGGTGCCAGACGGTCCTGGTGTCGGTTGCGCGTGCGACCCGGCGTCTTGTTCCGCAGGCTGCTCGGGTCAGATGCGCAGAGCGCGCTTGCGAGGAGACGAGCGCGCGTAGGCCCGCGGGCGCTTGCGCGACGCTTTGGGCGTCTCGGGTTCGTGCGTCGTCGAAGTCGTCACTAGATTTCGCGAATTACCAAACGACGGCTCATGACCGATCGTTTCTTGGAACTGACGTACGCTTTGGACTAATTCTTCGTCGTTATCAATGAGCTCCTCGATCTGAAAACAAAAAAGAAATGTATAAAAGATAAAAGAAATCCTTTAAAATTAAAGGGTGTAACAAGGAAAAACTCATATTTATGTCCAGAAAGCAGTCAAAATTAGGTAAAAAATAATAATTGTAACAGCCTAATACGGAAGTGCAAGTAAGACGCCTTTGACTGGCATTATGCTAACTATGCAAAATGTGTTACAAAACATGACTGCGTCGCTGCGAGTGTGTGTGAGTTGTTACCTCATGGCGGTAGTCTGCGAGCAGGGCGATGCGCACGAGGTAGGCGACCACCTGTCCGCCGCGCGCATGTGTCGCTGAGAGTGTGAGTATGTGTAAGTTGTTATCTCGTGGCGGCGGTAGTCTGCAAGCAGGTCATTGGTGATGCGCACGAGGTAGGTGACCACCTTTCCGCTGCGAGTGTGTGCGATGCGCACGAAGTTGGCGACCACCTGTCCGCCGCGCGCATGTGTCGCAGCGAGTGTGAGTTTGTGTTAATTGTTACCTCGTGGCGGTAGTCTGCGAGCAGGTCATTGGTGATGCGCACGAGGTAGGTGACCACCTTTCCGCTGCGAGTGTGTGCGATGCGCACGAAGTTGGCGACCACCTGTCCGCCGCGCGCATGTGTCGCAGCGAGTGTGAGTTTGTGTTAATTGTTACCTCGTGGCGGTAGTCTGCGAGCAGGTCATTGGTGATGCGCACGAGGTAGGTGACCACCTTTCCGCTGCGAGTGTGTGCGATGCGCACGAAGTTGGCGACCACCTGTCCGCCGCGCGCATGTGTCGCAGCGAGTGTGAGTTTGTGTTAATTGTTACCTCGTGGCGGTAGTCTGCGAGCAGGTCATTGGTGATGCGCACGAGGTAGGTGACCACCTTTCCGCTGCGAGTGTGTGCGATGCGCACGAAGTTGGCGACCACCTGTCCGCCGCGCGCATGTGTCGCAGCGAGTGTGAGTTTGTGTTAATTGTTACCTCGTGGCGGTAGTCTGCGAGCAGGTCATTGGTGATGCGCACGAGGTAGGTGACCACCTTTCCGCTGCGAGTGTGTGCGATGCGCACGAAGTTGGCGACCACCTGTCCGCCGCGCGCATGTGTCGCAGCGAGTGTGAGTTTGTGTTAATTGTTACCTCGTGGCGGTAGTCTGCGAGCAGGTCGTTGGCGATGCGCACGAGGTAGGCGACCACCTGTCCGCCGCGCGCGCGCAGCCGCGAGTGCAGGCGCAGCACCGCCGGCACCACCACCTCCGCTACCGTGCGCTTCATTTTCTACAACGACCAAGTATGACGTAAGACTTTCGCGCTTTCTACATATATTACAATATCGGAAAAGGGGCGGGGTGTTTGCTTTTTAAATGTACAGCATTTATGGAGTGTGAAGAGAAAGACTGTTTGTATTGTAAGGTCGGCGCTCATAACACGTGCGGCTTCTGTATGTTAATGTTTCAAACATTAGCACATTTTTATCCGACGCGACGCGACGTTTGTTGGTGCCGCTAATAGGATTTGAAGTTACTGCTTGCTTATTCACCAAAACGATTTATTGTTACGTTCGCTATTTTTAGAAGACGGCCAACAAAAAAAAAAGAAAACATCAACGAAAATTACGGTTTATGTCTTGATCAAAAAGAGGCGTTCATTTGTATGAAAATCGACCTTGCGCGGGTCCTCCGCTTCCTAGCAAAATGAACATAAAGCTTTTCAAAAGATTAAATGGCGATACACATACATGAGAGACGATGTTCGTAGTGACGCGCTCATGCAAATCATCGATGCCCTCCTGGTCGCCGTCTCGCTGAGGTTTTCCTATAAGGAACAAATATTTGATATGATTATTTATGATAAAAGAGCGTCGATGGTGCAGGTTCGATCCCCACCACCTGCCAATGGCTCTAAAATTAGTGGTGATCGTTTCCACGATGTGATGAAGATCAGTGGGATCGTCCGCAGGGAGAAGCACCGCACTGTAGGTTTGTGGCCCAAAATTAATATAGCACTACGTATAGAACGGCCACTAACCGCCTCCCGCCAATCCCAACCACCGCAGTTGGGAAACTAAAACATAAAGGCTGCGCGCGCAGTTAGTCGTACGCATACCTAGCATGCTAGGCGCGCAACAGCAACCCTAGAAACTTCGCGCACACTTTACTAGTGAATGGTATAGTAAGCATTTAAACGCGACGGTTGTATGGAGTGGCCGAGTTACCAGCATACGACATGTTAGCAAAATAACGCAAACCCTCTCGGGTGGTAAGTCAGCCCGTGAAACTGAAACACTTTTGTCAAAGTTCCACGAAATCTCAAGAGTTGTTACATGGGGTTTTGCGTTATTTTACTTCTTCTTCATCGTGTGGGTTGTGTGTCAGTGTTATAGAGCCGCCAAAGGCCACTGACTTGGCTAGTGTAACGACTAGCTAGATAGTAGTCGGGACCAACGGCCTAACATGCCTTCCGAAGCCTTCTTTTCAGACTATCAAGTGATTCAGCCTGCAATGTCCTAACCAAAGCGGGGCAAGTCTCACAAAGAGATTTTTGTTTGACAGTGTTTCCACCGGGAATCGAACCCGGAACCTCCGTAATGAGCTGCGAAATCTCGACTACCCGGCCACGGAGGCTGTTGTTTTTTTACTAACACATTGTATAGCTCACAGGTTGTCGTGGTATGGGTGATGCGGAGAGAGGCATCCCATACCACCAGACGTATGCTAGATATGAGAGTGAATGGAAAAGCAGGTAGGGGTAGACCCAGGAAAGTATGGATGGATTGCGTGAAAGATGATATGTGTAAGAAGGGAGTGAATAGTGATGTGACGTCTGACAGGGATGAATGGAAGAAGAAAACATATTGCGCCGACCCCAAATAAAGGGAACAGGGCGGGAGAATGATGATTGTATAGCTCACTGGGCAGCTTCATCCTGGGTCCGCACAGCAGGGAGATGGTGTCGAGCAGCGCGGCGTTGACGGCGGGCGGCAGGTCGCCCTCGCCCTCGTCGGTGAGGTCGGCGGCGCGCAGCAGCACCTTGCGCGCGAGGCGGCACTGCAGGTTCAGCTTGTGCACGATGGATAGACGCTGCAGCATCACGTCGTAGATCAGCTGCCGGGAGTCGAATGATATGGTCGTTTCCGTGTTGGCTTCCGCTGTGGAAAGTCGTTCGTCAGTTGTTCATCTTAAAAGAGGGATTCTTCTTGTTTATCGTGTGGGTTGTAAGGTTGACAACCGACCTCACAAACTTAGTGTTAGTGTTATAGAGCCGCCAAAGGACACTGACAAAAAAGGAAGGAGGGATTAAATAATTTTTGTTTTAGGGAAATGATGCTTTTATTTCTTCAAATTCAAACGAAAGGCTTGAAAAGTAAAAACGTGCTCTCAGATTAATGTAAACAATGCAAGTGAAAATAAAGTATATATTTTTTTTAATCAGGCAAAATAGCAAGAAGTTTATATTATGCTAACAAATACATTAGTCCCGTTTCGGGAAGTCATGCTTTAATTCTAATTTTAAAATCCAGCTATCCTTTTCGTTTTTATGACCAATGAAAGAGAGGTGATGAATTCAGATAAACGAATGATATTAATTTGAACGAATGACAACCTAAAATAAGGGCATAGCTGTTAGATTAAGAGATTTTTAAGTCGCATAGTGACGTCTAACAACTCATAGTGACCTCGACACGGCCATAAGGTTCAAATTCGATGTTTGACAGCTCTAACATTAGGATGGCTAACTCCTGTCCCTTTTCAATCTTTAAAAGGTGAAAAGGACGGACGATCTTAAATTAAGGATTAGAGCGTGACAGTGAGAATAGGCCTGCGTCGTAAATTTCAAAAATGGCTTATTTCGTTAGTTTAGTACCTGTATTACCCCAAAAAAATAATATTTCATGATAAAAATTATATTTAAAACACATATTTTAAGTTTTAAGAAAATATTTTTAATCTGGCGTAAAAACACAAGAAAGTGTCATGGCGTCGTGAATGACGTCACATAGTGGCAAACGATTGTGTTCACTTGTGCTGTTGTATGAAAAAGTTAACCAAGCGTCAAAACAACAATGGCGGCATACCACTATGTGACGTAATACGTTCTGATTGACGTTCACAGCGGAGGAGCCAGGGGGGGTATTTATTTGATTTTAATTTGTAAAAATAACAATAATCATTAATTTTTATGTGGAATTATTTCGGTTTTCCCTGTTTAAATATTACAATTTACGTCTAGAAACATTCATCCATTGATTTCATTGTTAGTTGACACAAGCCTATTAGCCTCATTATAGTGATAATTCAATTCTGTCGAATCTGACAGAGTTCGACAGTTGTGAATATAAGGCCTGAGATTACGTGGGGACTCGCATTTGTGACTAAAAGGTTCGTTCTGTGTATGGTGTATCGTTGTTAGTGTCATATATTTTCAGGGCTGAAAGAAGAAGTACTGATCTTCACTTCATAAAAAATGAGATCAATTTACACGTTAGTTTTCAAGTAATTAAGCCAAACAACTTGGTTACCTAATCATAAATAAGTAATAATTAAAAATCCTTTTTAAACAAGCTTTTAAAGCCGTGGAGTGGAGTATCCTTGTTAAGACAAATCCAATGAGCCCAAACACGACTAGGTTGTGTTGTGTATTAGAGGAGTTCCTATGGCCACTTTCTGTCTCCATCATCAGACCAGCTCCATGGTACCATAATATTGCATTGTCATCGCGGTTACATAAGTATACCAAATTTCAGCAAATTCCAATGGCAGCAAGTGCTTCAAAATTAAGTTGCAAGATTTCGCCCGAACATACCCACAAAGCCACCCACCCACCCACATACAGTGAAAGCTAAATAAAAGCTTGTAAAAACATCACCCTCAAGCAGCTGATCACTACTACATTTGCATTCATGCACGCACACACGCGTTTGATGCGTGTTTACAAGTATCTAGACTAGAGTAATGTGAGTGTACATGCAAAGGGTGATATCTTTTTGTAAAAAAAAAAACATTTAAGCTAACGTGTAGTTTTTTGAAATATTTTTTTCAATTCAATTCTTGGGTGAATGGCGTTTACGTGGTGATTTCGCCAATGTCAAGTTTTATTGATGACTCTGCTTGGATATAGGCTTCGAGAGATAATTTTTTACGTGACTATTACTTTCAGCCCTGAAAATATTTGACACTTAATTACGGGGCACCTCATATTTAGCGACTGAGCGCTGTATACGATAGCTATACTTGGGTTACTATAGGATGAGCTCTGACAGATTAAAATTTTAAAAACTTATTAATATTATTTCGTTTATTTATTTATTTATTTATTAAGTAAAATTACATACTGTTAATGACAAAATAAGAGGTGAAGTTACTTTTTTAAAATATTTTAGCTATCATGGTTTTTAAACTGAATATTATTAAAAAAAGTTGTTAACGTCGTATGAAAATTTTTGAAGCTGTCAGGGCCCATCCTATAATAACCCAACTATAGTAGGATACAGACAGTTGTAGTACATGACGCAGTCGACGAAGTGGTGGTAGATGGTGTCGGCGGAGAGGCAGCACGTCACGTAGTACTCGGCCGGCTCGCGCACGTCGTCGTCCTCGTCCGCCAGCAGCGCGCAGAACCTGCGCAATACCATGGATTTCAACCCCAATTGTTGATCAAAGGATACAGGCGTCCTTTGATCAACAATAGGGAATATGCACGTTTTTTTTAAATTCAATAATCGAAATATTTCAAGTTCCAGATAAACACATAATAAATAATTTTTCAAATATCTTGATCAGAAACAAAGTTATCAAGGCTTCAAAGTTGATGGTTAGACAGAGAGGTCCGACGTGACCTGTGACGTCATTGGTCACGCGGGCCATACACCGCTATATAAAATTTTGTTTTCGTAATAGGGACAGATATATTTGTTTAATAATGTTGTATCTAGTTTGGTTTTTGATCAATTTCGATTCTGGTTTGGGGGTGAGTGTAGTGAGTGAGTATCGAAACAGAAAGGCCGTGCGCGCAGCCAGTCGTACAGCGTACAACGCATCCTAGACGCGCAACTATAATCCTAAAAGCTTCTCACGTGGAGTAGTAGTCATTTGAAAAATACATCGGTAGTGTGGAAAATACCCCTAAAAATGGTTAGACTGTTGCTATAATTTAATTAATAAAAAAAATATGTTCTTAGCGTGTCGATGGATGTTACCTGTAGTAGAGCGGCGTGCGCAGGCGCAGGTAGCCAGCCAGCAGCAGGCGTGTGAGCGCGCGCGCAGCGGTGCGGCGCAGCAGCGGCTCGGCGTCGCGCGCCAGGCAGCCGCACACGCAGTCCAACAGCGGCTCTACGATGCAAGTGTACCTGCGCACAATCAGACATTGGTGGTATTTTTAACAACTGCGAAATTGGACAGCTAAAGTCTGATTTATTAATATAGGGAATATCCACATTTTTTTTTAATTTATTAATCGAAACATTTCAAGTTCCATTCCAGATAAACACATAAAAAATAATTTATCAAATACATAGTGGATGGTTAGACAGAGAGGTCCGACATGACCCGTGACGTCAACAAATAAGTTACAACATAGCCAATAATAATCGTCGTCGTCGTCGTCAAAATTACCCTTAAAGGTGAACTGAAGAAGTTTCCCCATAATAAAAAGTTTATTTAGACAAAAAAGTTCAAAGAAGAAAACTTACAATATTAATCTTACACATTGAACAACAATCAAATTAAACTCGACTCTAAGTACCTAAACTAGGTGTTACCCTGTATCTTAGGAATTAGTGCCCTGTATGCGGTGATCGTTTTTTTTTTTTTTTTTTTTTTTTGACGGACCTAATCACTATTTATACCAGAGTGGTAATATAGTGGGCGCGGACTTGCGGGGGAGCAGAAGGCTCGTACCCCTTAGGAATTTTATGACAACGTATCTGGGGGCGCCCTCAGACGGGCTCGGACCGCGGCCCAGAACGTTGCCAGGGCGAGAAGCGCGTCGGAGAAGAATGACCCCTACCGGGTCTTACTGAATTAATTCTACTATTAGTTCCGCGTCCCCGCCGGCGGGGGCGGTTTCTACCTGAAGGGCATTCTGTATTGGTGTGTGGCCTACACGCAATGGCAGCTTTAATCGCGACGGTGATCTCATCGTCCGGATCTGTGAGAGCGTGTCTAGGACGACGCTTGAATCGCGTAGTGGGATGCGGAAAGTAAATTGACGCTTTTCTCACCAGAAAGTTCGGGTGAGTAACGGCCGAATCGAAATATCGTTTAGACGCTTGACGCACGTACTCCTTAATGGAGGGGACCTCGAGGTCAATGTGGAGATTCTGCGGTGATCGTGTGCAAGGACATAAGTTAATAACAGGTATTCGCAGATAAATACAGATAAGCGACCACCGTTAGCTGGAGTCTGGAGTAGTAGGAGTGTGGGCAAACAAAGATTAAGATTAACTTTATGCCAGTGTCAAGTTTAGGACTCGAATGTTTCTGAAAGCAATAACTGGATGATAGCGATAGCTGGAAGATAGATAAGTAGCGGCGTGCCGCAGGGATACACCCAAACTACGTATTTAAATGGGCTTAATCGCGGTTTCAATCAGGCCTGATAGATAAGCCACCCGTCCACTCTAGGGCACGTGCGAGGATGTCACCTGGTGCACACGTCGTGCAGGGCCTGCAGCGCGTTGACGCGGGGCGCGGGCGGCGTGGCGGCGTCGCGCAGCACGCTGGCCAGCACGGGCGCCGCGGCCAGGGCGTTCTCGCGCGAGCGCAGGCACAGCCGGCCCAGGCCCGTCACCGCTACGCCGCGGGACTCCGCCGTCCACTCTGCTCAAGAAAACGAGATTTTTAAAACCAAATGGAACAACGAACTTTTTACACAAGGAGTGTATACTTCAATGCGCCTTAGGTGTCTTATTTGGTAAACAAACCACTCACCTCGACAAAATCTCAAGTTTACGTGCTAATCACACTATAGAACTAGCCCAAAATATTAATACACCTGAAACAAACACTTATCAAGCATTCACTCACAAATTCTGTTAGAATTAATCATCGAAAACCTAAGTTTTTCAGCAAAATTATCAATAAATCGCTCTAACCTCAAACCATATTTCGATCGGGTATCTCTACATTATCTTTGGATTTTAGAGATGAGGTATATCACGCACTCATACACAATTCAATTATTTAATCGGAATAGACAAAGGGCGTATTCCGAGTCCTTTCAGCGCCGTCAGCGATCACAAAAGCAAAAAAGTATGAGTTTTGACAGCTGACAGTAATTCGGAACGCGATTACGGGTGTTTTAATCGATTTCAGCGCGTCTCGGAACGCAGGGTAGTTGAATATTTAAAAATATAAGTAGACAGAGAAAAATAGATTACACAAATAAGTGGTCAGACGTGACGTTTCTATCCATTGCAATTAAAAAATGTATGTTAAATGTTATAATGAATGAATCACGGGCGCGTTCCTATACGCGCTTAAGCGTCTTTCGAATCAAACAGTCAGCGCCGTCAGCGATCAGATTGTATGGGTTTCGCCTGCTGACAGTAATCCGGTACGCGCTTTGAGTGCGCTAAAATCGACTTTAGCACGTCTCGGAACGCAAGGCACATCGATTCCTTTATTTGCGCGACCGCTTATATCAGGGCTGCCAGGTGAAAAGTTTAAATAATATAATCGTCTTTTTATTACCATTATATTTTTATTCATTTACCTAGTTTATATTCATTCATACTCACTCATATTTATTTTTAGGTCATTCATAGGTCAATCAATCAATCGTTGAATTGCTTGCTACAGCAATTGACGTGTTTTACGGAAATAGGACACAATTTAAGGGAAATCTATGGCCTACGACAATAGTTTTTTTATTTATTTTATTTGCCATGCCACCAAAAATGGCAGTAAAAAATTGTCGCTCGCAACACTGCGTTCAGTGGTCAAATGGTCATTCGTTTCTTACGCTTCGGTTCGGATGTCTGTCGTGTGTTACGGGTTATTTTGTCTCGTCTCGACTCGATCAAAGTCGAATAACGTGCGCGCGCACTTATAGCAAGTCGCACTCACGCGCCGCGCCGCCCGCCCTGAGTCGAGTCAACTCGAGTTGGCTACCATTTCAACTCGACCTACTCTAGACAAAGCGAGTTAGCCCATCGCTACAATAAATACGTCAATGATGACAAATTAGAGTAAGAGATATACGAAGTAGGATATTCCGAAATGCTTGTAATCACCAATTACAATTAATCACCAATTCAATTACATTCAATGAAATCAATGAAATCTATTATTTGGAAGCACTATTTTGTGTCTATGGTTACCTGATCGCCATGTTTGTTTACCAAATAAGACACCCAAGGTGATACTAATTATAATGTGAGTAGTGTTCATCTATGAATATACATGAAATATTTAATCCACCATAACTTCTAAATGCCTGAACAGATTTTGATGTGTGGGGTAACATGAGAATCCTTACATCAGATATAAATAATTTTGACTTTGACTTTGACTTCAGCCTGAGTCATTCAGGGCTAGAGCGGTTACGCACTACATTCGATCCGAATCCGATCAAATTGATCCAAATCGATAATACGGTCTGGAGTATTTGTAGAACTATTTGTATGGTAGCTAACGCTCTAGATCAGATTTCCATCCGTCATCCGAACCCGAACTTCCATACAAATAGTTCTACGAATACTCCGGACCTATTTTAACGGGCGAGAGTGTTCACCGGCACCGGCAGCACTCCTCGTGTGCCAGTACTCAGTCACACACACATATACTCACGCACACACAGACACACTGCACATTAACTGAGTACAAAGTTCACTTCCCCTTCCCATGGTACTTAATTGCAAATTGGGGCTCTTGAGCACGCGATATTTTGTATTTGTGACTTGCATCTTATTGTTTTGTTAGTGTACCCGCGTTCCTCTTGGTGTGTATGTAGGCTGAAAATCAGTGTAGCCCTCTGGACAATTACACACTGAGCCTGGGCCCTTCTGCATCGCTACACACATATGCACATGTTACTCTTCTTGTAGCAATAATACATTTACAGTATTTTTAGCCGTAAGTTCGTGATTATGTTCGTGTGTATTTATGTATGCAATAAATGTTATATCTATTTTTTTAAACTTTCACGGTGTCTACATTATTATGATCACAAACGGGATATAATCTTAGTATGTATCTACTCACCGGGCGGCGGGTTGGTGAGGGCGCTGATGAAGAGTTTGAGGATCGCGGGCGAGGGCGGCACGGGCGCCACCAGCGACATGTCTACTGCGCGCAGCCACTCGTTCACGTCTTTAGAATTCAACGCCACGCGCTCCGCTATAATTACATTAAATAAAACCATAGATAAACCTACGTAAATAAATCTTCTTTCCGGTCCGCCCGCGGCTACGCTCGCGTTAAGATTTTCCCGTGGGAATAAGGCTTTTCCCTGTAACGAGTATCTTATGTGTTAATCCAGGTTACAAACTATCTCCATTCCAAATTTCATCCAAATCCGTTTAAGCGTGAAGGCGCAACCAACATCTAAACATCCAAATATGTTTTCACATTTTATAATATTAGTGTGATGTGATCCAAAATATTGCCATGCGTGGCTTTAGTTTGTGCTACAGCTCAGTTCACCCCTTTGGAGATAGAGGCGTGATTTTATTTATGTATGTAGTTTAGCCATCACGTGGAGAGGATTATTCACTCAGCACATATAATTAGCTGGATTGTTGCTTAGGTTACGCCGGACGTACAGTTTGGGTGGTTTACATTACACCGATTTTGAATATCTATCCCTCGCCAGAAAAAAACAAGTTATCAAAAAAGAGGTTCGGAGTGCATACTGTCATTTTCAGTGTAACTACAACTATCAACTGATTTAACTAGATAGAAAACAGTTCAAAGTCTGTTGTGCTGGGTACTGTACAATACAATGCAGATCAAAGTTCATGTAAAATGTTTGTATAAGGTACGAAATATTGAGAATCTGCTCTTAGAGAATAATACACTGGATTTTTTTTATTAATATTTAAATAGATTACACCTTATATTTGCTGTAGGAAATC
Source organism: Carpatolechia fugitivella (assembly GCA_951230895.1). Taxonomy (NCBI): domain Eukaryota; kingdom Metazoa; phylum Arthropoda; class Insecta; order Lepidoptera; family Gelechiidae; genus Carpatolechia; species Carpatolechia fugitivella. The sequence goes on along the minus strand of OX579655.1, from coordinate 5,791,679 downwards.
AAACAATTTATTTATTTATCACGAATGTTTTGTAATAAAAAATATATATATATTGTTTACATTTTTATACGAATGACTAATTAGATTTATTATTATTGTTATTTTTTTTATAGACTGAGTTGAATGTGCTAATTAATTAATGAATTGTTTTTATATAATAAGGTGTTCAGTATTTTTTATAATTTATAGGTAGTATTTAGTGTTTTTTAGCATTGTCGCTTTGGGTCTTCCTGTAGACAATGTATTTTGTATATTTTAGTATAATAAATAAATTGAAATTGAATTGAATATTTGAAACCGAAACCCTTATTTGTCTACTTACACAGCTGCAGAAGTTCTGTAGACCACGTCAAATCTAGTGGGTCCAGGTGCCCAGCGAGGCTTATGCAGGCGAGTCTGCAACCTGTTACAAAATAATAAGTTATTATTTATTGTAGCTGTTGGTTTTCAATAACAAGAAACTATAAAAAAAATATAAAATACTTTTGTACTTGTAAGAATCAAACCATTTTTTTTATTAAAATGATCAGGCTGAAAGATATATACAGAGACCGTATAAAAAAAAATGCTATGAAAATTGCACTAGTGCAGTAAAACGCATTTACCACACAGTTTACTACCTTCGTAAGTTCAATTTTCGAGCAAACTGTATTGAAAAATAATTAATGTTAGCGGCTTTAAGTCGAAGATCCACACGACTACATCTTGTTTGATGCAACATTACCGTCGTCGTCGTTGGCGGTGGTGAGACGGCCCACGATGTGCGTGCGCAGGTCGGTGCGCGCGCGCAGCCCCATCCAGCGCCGCCACGCCTCCAGCAGGTCGATAATCAACGCCATCAGCCGAGGATCGCGACCCTATAATTTAATAGGTAAATAAACATCTAAAAAATAAAAACACGACTCGGGCTGATGCAAGGATTCTAACGATACCCCACTCATATAAATCTGTTCAGGCAATTACTCACATGCATATATTACATACACACATGATGGAATGGAGATAGTTTGTATGTACGGTCGGTGACATAGACACCTTAGAAAGTTGCGCCTGCGCACTCTTTTTCGGTTCATAATAACGAAAATGATGATTATGATGATGATGATGAACGTACCTTTGGTTCATTAGCTAGCTTGTAATAATAAAACAGAGCGAAGGTGACCTCGTTGTATTCTACGAATCTCGCGACACTCGTCAACATCACCAACGTGTGTAAGTCTCTTTCGTCCGACAGCGCTCCCAGGTGAGTGCTCAGCATGTCTACTAGACGAAGGCTGCAAATTAAAAGTATACATATTCACTTTTTTTTTTCGATTACACTAAATAAAACTGGCAAGTCAGATTGCGCACCGAGTGTTTCGCCGAGCAAGGAAGGGACTGGAACCCTTACGATTTTGATCAACGATATCTCGTACTCTTATTATGCTATAATTATAACGTTTGCAAATCCAACAGGGTAACTCTATCAAGGAATCTGATATTTATTTTAATAGGGGATCGGACTACTTTTTTTTATTTTATAAATCCACACTTCTTAGTTTCTGCAATCAAACACCAAAAGAATGTTTGCTCTATCTTTAAAATTGACCGAGTTATAAAGGTTTGAAATTCAAGATTAGACAGAGAGGCACGTACCCACTTGTGACGTAATTTGTTAGTAACGCCATATAATCTCCATACAAAAATCGTTTTTGAAAGAGACAGACATACTGAAACTTAAAAAAATCACTGTAAATTCGTTTTGCAACCGATTCTATTTTTTTCTTCACAAATCGTCTGCTACTAATCTATATTTTAAAAATAATTCATATAATATGGTATATTTAGGAACAGTCCGATCCCCTATTATCATTCTATAAATATTTCAAACCCCAACGACTGAAGGAGTTTTTCAACGGGTAGTCCGGTCCCTGCCTATGCCCGAAATAAGTAAAGGGTCCCTTTCTTTCTTTGTAAAGGGTTTTTGTAAAATTAAAGAAAAAATGCGCTGAATTTGTAACTCAGCTGTTATTTCACAACTTATCAAAAGAAGCAAAACAAAATTCATACGATATTCACTCATTCACTCAGCTATAATCCTGTCTTTATAAAATTTTAAATATTTTTTTAAGATTTTGAAATGATTAACTTTTGAGAAGTTTTGCTACGTTCTACGTGCTTTTGAAACATCACATCAACTAACAGCTAGGAGTAAAGATGTTTTTCAAAGAAGAATCGTTTCTAATCAAGATCTGATGCAGGAGGTGGAATTGGCCAGCAGCCCGCAGGCCTTGAGCAGGTGTTTGCGCATGTTGTGTCGGGTGACTCCTGCGAGGCACATCCACGGAGCTGGTCCTCTCTTTACCTGATGCAGGAGGTGGACTTGGCCAGCAGCCCGCAGGCCTTGAGCAGGTGTTTGCGCATGTTGTGTCGGGTGACTCCTGCGAGGAACATCCACGGAGCTGGTCCTCTCTTTACCTGATGCAGGAGGTGGACTTGGCCAGCAGCCCGCAGGCCTTGAGTAGGTATTTGCGCATGTTGTGTCGGGTGACTCTTGGAGGAACATCCACGGAGCTGGTCCTCTCTTTACCTGATGCAGGAGGTGGACTTGGCCAGCAGCCCGCAGGCCTTGAGCAGGTGTTTGCGCATGTTGTGTCGGGTGACTCCTGGAGGAACATCCACGGAGCTGGTCCTCTCTTTACCTGATGCAGGAGGTGGACTAGGCCAGCAGCCCGCAGGCCTTGAGCAGGTGTTTGCGCATGTTGTGTCGGGTGACTCCTGCGAGGAACATCCACGGAGCTGGTCCTCTCTTTGCCTGATGCAGGAGGTGGACTTGGCCAGCAGCCCGCAGGCCTTGAGCAGGTATTTGCGCATGTTGTGTCGGGTGACTCCTGGAGGAACATCCACGGAACTGGTCCTCTCTTTACCTGATGCAGGAGGTGGACTTGGCCAGCAGCCCGCAGGCCTTGAGCAGGTGTTTGCGCATGTTGTGTCGGGTGACTCCTGCGAGGAACATCCACGGCAGCTGGTCCTCGCACCCATGATTCATGTACTGTTTCAGCCGCTCTATCAGGACCTCTTGCACTAACTTCACTACTTGATCTTGCACCTGGGATTGGACAAGTCGTAATGTTTATAGGTATTAACAACAAATATATCAATGGGATGAGTTTAAGTAACAAGGTTTTTTCAATTAGCATAAACATTCTAAACAACAGTAGTTATAAAGAAAAGCTATCCGCGCGTTACCTTAGTTTCAGGGTCTGATAGTTGATGCATGGGTCCATTGAGGAATGCGTCGAACACGGCCTCGCATGGCCGCTGCAGCATCAGTTCGCCCAACGCTGATATCGCCGAAGAACGCACTATTATACTAGCATCGCGGCATAGGCCTACTAAGATCTGTAGACATTTGAAAGAAGCATAATTTACTATTTGAGGATTTTGCGAAGTTGCTTTAGTTTGCTCAACCGTGAGAAAATAACTGTTAAACAAAAATAGTTATCAGTCTTATGAGTATGAATATTTTTCTAATTTTTACTACCTGATGATGATATATCGAAGCCGGTAGCATTTTCTAATGCTTTAATAAATTAAAGTGAAACTAATAAAAGTAACAGTGTTTTTAAACGACTGCCCGAAAAAAATAAAATCCGGTTCGAACTGAGAATGAGCTTTTTTTTACTATGAATGTAAATTTTCTTATCACTAAAATCGATGACATGATCCTTAGAACAGATCTTTCTGTGTCTTATAGTTTTAAAGTTACCCATACAGACCCATCTAAATGGGCCATGTATATAGTTTTTTTTATTTTACTGACTCACCCCCAGGTCGTGCGGCTGCGGCAACGGCGAGCCGCGTGCGGCCAGCGAGCGGTGCACGAGCGTGAGCGCGGCGCGCCGCACGACCGCGCGCTCGTCCACCACGCCGCGCGCCGCCACCGCCATCAGCCGCGACACCATGCCGTCGCCGTTCAACTCCTAGCGAACGGGACACCGTCAGCAACAGATCACAACGTCTTATGCCTGGACCACACGGCACGAGTGGATAGGCGAGACAGCAAAGTGATACTAGGCCCAGACAGTATAGTACTCGGTCTAGTAGTTGGAACAGGCTGTCTCGTCCTTCGGCGTGATCCAGGCGTAATGCACGAGTGGGTGGCCTAGTCAGTGCACTCGGCCGAGTGCTCAGTGTGCTGCGACCACGTGGCTTAGTGCGCTCGATCGAGAGACAGCCACTCGGACCCTGTTCCAACTACTAGGCCGAGTCTGTCTGCCTGTCTTGTGATCCAGGCATTAGGGCCAGTTCCCACCGAGACGCGACGCGATGAGGCGCGCACTTTTTAAGGTAGCAATACAATTTTTTACTTTATTTACTGCACTAAAAGGTACACATTTAATTGAGTGAGTTCGTAAACAAGCTGCGACGCGCTTTTATTAGCTAAGTAATGCAACACCTCTCGGGCAATAGCTCAGCCCAAAGAACTAAATGACTTTTTTACGAACAGATCAGCTCAAAAAAGCCTCTCGTACAATGAGTCAAGTCAGTCTCTCACGAAACAAAATTAAATTATGTTCAATTTCATGGGCTGATATTTACTACCCGTGAGGTTTTAAAATATTTAGCTAACACCCTCCGTGGCCGAGTGGTCGAGATTTCAACGCCCATTACGGAGGTTCCGAGTTCGATTCCCGGTGGAGACACTGTCAAGCAAAAATCTCTTTGTGAGACTTTCCCCAGTTTGGTTAGGTAGGACATTGCAGGCTGAATCACCTGATTGTCCGAAAAGAAAGATGATTCTGTGCTTCGGAAGGCACGGCACGTTAAGCCGTTGGTCCCGGCTACTATTTAGTCGTCACATGAGCCAAGTCAGTGGCCTTTGGCGGCTCTATAACACTGACACCAGGGTTTGTGTGGTCGGTTGTCGACCTTACAACCCACACGATAATAATGATGCTAACATTATTGCATGCCAGAAAATATAGACAACACATTGTTACTGAATTAGAGCGATCAGGGCTTCATCGACTACGCTGGTCGACTTCACACACGACCATTTTTTCGCAGAAATTTTGTTGGTATTTTTCTTCACCACAACAGCGTCGAATAAACGTACAACATCGTCTCGGCCAGAAGACGTCCACTGCTAAACATAGACTCCCCCATACGTTTCCAACGTGAAAAGTCCTGTCAAACGCACATATGAATTCAAAAACATATTATGTATTGTTTATGTGTACCTGTATAGCGAGCTTCATGGGCGCATGCTCGCTCTCCAGGCACTCGGTGAGCACGGTGAAGGCGCGCGTGCGCAGCGCGGAGGAGGCGTCGTTGACGCGGTCGTACACGGCGCGCAGGATTTCCTTGTGCGGCGCCATATGCGCGCGTTGCTGCGGTATGCTCGATATCTCCTCCTCCGTTAGTTCCGGCTGTTCACAATATTATTATTATAAATTAGAAGTGATCCTGGCATAGATTTTCTCTTCCCCCTTTTAACATAACTACATTTTTAAACACATTCCCTTGTCACTAAGTCCTTTCCTACAAATAATAAATAAATAATAATAATAAATATGTGGGGACATCTTCACACTCGGCCATCTGATCCCAAACTGAGCAGAGCTTGTACTATCGGTATCAGATAGCTATATAGCAGCAGCTGATGTACATTACATAAATAGATAAATACATACTTATACATATAGATAAACAACAACCAGACACAAGGCAAGCGCAGGTGCTCATCACACGAATGTTTACCCTGGGCGGGATTCGAACCCGCGACCCTGTGCGTCGGAGGCAGATACACTACCATCTGGGCTACGGAGCCGTCATCTGAGCTACGGAGATAAATAGTATGTAGATTCTTTCACATGATACTGTATGAAATATTGTTTTATGTTATATAAAAATATTGATACAAAGCGCTTTAAATACTGTCATGAATATAAAAAAATATGTCCTCAAGGTATTTTAGACCGCAGACAGCGATAACAACTTTACATGAAGGCAAATAAATGAATCTATGAATCTACCCGTTATCCATGCACTAACAACGCAAAGCCTAATCTAGTGGATCTAACTAAAAGAACAATCAAAGTATCAAAGTTCCTTATTGCGAGTATACTACACTAAATGACGTAGTATACGAAAGCCCATCAAAGGAAGCAAATCAATTTAATGATTATTTCTCATCGGTTAGGTATATCAATGTCGCAGAGACAGCCACAACCTCGAGAACTGGTCCGAGCGCAGCGCACGCGTCCAGCCCGGTCCAGCCGTCACTATCCACGTCCATCTCAAATCACAGTGCTTCATTCTATCTACTTACGGCCTGTTAACCAACATGAAATATATAAAATTATTAAAATTTTATCGAATAATATAGCTATGAGTGGTGATATTCCGACAGCGTTATTAAAAATGTGTATCAACGAGTTGACCCCGCCATTAACACTGTTGGTGAACAATGTTTTCCCGATAAACTAAAAATTGCAAACGTAAAAAAAAAACATATGGTAGTACTAGACTGATAGTACTTCCGGTAATCACATCACACTAATAATAGGCCTGTGTCGTAAATTTCAAAAATGGCTTATTTCGTTAGTTTAGTACCTGTATTACCCCAAAAAAATAATATTTCATGATAAAAAATATATTTAAAACACATATTTTAAGTTTTAAGAAAATATTTTTAATCTGGCGTAAAAACACAAGAAAGTGTCATGGCGTCGTGAATGACGTCACATAGTGGCAAACGATTGTGTTCACTTGTGCTGTTGTATGAAAAAGTTAACCAAACGTCAAAACAACAATGGCGGCATACCACTATGTGACGTAATACGTTCTGATTGACGTTCACAGCGGAGGGGCCAGGGGGGGTATTTATTTGATTTTAATTTGTAAAAATAACAATAATCATTAAAATTATGTGGAATTATTTCGGTTTTCCCTGTTTAAATATTACAATTTACGTCTAGAAACATTCATCCATTGATTTCATTGTTAGTTGACACAAGCCTATTATAAATGTGAAAATATATTTAGACGTTTTTCTCGCCTTCACGCTTTTGTACTAAACGGACTTGAATGTTTGGAATGGAGATAGTTTACAAACTGGATTGACATATAGGATACGTTTTTACGGGAAAAAGTCTTATTCCCACGGGAAAATCTTACACAAGCGTAGCCGTGAGCGGACCGCTAGTCGCAAATATATTCGAAAAAGCGATGGCGGACCGCATCAATTAATTATTAGCAAAATACAATTTATTGAATCAACATTCGGTTTCCGTTTTCGTGTTCTACTACGCAGACAGACAGTTAAATACATTCAAGAAGCATACAATCACATTAGGGACAGAGTGTATGCAGTAATCCAAACTTTATGATATTGGTATTGGCAAATTTGTTTCATAGATAACTTTAAGTTACAGAAATAAATATTTTTGATTTTTTTTTTTTTTTGGTATTCGTGGAAAAGCACACCAATGGTTAAAATCATACTAAAAAAAAAGGATAATGTAGGTAATGAAACCACTAAGGACTTTTGAAAATACTTCCGTCATGGGGGTTAAATAAGGAATGCAAGTTTGTGCAGCAATCCCATCGGGCACACGACTGGTCTTTACATAGTATTTCCTAAAATTCGAATATAGGCACTTACATTTTCGAAAGCTTGGGTCTCTTGACTGGTCTCGTCTTCTGTAGTTATTCCAGATGGTGAAGGCTGCGGCGCCGGTATGTCCTCGTCTGCAGGGGCTTCTGGAGAAGTACCATCCTTTGGTTCGTCTCCGTCTTTTGCTGGCTCACCTTCTCCCGCTTCAGGAGCATCTATAGATTCACAAAGAATATGGAGTCTAGGCCAAATGTGTAGTAAAAGAAGGTTCTATGTTTTTTTTTTAAGTGAATGACTTACAACCTATTATTTTTAAAATTCTCAACAGTAGCACAGAATTAAAATTAGAAAATAGAAAATAGAATTATTTTTATTAGCATGTCTGACACCAGAGTTTGTGAGGTCAGTCAACTTCACAACCCACACTATAAGAAGAAGTATGTTTTAACTTAATTCATACCACGATACCACTGATCAGGTACTGGTCAGTTTACTTTACCGGAATAATACTGCCTTAAATGGAAAAAAAAAATAAAATGAAAAAAAAATATCTACTTACCTTAATTACCTCTTTCTCAAAAAGTCTACTTTCTCATTATGATAAAATTTTCAAAATACATCTTCCACAACTTGAATTATACCGCAATAATAACTTGGATGGAGGATTTATTTTTGAGAAAGTAGTCTTTCTGCAAAAATTGATATTAGGTACATTAAGTAGTTCTATTTAAGGCTATCATGTTTGTTTATGTTCAAAGAGAATAATACTCGTATAATCATCCATCATCATCAACAGCTCATATACGTCCCCACCGAGGGGCTCGAGCCTACTCGTATATGCTGGATGTAAATTATAATTATGTAAAATTACGACAATTACAGTACAGTAACTCTCTATCCTCTACTTTTATCAATTAATTTTTATATAAAACTGATAGATTAGTTAGATGCTCAAACTAACCTGCAGTCTCGGGTATTTGTTGTAATAATTCGTTATTTTGTCGTGTTGGTATTTCCTCTTCAGGGTCATTACTCAATAATTTTGCCAAAATTTCCTGTTAACAAAAGAATGTATTTATTATACAACATTTACGACAGGGCCAGTTAGATTTTGATTACAAATTTTATCTTTGATAGAAAATTCAACTCCAGCTTATATGTCCCCACCGAGGGGCCAACCACAACACCAATCGGCAGTAATAGGGGATCGGACTACTTTTTTTTTATTTTATAAATCCAAACTTCTTAGTTTCTGCTATCGACTACTAAAAGAATTTTTGCTCTATCTTTAAAATTGACAAAGTCATAAAAGTTTGAAATTCAAGGTTAGACAGAGAGGCACGTATCCACTTGTGACGTCATTTGTTAGTAACGCCATATAATCTCCATACAAAAATCGTTTTTGAAAGAGACAGACATATTAAAACTTTAAAAAATCACTGTAAATTCGTTTTTCAATCGATTCTGTTTTTTTCTTCGCGAATTGTCTGCTAATAATCTATATTTTAAAAATAATTTACAAAATATGGTAAATTCATAAAATATGGTGAACAGTCCGATCCCCTATTAGTTGTATAAAAGCATGTACCTACACAAATAATAGGCAACAGAGTTGAAAATATATTATCTGCTTAAAACTTACTAAGGCGATTTGACGGTGATACACTTTTTCAGTATCGGAGAGTATGAGCATCCACTTTATGATCTTACGGTACGCCTTGTGCGGCAGTAAGCTCATCAGCCCAATCACCAAGTCTGCACGCGCTTGACGCGTTTCAGCCCGTTCCTGAGTACACAACGCAAATCATTTTAAAAATACCAGAAAAAAATAAAAACAGAGTATTCGAAATATTTTATTAAAAACAACAATAATATGAAGTTATGCCGATAATCTTGTAACATAAATAAATAAATAATAAATATGTGGGGACATCTTCACACACGGCCATCTGATCCCAAACCAAGCAGAGCTTGTACTATGGGTACCAGACAGCTGATATACATTACATAAATAGATAAATACATACCTATTAGATGAACCAGACGCAAGGCAAACACAAGTGCTCATCACACGAATGTTTGCCCTGGGCGGGATTCGAACCCGCGACCCTTTGCGTCGGAGGCAGATACACTACCACCTGTGCTACGGAGCCGCCAAATTCATAATTTATTAAAATGGTAAAAAGGGTTGGTGCGATGCTTCGTCGCAGTAGATATTAATCGTTGTGTTAGCTGCTTAACTCAGTAACTAAGTACATCGAACGAGCTTAGCTCCACAGCACAACCAAAGTTTTGGACAGTTTTTACATATTTGGCATTATTACAACCACAGTACAACTCATACTTTCAAAGATTCAAATATTTATTTGTGAAACACATGTCAGAAAGATAACATAGGAGAATTATAAAAGTTCCAATGTGTTCTGCCTATCGGCGTACAAATTTCACACATTAAAATAATAGTTAAAATAATATTATTTAGCTATATCTACCTATTACAAGGTCAATAACTAATTTATATAATGTCAATAATGTCTATTTAAAGTTAAAAGTTAAATATTCCTTCACAGAGTAAAATGTCTTTTCATTAAAAAAATTATACAAGGTCTGTTTAAATGTCAATCTGACGAATATCTTTTGACAAATTATCACAAATTACGTAAAGCCGCGGCGCGCGCTATTTTGTGAAATTATTATGAACTTGAACACTCACACACACCCCCCTACCCTACATACCCCCACATATACATACATACATACACTGTCACACATACATAGAGAGACTGTTGACTGGTTGGTGGACAATATAATAATGTTGTATTGTTTACAAAATAACCCAATCCCAAGACTTAGTCGTAGGGCCAACCACTCAACAGTTTCTCTCCCTTGTTCCATACACACACACAGACACCCCTACATGATGGAGGGGAGAGAGGCTAGTGGACTTCCGATCCCAAGCATTCATCTGCGTAGGGCTGGCCTCCCTCTCTTCCATCCTTACACTCACTACACAATCACCCTCCACATACACAGCACATACACCTTTATACTTACCCCCTACACCCCGAAACATATTACTATGTATATATTACTATGAATTTTATATAGAATCACTTTTTTCTTTTCTTTCTTTGTACCGAATAAAAAAAAAAACTTTCTCCCTACCCTTGATAAAATATAATATGTGATCTTCGTTATTGGCTATGTATAATTTTAATGTCACTTATTTAAGATGTGTTTATGTGCTGTGAAGTATCACTAATAATAAATAAATAAATAAAAAAATAAAATAAATTATATATTTTGGGCCCCATACCTAATACTGATTTGTAATACAGAGCTGATTTATACGTGTTTACTGTAACTAGGTCCTTATTTCGAGCTCTTAACAATTATGGGAACAACTCTTCGTGATTCTTAACAAACAGGGCTACTTTATAAATGTATAACACAAAATAAAAAAAGGTTACAGAAGGACCACTCTCGCCTTCTTCAAAAATAATTACGTCATCTTGCCAGACTCACTAGGGTTGGTTGCTACCACAAAATAAATAAGTATCGTTTCCAGAAAGTCCACTCCCGCCGTTCTCGAAAATAACTACCTAAACTTGGTTGACTCCCTAGGGTTGCTACTGTACTAATTCTGAAATAGAGCAGTTTAAAAGATAAATTTTGAACGTTCGTTTCGTTTACAAACACGTACCTAGTTAATACTCGCGAGCGACGACCCGACTGCACGTGGTCCGAGATGGTCCGACCACGGCCTTGTAACTGAACATCTCATCTCTAAAATAATAATCAAAATTGGCCGTTGATCATCTAATAACAGATCCTTTCTACGTTGTGAGAGTAACCCAAACTCTTTTAGAAATTTACAATGTGATCGTCTTTATATTATGTTTTCTAACTGCGGAATTACACATAGAGTCGCCTACTCAACTTCTATGTTATTCCTATATACAGATTCGTCCCTATCTCTCGCCCGAACACAGGAGTATCAGTTGCCAGCCGGCAAGCAGCCTACTCCTGATTACCCATGTTCGCGGACTGAAAGAATAAAGTCACCAGGAAATCCCAGCGACTTTATTAAACAATACTAACTTCGTATTCTGAAAAGAACTTCGAAGTTTATTGCTTATGCAATAAGAGCCCAGATTCCTGAAATGGATCACAAGGATTATTACATGATATATGTAATTTAAAAGGTATAAAAGGATGGCTCCAGGACTGCCTCAGCGAGTCCTTAGAGCCGGCGACGGGTGTGTCGTCTGTAGTTCTGAATAGAACTTCTAGTTCTTAGAGGAACTTTCGTTGAGGGGCATTTCCTCAACAGAATGATCAATAACCAAGTTTCTCTAATGATACTTCCTGGAGACGACCATCCTAGCTCTACGCACCGGGATACCCTTTTCCTTAAGCTATGTCAACCGTATTGAAAAATACAGTTACATAATCTCTCTGTGTCTTCCATACTACCATCACACAAGGGATCCAGCAAGATCTAGCAAGATCCAGCCCTGACGAAGGAACTAGTTTTAGTTCTTTCAGCTAGTTGATTGCTAAGACCCCAGATCCCGAGCAAGACAGCAGTCTAGCAGCAAAGACCCGATACGCTCACACCTTTACAGCAAACTAACTGTTAAAGCATTTACGAGACGAGTGAGAATAAACGCTCCACCAACGCGCTCTCTGTGAGTCACTTCCCACTCTGTCCTTCAGAATGCTCCTGTCCTCCCCTCACCACAGAGGTGTAGGAAAAAAGGTTAAAATAATAGACAACCCCGAAGGACTGTCTACAGCGGACTCTGGTCCGACCGGTGCGCCTTAAGCGATGGAAGGAGACCAAAGTCTCTTCGTTGAAAGCATAAGCTTCTCGTGGTAAGCCGAAGCTAGTGGACTACGTCCAATCGATACTAGCCGTAGCGTTCCCGATACGGCTGAGCCGCTGTGGTAACCTTTTGGGAGGCTAATCCCGTCTTCCACCGAAGTGTCCAACGTATTGCGTTCAAGGGTGTGTTTATAGGATAGTCCACACGTGAACCAGCGCCTATGATGGTAAACCATCTTCCAACGAGCAAGCTCGAAGGGATGACCTCACAGCTGCTACTGACTGTGGGTCTCATATCTGGATTGCTCCTGCATACTGGATCTACGTCTATCTGAACGGTACTGCCAGGGCAGATCTGCTCCAACTTCATATCTCCATATATACATATCTCCGTCGCGCGTCTCCGTGCCTGAGACCGCATATGAATCTAAAGACTCAATTCAGCTATCGCTCTGAATATAGCTTTACAGCCTTCATCATCGCTCGTCTAGTCCACTGCTGGACTATGAGCCTCCTCTCCTCGCAACCATATGTGTCGATATTACATCGCACAGTTGATTCAGTAATAAATCATACATGATGATATTAGCCAGAGCAGTCCACGTCCAGTTTCTCGTTCTCAATTAATAAACTCGTTCCAGTATGCCTCTTCACAGACTTATGTCTTGAAGGAAGCCACTATGTCCTCCGCTATCTCCATTATCGGGGTTAAGACTTGAAAGACCATCATCGACACTAATCAGTCTGAGGTCCACCGCGCACGGCTGTGGACAAGTCCCCATCCGCGGCTATGTATTCAAGTCGCTGTATGCGTCTTCGGTCAATCAGCGGTTCAGAGCTAGACATACAGTGGTAGCGGCATTCATAGCAGCCCGATGGTTACTCCACATCTTCATAGGTCAGATACGGAAATCTCTCCACAGACTTGCGTCTTGAAGGTAGCCACTAAGATATTGTTAACTCCACTATCGGGGGTAAACTTAGTGTACTGTCAGGTGGACGTAGCTCTTTGAAGATGGGAGGCACTCGCTTCTAGCGCATAAATCCGTAGCTAAATAATGACTCCAATACTAGATTACAATATTTTTGTATTATCTTTTCTTCATTTCAATCCCTAATCCACACCATTATTTTCTTCAGCCCATCATTCTCTGACTCACTACGTCTAATTAGTTTTCTTACGATATATAGGGCGAATATCGAGTGCCAGCAACAACAAACAAAGGGAAAAGTGCGCGGAGACTGCATGTAACCAATGCAATCTCCACATCCCTCCTCCTACAGGAAAATGATCAGCCGATCACAAAAGATAAACCTAACTAATTACCTAAAAGTGCGTATAATATTTCATTTAACAAACCCTATGATTTGTACAAGAAGCCATAGCTAACAGCTACCTGGTGGAACAACGTTTCACCAAATACGAATAATTAAAACCACGCCAAAAGATTATTCATTCAAGTACAACTCATGGTACACTACATGAACCAAAAGAACAATAAATAAATTTTGAAGAATTAATAGAACAACTAACCGCGACACAAAACGTTCAACATAATATTAACATTGGACCATGCTGCCATAATTGACCAACAAGAACAAACGAAATTATTATTATGTAATATCAGATAAATCAAATTATGACAACAAAATCCCATCAACATAATGAACAAACTTTAAGTGATCACACCTAATCTAAACTTAAATATTTCAACCTAAGCTAAGACAAAAACAAATGAAAAACGCGAATACAAAGTCTAAAAATCGAAGTAGCGGCAGGTCTGGAACAGGAGCTCAGGCCTATTCGTATATGTAGAAAAATAACGATCACCTACACTATGCGTCACTTACGTTAAATATTAACCGAATAACAAGATCTTTTCCGAAGAACTATAAATATTCGATAGCATATCTAAAATGAGTGGCCTATACACTAAGCTCACCCTCCCCTTATAGAAAATAACAACCCCATTAAATAGCTAGATTTTTAAAACCTTCTTTTCTTCATGAAGTTTCTTTTTTTAATATATAAAATGTTTATAAACTACTTATTACGAATCTGCAAATAAGAGCTGGATTAATCCATTCGAGAGAAAAACAAAAATTAATAGAACTTGACTAAACCTAATAAGCATAACATGAAACCAATAAGCGTTCTCGAATCCACCGACTCATAAAATACTAAACCAATACGATCGTGCTAAGAAAAAGCACATCTCATGAGGATGCATATGTCCTATTATGAGATCCGACAAGTAATGCTCAAACCAAACGAATATCTCGAACGATTGTTGATTAAATGAAAATACCATAGCTTAAGTCAAAAGTCCATGACAAACAAAAATAAATAAAATGTAAGAATAAGTTATCAAACTATGCCATATATAGACAAACATTAAGTTACCCATCATACAAAAATAAAAATAAATTTATATATAGAGACAATAATAATTATTTGTTGACAAAGACGCTGACATAACATATCAACTACAAATGACGATAGAAGTTCATGACGAGTTGTGAATAAAGTAAGGCATAGGACAGATCAAGGGAAACAAACGCCAAGTTACTATAAAATAATATTTTTAAACACGCAATCTGAACGGTTTCAGAGAATTATGGTGAAATATTAAATCACGTCTGGAGCTTCCATCTATCTTACGTAGTAAATAATTATTATTAGATAGCCTTCGAATAACACGAAACGGACCTTTATATGGACGCGATAACTTCTGACCAACATTTGTTATTCTTTTAGGATTATATACCAAGACTAAGCTACCTGGATCGAACGTTACGAACCTGACTTTCCTGTCATAATATTCCTTTTGAGTCATTTGCGATTTACGAATATTTCTCAACGCACAAGAGATCATTCTAATATTAGCATTATTGCGAGCAGCAATATCCAAATCATTACGATTAGATACAATATCAACATCAGAACGCAAAATTGGGTCTCTAGCAAAAACAATAGTGTAAGGAATCGTATTTGATGACGCCTGTCTCGATATATTATACGCGTACGTTGACATGGGCAAATACATGCACCAATCTGCTTGACTCTCGTTTGTATACATCGCTAAACTCTGAGATATAGTGCTATTAAAACGTTCCACGAGTCCAATGGTCTGAGGATGCCTAGTTGCAGCAACCGATAACGTGGAATCAAAAAAAACTATCGTATTTTTAACCATGTGTGATGTGAAAATTGATCCACGATCTACAATGACTTCATTTACCATACCAAATTTACAGAAGATCTCTTGAGTAAGAAAATCACTAACGGCCTGAGCAGTTGCACTTGGGACTGCTCTAGTTATCGCGTATTTCGATAAATACTCTAAACAAACAATGATGTATTTGTTTCCTAAATCCGAGGTCGGAAGAGGTCCTAATATGTCAAGGGCTATTTTATCAAAAAGATGATTGACTTCAATCGGTTGCATCGGAGCAATCAAATACGATCTCTTCCTCTCTTGACATTCTTTACAACTTTCGATATATCTAGAAATTTTCTTTTCAGCATCAAGGATAAAATATCTGTCCCTAAATTTACATAAAGTCTTCGTAAGACCAAAATGCGCTCCATTCCAAGGATCATCATGAATTTCCTTCATAACGTCATTAAATGAAGCTTGAGGAACAACCAAACGATCAACATATCTGTTACCTATCCTACACCTGTGAAAGAGCTTATTGTCTCTGGTAAGAAAACCTTTATAGTTTAGCCGAGATCTAGAAGCAATCCTTGAAACTTGTTCAGTGCAAAAACTATCAACGCTTTGATCAAATTCAAAACGAGAAGCTTCAATCCTGTATAACTCTAAACCATCCTCAACTACATCCTTAGGAGAGGTCTCCTTAACATCAACATCCTCAATTAATGGATTCCTGCTTAGGAAATCAGCAATTTGGTTATCTTTGCCCGAACAATATACTATATCAAAATCATATTGTTGAATCGCTAAAGACCAACGAGCTAAACGCCCATTCATATCCTTTTTAGTACGGAGCCATACCAAAGCTTTGTGATCCGTCACGACGTCAAATTTCATTCCCCATAGTAAATGCTTAAAATAATTAAGAGCCCACACTAGAGCCAAACATTCCTTTTCGGTAATCGTATACCTGGTCTCACAATCAGAGAGCTTACGCGACGCGAAAGCAATCGGAAATATTTTATCATCACCCTGCAATAAACAAGCACCTAATGCTTTATCACTAGCATCGACAAATAATCTTGTAACTATGCCTTCGCTATTCGAAAAATGTCTTAATAAAGGGGGGTTCTGAATAAGAGAAAGAATTTTAGAAAATGCATGTTGCTGTAGTTCTGTCCAAATAAATTTGACACCCTTCTTCATCAACCTTGTTAGAGGCATAGCCAAATCCGCATAATTATCTAAGAATTTTCTATAATATGAAAAGAGTCCTAAAATAGATTTAAGTTCTTTAGTCGATTTTGGCACTTGGATCTTCATAATCTTTTCAAACTGTGATTGATCTGGTCGAATTCCCTGACCCGTTATTTCATAACCAAGAACGGAAACTTTTTCAAAACCAAATTTGCACTTACTAGGTTTAAGTGTCAAATTGCATTCTTTAATTCTATATAAGATTTCATTTAAAGATAAAGAAAATTCTTCAAATGTTTCCCCATAAACCAATATGTTGTCAATATAAACAATAGCATTCCGATATTTCATGCCCCCTAAAACACTATCCATAACCCGCTGGAAAATCGCACCACTTGTTTTAAGGCCGAACGGCATGACGTTAAATTCATACAATCCCGAAGGGGTAACAAAAGCAGTTTTATGCTTATCAGATTCCTTGATTCTCAACTGCCAATATCCACTATTTAAATCCAGATCCGCAAAATATTTGGCTTTAGCTAGATATAAAATTATGTCATCTATTCTGGGTAAAGGATATGAATCGGTAATTACTTTTTTATTCAATGACCTATAATCAATGCAGAATCGCCACGTGTCATCGGGTTTCTTGACCAAGACAACCGGGGATGCATATGCACTTCGCGACTCACGAATGATTCCATTTTCCAACATCTCACTCACTTGTTCCCTAATTATACTGTGTTGATGGTGTGAAACTCTATAAGGAGCTTTATGAATAGGAGTCTCGTCTGAAGTATTTATTTCAACTTCCATTAATGAACATGCCCCTAAATTCTTCGAATCAAACGCAAACTGCTTTTCATATTTGCCCAGTAATTCTGACAACTTACTTTTCTGATCTGATAATAAAGCATCAGAAATATTAAAATTATTACATTTCGTGTTATTCGTTAGGATCGTATCCTTTTTTAAATCGTCCAAATTTTCATTTATTGATTCTACCGTATTAAGAAAATAGATATAATCACCTTTCGGTAACGGCAATAAATGTTCGGACTCAGTCCCGGACTGAACATAATCAAGTGAAAACGCCGCGATTTTTGTATCATTTCTGAACCATACCTTATTCCTATCCAGTTCAATGAACTGTTTATCAAAGTTGACAATGGCCTTTACTGCATATAAAAAATCCTGCCCTAAAATTATATCAGGTACTAAATCGCACACAACAACAAATGCATGATTATAAACAATGCTATTTATTGTAATGTCCAATATAACAGAACATTCAGCTAATAACCTAATCCCATTCACCGTACGCAAACAAGAGGCGTTATCATTATATGCGTGTGACGGAATGAATTTATCCACTTTTTCAAGAAACGAAGAAGAAATCACAGAAATTGTGGCACCTGAATCAATCAACGCATTATGCACTACACCGTACAAATCAACACAAATAATAGGAGAAACGGGACGACTAAAATGACCGTCTACCAATGTAGTCCCATTCACTGGCGACGCTGAAAGTTTGGGTCATTACCCTGTATATTTCCAACGTTATCACGCGAACCGCTTCTTAAATTATACCGGTTTTGAGTGTATTGGGGTCTTGACAATCTCGCATCATTGCGAGGTCGGTTTGATCCAAAGTTAGTAGTACGTGGAGAAGATGGACTCCTCGGCGGCCAACTAGAAGATCTATTTTGCGGCGTGGAGTATAATTCCTGCGGTGAGGCTTGCGCACCACGCTGCCCAATATTTTCACTGGGATAACCATCACCCATTGAATTCGTATAACTGCTGGGCTCGTCACATCGAGTCGAGGTTATCTTCACTGGCAACGATAATTCAGTGTGTGTGGCCATAAAGAGCATCGAATACTCCATGCAGGTTTGTTTGAGGGTAGCGAAATCTTTGTATAATTGAGTTCCGAAATTACGTTTAAAAAAAGATGACATACCAGTCAAACATTGCTTAATTATTATTTTCTGGTCTGAAATCTTAGCCTTTCCGGCAAGAGATTCCACACGATACACATAGTCCATCAGAGGCTCATTATAATCTTGACGAGACTTATAAAACAACGAAGCATGGTCTATAGGAGACGGGAATTCTAAACAAATCGCTTTTTTAATATCCTCATATTTCGTAGAGGACGATTTTGTCAAATTATAATAGCTGAGAGCCGGCCCACATAGATAAGTAGCCAACACTAACGTTTTTACATCGTCACTCCAACTATTTATAGCGGCGATTATCTCGAATTGCGAGAAGAAGTCCTCCGCGGACGAATTCAGACCGTTATACTTATCAGACATAATTCAACTTTTTTTAACAAAATAATATCAATTGTACATCACCAAGGCATCAATGCAGAGAGACCTTTCCATGGTATCTCATCATCATTCTAATGGCTGCAATCGCTGCATTGGCCATCTCATTCAATATTAATTTCTTTATTCACAGTCTTTTCTTAGACTTTTTTCTGGAAAACTTAATATGGTGCATAAAAAGGATTTAAGATTAAACACGTCTTCCTCTGCGTCCGCGTTCAGTCGAAGCTAAACAAAGGTAACAAAATTAAATTGCTTCATAGCTGCGATCCGTGCTGTGATATTTGCTGTTGATTCTACAAGGCAAATAATCAGGCAAATAATATAGCAAAGAAAAAAAAATACGTAACTGGAGGTACCGATTTCTTCATAAGTCTACACCATGTCAGGTGGACGTAGCTCTTTGAAGATGGGAGGCACTCGCTTCTAGCGCATAAATCCGTAGCTAAATAATGACTCCAATACTAGATTACAATATTTTTGTATTATCTTTTCTTCATTTCAATCCCTAATCCACACCATTATTTTCTTCAGCCCATCATTCTCTGACTCACTACGTCTAATTAGTTTTCTTACGATATATAGGGCGAATATCGAGTGCCAGCAACAACAAACAAAGGGAAAAGTGCGCGGAGACTGCATGTAACCAATGCAATCTCCACAGTACTTATCACGCCTAGGATGCGACCCATACATCAGCGGTTCAGAGCTAGACATGCAATGCCAACAATATCATAGCAGCGATAGTTATACCTCGTCTTCATGCGTCAGATAAGGGCTCTCTATGAGATGGTCAAATATAGTGCATTATGTGATCAGTTTGATCCAGCGGCCGTGTCCGCTTTCATTAGGTCATCTAGGTGCGTCAAGCCTATGATTCCCTTGATTTTCATTTTTGACCATCTCGGATGGGATATGTCATCCATACAGGCATAATTAACCGTTTCCATATCAAACAGGCAGCACGCCAGTCTTCAGGGACCGAAATCCCGTCGAAAGGCAGTGAGAGGCTGTGCAGCGCCTGCGACTTTAGGTTCGGCAATTATTTCACTTGGTTTTCCAAGTATAGACTTATATTAGTCTATTTTTGCACTTTTATAATAATGTCAATTTTCTTGAACTTAACGTTCCGCCAGCCATCTATTCCTAGACGGCCGACTGCCTCCCACCATGTATATTGGCGATACGCATCGACGGTACGCGCTAGGTCAACAGGCCCTTTTCCTAAACTTGTTCGATATTTCTGAAACTCACAATGCGAACGTATCTCAGTCTATGCACCCCAAGTATGCATTTAGTTTTGCATTATCTCTTTTAGTTTCTGAGTTATTAATTTTTGAAATATCAAAAATGTCCAATACAAGAACGTATTAAAATTAAAAACATTCATTACAAGAACGTAATAAAATTAAAAACATTCATTACACGAACGTATTAAAATTATAAAAATTCATTACAAGAACGTATTAAAAAAACAAAAATTCTCTTAATTCGTCTCGAATCTTTTATTATAACTTCCTCTATGTCTTACAACAGACACACGTTGTTCTACATAGTTTTAATTTACATTAGGGTCGGGGAGTTACATCCAGCCCCAAAGTTTTGTTGAAATTCATGAAGACAAAAATTTCCATCAGCTTAACTTCATTTGGAAAGTATTTCATGTGTTAGATTAGGACTACTATTATTTCCCTCACTCGAGGTACTGTAGTTCTATCTCAAGCTTCTGTTATCTTTCCCTCGCTTGAGGTACTCACTCCAATGTTTACAGGCTTTTGATTAAAATATGTATCTTAGAAAAGATGCACGACGCAATGAAAATAGTCATACACACGCGAAGAAAAGGAAAACAAAATCAACCAGTAAACCTGGGATCTGGTTCTCTCTCTCGTTGCACGCGTGCACGAGTACTATACAATTCCGTGTGTATGCACATCTTTTCTAACCGCATTTTTATTGTGTTTACGAACACGCAACGTTCGACTCGGGGCGCGGATTTTTACCCTTCTGCATCGAACATTCTGCGCGACGCCGAAACATCAGCGCGTCGTCGTCGAGCCAACGATGACGCAATTCAGTAACGGATATTTTCGTAATACGCACCGTCGCAGCATACAATACATATGCAGCGGCATCGTAATACGTTAATGATCCTTTCGCAGGTTCCCCGACAGAAATCTGGTTACGACTTTTACTTCCTCTGAATGATCAAGTTTGGTCAACTTTCCAGCAACGCTGACGACCGTGAAGCCACCGCGTGTCGGTCCGAAAACCTCACCAAATCATTCAACTTTCGTCTTTCCCTCGCTCGAGGTACTCACTCCATTGGTTTCAGCTTCGCGTTTATATTTCCCTCACTCGAGGTACTCACTCCATTGGTTTCAGTTTCGCGTTTATATTTCCCTATCCTAACTTCTAACCTAATCATGTTTAAAACC
Source organism: Carpatolechia fugitivella (assembly GCA_951230895.1). Taxonomy (NCBI): domain Eukaryota; kingdom Metazoa; phylum Arthropoda; class Insecta; order Lepidoptera; family Gelechiidae; genus Carpatolechia; species Carpatolechia fugitivella. The sequence continues at coordinate 5,770,116 of OX579655.1, read as the reverse complement.
CTATAGTGGAATTTTCTATATTCCCCTAGCTAACAAAACCTACACAACTCTAACTTTCCTAACTCTCAACTAAATCCTAAATTATCCATCTGGCTCATTAAAACTTCTACCCTCGTGGCTACGTCCATCTCCGTCAACCACACCTATATTAGCACAATCCTAAATTATCCATTTTTTTATCTAGCTAAATAAAACTTCTACCTAAGTGGTTACGTCCATCTCCGTCAACCACACCTATACAAACCTAACCAGTCCAAATTAACAACAATAATATTAATAACATTCTGTGGCTCGCCACCGACCACATGTTAATTAATTTCCTAACTTGCCTTTTGTCTTGCTAGACTTTTATTGTTTTAATCTGGACTTAATCTCTACATTGGATTGTGCTACTCCCTAACTCCTATTGGTGCATAATTTCCTAACTTGCCTTTTGTCTTGCTAGACTTTTATCGTTTTAATCTGGACTTAATCTCTCCATTGGATTGTGCTACTCCCTAACTCCTATTGGTGCATAATTTCCTAACAATTGAAATAAGACATTAAGAACCATTTAGAACTCAGTGTCCAATCTTTATCGCACCAAAATAACATTATAATTAACTGACCTTGAATTTGTGTCAGTCAGCCCCCGAACTTTTGTTGGTTTGCACAGCCCCCCAACAATTGATGTTCTGACCATTTGCATGGGGTTTATGTGAGCCTTATACGTTGTAAATCTGAGTGTTTCGAAAAAGAGTCTCCACCTGTCCTACCTACATCGAACTAGTTCCAACGATCGTCTACGCAGCCATTAGTTCGCTTAGATATGACAATGTCCCTCCATCTGTTCGGAACACAATTCTCGTACAGCCCCCCAACAATTGATGGTCTGCACACTTGCATGGATGTTAGCATTATACGATATAAATCTGAGTGTTTCGAAAAAGGAGTCTCCACCTGTCCTACCTACATCGAACTAGTTCCAACGATCGTCTACGCAGCCATTAGTTCGCTTAGATATGACAATGTCCCTCCATCTGTTCGGAACACAATTCTCGTACAGCCCCCCAACAATTGATGGTCTGCACACTTGCATGGATGTTAGCATTATACGATATAAATCTGAGTGTTTCGAAAAAGGAGTCTCCACCTGTCCTACCTACGTCGAACTAGTTCCAACGGTCGACTTCGCAGCCATTAGTTCACCTAGATAGTGCAATGTCCCTCCATCTGTTTGAAACACAATTTTCGTAATTCTGCTTGCTAGACTTGGTTCGCTTCTTCAGAAGCGTTTATGATTCATCCAACTAAAAGTGCAAGTGGCAGTATTGTTCGGTTCTGCGTTTCGGACTAACTTGCGAGGCATGTTGTCCGTTTTAAACATAATGTTATAAAGTGCTTCCTAGCCTTTCCTTTCTCTTCTATGTCTTTTTGCGAGGAGGTTTTTGCGCCATCTCTTCCTCCTCGCGGCGGTCCTCATAATATGAATTACCGCCCACTATCATGCACCAAAATCCCTATTCACCTATTTGATTTTTATCACTGTCTAGAAAGTCTTTCTAAAAAGTTCTTCTTTTGAAGACTCACTTCAAAAACCATCTCTCTTCATCCATATTGATCCATCTATTATTTCCCTCGCTCGAGGTACTGTGGATCAATAACCATCTCTCTTCATCAATATTGGTCCATCTATTATTTCCCTCGCTCGAGGTACTGTGGATCAATAACCATCTCTCTTCAACAATATTGGTCCATCTATTATTTCCCTCGCTTGAGGTACTGTGGATCAATAACCATCTCTCTTCAACAATATTGGTCCATCTATTATTTCCCTCGCTTGAGGTACTGTGAATCAATAACCATCTCTTCTTACAGATCCCCTCATCAGTTTTCGAAGACTTACTTTAAAGTTCTTCGTTAATGTGCACAATGTGCATCATTCACTTGCTTGCAACTACTTCTCTTCCATTGCAACGACCCAAGTGTTAAGCCAATTAACCCGGCGAGTTTGTCGAACTCACTGAAAACATTTGTTTACCATCAACAAGACAAAAACGATTCCGCCCGGAATTAGATGAGTTCCACAATAAAATGACAAACCGCCACTAACCTTGTAGTTGACGCGCAATTCGCTAGAGCATCGAAAACGTAAACGATACAATCGTCAGTACGCTCGACACCCAGCTTTTAAACGACTTCTGAATTTAGCTTTTTGTGATATACATCCGAAGCCGTAGAGGCCCCTGAGACATCGCTAAATAAGTCGACATTGTTACAATAAATGTTGAAAACCGTCTCCGGTCTTCCTTCTCCCAATCTTCATCATCAAATATTTCGCTTTTCCATTGTTTATTATTATAGTACAATGACACTATTTATTTTTTACAGTGTCCCCAATCACTGTTTCATGAACGAATCATGCCTATGTTTTATTCTTTGAAGTGTCCTATCCCACTTCTTACAATGTCCCTCTTCACTGTCTCATGAATGACTCATGCCTATGTTTTTATTCCTTGAAGTGTCCTATTCCACTTCTTACAGTGTCCCTCTTCACTGTTTCATGAACCTTCTATAACAATAGAAAAGTTTGTTTATAACCATAGTAACCTAGAAAACTAAAACTAAAGTCCTCATGCACCACTAACCAAATATAATTCGGTCTGTAATACACACAAAACCCGTTTCAATCTCTATGTCCCATGGGTATTTTTAGACATTCACATTGTAAAGTTTCTTTCCATTTCACACGCAACAAATTGTGGCTTATAGCCACCGTTCACGATACAATTTAGAATATCCTGGTCACGGCACCAAATTGTAACTGAACATCTCATCTCTAAAATAATAATCAAAATTGGCCGTTGATCATCTAATAACAGATCCTTTCTACGTTGTGAGAGTAACCCAAACTCTTTTAGAAATTTACAATGTGATCGTCTTTATATTATGTTTTCTAACTGCGGAATTACACATAGAGTCGCCTACTCAACTTCTATGTTATTCCTATATACAGATTCGTCCCTATCTCTCGCCCGAACACAGGAGTATCAGTTGCCAGCCGGCAAGCAGCCTACTCCTGATTACCCATGTTCGCGGACTGAAAGAATAAAGTCACCAGGAAATCCCAGCGACTTTATTAAACAATACTAACTTCGTATTCTGAAAAGAACTTCGAAGTTTATTGCTTATGCAATAAGAGCCCAGATTCCTGAAATGGATCACAAGGATTATTACATGATATATGTAATTTAAAAGGTATAAAAGGATGGCTCCAGGACTGCCTCAGCGAGTCCTTAGAGCCGGCGACGGGTGTGTCGTCTGTAGTTCTGAATAGAACTTCTAGTTCTTAGAGGAACTTTCGTTGAGGGGCATTTCCTCAACAGAATGATCAATAACCAAGTTTCTCTAATGATACTTCCTGGAGACGACCATCCTAGCTCTACGCACCGGGATACCCTTTTCCTTAAGCTATGTCAACCGTATTGAAAAATACAGTTACATAATCTCTCTGTGTCTTCCATACTACCATCACACAAGGGATCCAGCAAGATCTAGCAAGATCCAGCCCTGACGAAGGAACTAGTTTTAGTTCTTTCAGCTAGTTGATTGCTAAGACCCCAGATCCCGAGCAAGACAGCAGTCTAGCAGCAAAGACCCGATACGCTCACACCTTTACAGCAAACTAACTGTTAAAGCATTTACGAGACGAGTGAGAATAAACGCTCCACCAACGCGCTCTCTGTGAGTCACTTCCCACTCTGTCCTTCAGAATGCTCCTGTCCTCCCCTCACCACAGAGGTGTAGGAAAAAAGGTTAAAATAATAGACAACCCCGAAGGACTGTCTACAGCGGACTCTGGTCCGACCGGTGCGCCTTAAGCGATGGAAGGAGACCAAAGTCTCTTCGTTGAAAGCATAAGCTTCTCGTGGTAAGCCGAAGCTAGTGGACTACGTCCAATCGATACTAGCCGTAGCGTTCCCGATACGGCTGAGCCGCTGTGGTAACCTTTTGGGAGGCTAATCCCGTCTTCCACCGAAGTGTCCAACGTATTGCGTTCAAGGGTGTGTTTATAGGATAGTCCACACGTGAACCAGCGCCTATGATGGTAAACCATCTTCCAACGAGCAAGCTCGAAGGGATGACCTCACAGCTGCTACTGACTGTGGGTCTCATATCTGGATTGCTCCTGCATACTGGATCTACGTCTATCTGAACGGTACTGCCAGGGCAGATCTGCTCCAACTTCATATCTCCATATATACATATCTCCGTCGCGCGTCTCCGTGCCTGAGACCGCATATGAATCTAAAGACTCAATTCAGCTATCGCTCTGAATATAGCTTTACAGCCTTCATCATCGCTCGTCTAGTCCACTGCTGGACTATGAGCCTCCTCTCCTCGCAACCATATGTGTCGATATTACATCGCACAGTTGATTCAGTAATAAATCATACATGATGATATTAGCCAGAGCAGTCCACGTCCAGTTTCTCGTTCTCAATTAATAAACTCGTTCCAGTATGCCTCTTCACAGACTTATGTCTTGAAGGAAGCCACTATGTCCTCCGCTATCTCCATTATCGGGGTTAAGACTTGAAAGACCATCATCGACACTAATCAGTCTGAGGTCCACCGCGCACGGCTGTGGACAAGTCCCCATCCGCGGCTATGTATTCAAGTCGCTGTATGCGTCTTCGGTCAATCAGCGGTTCAGAGCTAGACATACAGTGGTAGCGGCATTCATAGCAGCCCGATGGTTACTCCACATCTTCATAGGTCAGATACGGAAATCTCTCCACAGACTTGCGTCTTGAAGGTAGCCACTAAGATATTGTTAACTCCACTATCGGGGGTAAACTTAGTGTACTTATCACGCCTAGGATGCGACCCATACATCAGCGGTTCAGAGCTAGACATGCAATGCCAACAATATCATAGCAGCGATAGTTATACCTCGTCTTCATGCGTCAGATAAGGGCTCTCTATGAGATGGTCAAATATAGTGCATTATGTGATCAGTTTGATCCAGCGGCCGTGTCCGCTTTCATTAGGTCATCTAGGTGCGTCAAGCCTATGATTCCCTTGATTTTCATTTTTGACCATCTCGGATGGGATATGTCATCCATAGAGGCATAATTAACCGTTTCCATATCAAACAGGCAGCACGCCAGTCTTCAGGGACCGAAATCCCGTCGAAAGGCAGTGAGAGGCTGTGCAGCGCCTGCGACTTTAGGTTCGGCAATTATTTCACTTGGTTTTCCAAGTATAGACTTATATTAGTCTATTTTTGCACTTTTATAATAATGTCAATTTTCTTGAACTTAACGTTCCGCCAGCCATCTATTCCTAGACGGCCGACTGCCTCCCACCATGTATATTGGCGATACGCATCGACGGTACGCGCTAGGTCAACAGGCCCTTTTCCTAAACTTGTTCGATATTTCTGAAACTCACAATGCGAACGTATCTCAGTCTATGCACCCCAAGTATGCATTTAGTTTTGCATTATCTCTTTTAGTTTCTGAGTTATTAATTTTTGAAATATCAAAAATGTCCAATACAAGAACGTATTAAAATTAAAAACATTCATTACAAGAACGTAATAAAATTAAAAACATTCATTACACGAACGTATTAAAATTATAAAAATTCATTACAAGAACGTATTAAAAAAACAAAAATTCTCTTAATTCGTCTCGAATCTTTTATTATAACTTCCTCTATGTCTTACAACAGACACACGTTGTTCTACATAGTTTTAATTTACATTAGGGTCGGGGAGTTACAGCCTGTAAACGCGAATGATCAATGTGTGCGTAAGAATATGGCGCTTAGTTCCGAGTGTGCCATCTGTCTCGGCGCGCGCCGCGGCTTTACGTAATTTGTGTGTATAATGAGGGAACTGTGAGAATATTAAGCTTCCTGAAATGTTCCTTACAGCTTTCTAATCTTTTTAAACCTCATATTGCCCTAATACACCTCTTCTGTGCTTTGAAAATACTATCACAGTTTGTGGCATTCCCCCAAAATATTATCGCATATCTTAATCTAGACGCTACACATCCGTGATATGCCGTTAACAAACTTTAATTTGACACTAACATCAACCTTAAAGCCCAAGTCACACAGAGCAGGAGTGGCGCGGTCCGGGGCCGGGACAAGCGGGACGGTGCTATGGCGCGCCATACGATGACGATATCAATAATTTTAGATACTTCGTTAAGAGACGTAATATGTAACAAAAATAATCCGTAATAATATTTGGCGTCATGGAGGGGACCTTTATCATATCCAATCAAAGTATATGGTCTTATACGAGGAGGGATCAAAAATGAAATTGAAATAGATAGTGAGAATGAAATAGAATATAATGACTATTGATAACTTAATAATTTATTTTTCTACATAGTCTCCGAGTCTCTCTACACACCGAGTCCAGCGCTTTTCCAAGGCTTCAATCCCTTTAAAAAAAAAGTTTTGTCTTGGTCCTGCAAAAAGCTCTCCACGGCATCCATCACCTCGTTATCGTCTTCGTACCTGTTTCCCCTTAAGTATTCTTTCAATTTGGGGAACAGATAAAAATCGCTAGGCGCCAGATCTGGTGAATAAGGGTGGTGGTAAACCAATTCGAAGCCAGCTTGCTGAATGGCAGCCATCGCAACTGCCGACCTGTGCGGCGTGATGAAACAGCACGCCCCTTCGAAGTTTCCCTCTCCTTTTCTCTTTGATGGCATTCCTCAACTTGGGAATTAAAGCTGCATAATATTGGCCTGTAATAGTGGTTCCACGCTCCAGGTAATCAATCAACAATATCCCTTCTGAGTCCCAAAATATTGAGGCCATAACCTTGCCAGCCGATGCCACGGCACTTCTTCGGGGTCGGTGATGATGGCCGTTTCCATTGCGAAGATTGCTGTTTTGTCTCAGGATCAAAATGATGGACCCATGTTTCGTCCATTGTTACGAAACGAGACAAAAAGTTCACAGAATCTTCTTGAAACTTGTCCAACAATATCTTCGAAATGTCAAGTCGATTTTGTTTCTGACTGTCGGTTAACATTCTCGGCACCCATCTTGCGGAAACTTTTCTCATATTCAAAGATTGTTTCAATATGGATTGAATACTTCCATATGAAATGCCCGTTTCTTGAATTAAGTATCGGATGGTAACTCTTCGATCGCTCAATACAATTTTCTCGACTTTCGCAACATTTTCTTGGGTGACTGACGTCGATGGACGGCCGCAACGATGTTCGTCTTCCGTGCTCGTTCTCCCTACTCGAAATTGAGAAGCCCACCTTGCGACGACAGTAGAATACGGCGGAGCAGACTCTCCTAATGTTGCCTCCAAATCGAAATGAATCTCTTGAGTCGTTAACTTTTTTAAACAGAGGTGTTTAATAACGGCTCGAACTTCGTTTTTCTCCATTTTCGAGAACACGTTCCGACACGAAGCAAACAAATGACTACATTCAGAAAAAAACAAAAGAGAATCGAAGATTTTTTTCTTTATTAATATTACAAATATGTATCTGAGCTATGCCTGCCAGTAAATTTTTTTCTTACCAAGGAGTATGTCGTTCTCACTACTTTTTGATCCCTCGTCGTACTAATCGAAGTGCCTTCTTCCAAGTCTAATAATTTTGCCAATTAATGTCTACCGATACTAGGCGTTCATAGATTTTGTGGAGTACCTAGTACAACTTTTTCATAAAGTCGTAGGGTGTAAGGATAAAGAATTATTATCCTTATTATAAATTTGTTTGATAACATATAGACAGTTTAGTTTAGAAAATCATTTGTACAGACCTACCAAAGAATCTATGAAATGGCCAAGATTGGAACTACGATCATATTACTATGGAAATGTCAACTTTCAGAAGAGTCGTGATTGGTTGAAATGCAATTTGGTATTACTACTAGCGCGCCGCACCGTTCATTTCACAGATAAGTTGGTAGGTCTGTTTGCTGACGCTCTGGTTTTTACAAATGCAAATCTTCCGCTCTTTCTAATTACAGGGTGCGACATCTTGGGCGCATTCCGAATCAGACTTTCAGCGCCGTCAGCGATCACAAAAGCAAAAAAAGTATGAGTTTTGCCTACTGACAGTGATTCGGTACGCGATTACGGGTGCTTTAACCGATGTCAGCGCGTCTCGGAACGCAGGACTTGACTGGCAAAAAAAATATTGTTTTAAATTTTTTGGCAGTAAACAGTTTGTACAAAATTGTAAGCTACGAAAATGTTGATCTCCAATCTTTCATTAGGTACATATTAAAGTGTAAAAAAGCACAAGGACATAATATTTAATATTTAATTAACATGTAAAATGCGGGGAAACATTTTTATTATTACAGTATAATGTGTGGGAGTGGGATAAAGTTGATAAAAATATGTATAGTTAATTAATTTACAGATAACACTGGTATTATGACTAATCAATCAGACTGTGCAAACATGGTATTTACATGACTTAATATATGGATTTCCATTCTATTCACCTTATTAAATGGTGGTTTTCAGTATGTAGGTATAAAATAATTTAACTGAATATTTACGCCCTACAATATTAAAATTTGTAATTTAAACTACATGATAAAGACCATCCATCACAGATAATAACAATGATTGAATATAGAACATCAAAACTCTAAAAATAAAATAAATATTTAAGTTGAACTTAATTAATTATAATAACAATTACACTAATAGCTTAGCTTTGATAGTTAGTTTAGGACTTTTTTGGAACACTTTAAAACTCTAAAAATACTTGTATAATATTAGTGAAGCATTATCAAAATGGAGTAACTGAAGACTATTTGCCAAGAAGTTTATTCATCTGCTGGTTTTGATTTCCAATTTTGAGATCAGCACCCTCTACTTTATCCTGTATAGTGTCAATTAGCTCATTTTGGGAATTAATTTCGCGCCCCAGTTCGATTCCAAGGCCTTTCAGTCTGTTTATGTGATGGGCCATCTCGTCTAGGTTGTCATCAAGTACTTTATTAACATGTTGGCTGTCTGATAAGGGTTCTTCCATAGATTGTTGGTCTAATCCTCGCAGACGTGTAGCTGGATGTGCATTAAAGCGATCTACGGGAGTGACTTCATTAGAATAGTTATCAATAGTATCATGTAACAACCTGCTTCCGCCAGTACTATTTTTAGCGTTCTGCGTGTCTGGTGATGTGTGATTGTTAGGTGGTGGAGTTTGGTCCGACTTTCCCATAATATAGTTTTTTATCCCAAAAAAGACAGATTTGATACCATTGAGATGCTTTTGACTCGTATTTAAGTTTGCATTAATTTCGTCAAGCTTTTTGTTGGTGTTTTCGAGAGTTTCACGTTGACGAACGAGTTCTTCTGCCGCAGCAATGCCTACTTGTTCCGATTCGCGTAATAGGCTTATGCTTATTGAAGAAGATTCTAGAGTGCGTTGTTCAATTTCCCGTTTTCGTTGTAACAACTGCTGCTGTTTCTGTCGCTCCTGTTCCGCGATGTGACCACCGTTGGGCACAGGTTGCGCAGGTTTTGTAGGTGGCGCAGGGAACCTGGGTCTGTACCCGGTATCGTCGTCGTCAACATCGTCATCATCATCAAATAAATTACCTGGATTGGTTATGTATTTATGTCCAACCATTTCACCTTCTATTTTTTAAAAACACTAGAACTATAAATAAGATATATTTTCGAAACTTCTTTTCTTCCTTCGTTAACGGTTTTATAAGAATCACACAATTCACACAGTATACTAGTAGAAATATTACTATACAAACGGACGACGTGACTTGTCGCGGTGAGCCGTACGACTGCGAGCCTGTGAGCTTGCTGTGATGGCTGGTTTACACGTATTAAGTTGTCAAGTGGTAAGTAAATTTTAACTAAATTTTAAGTAAGTGTTTACACTTCATTTTAGTAGTTAAGCTCTTTAGTTAGCCCAAGATGAACGATCAACAGCGAATTCAAATCTGTAATAAATATAATAATAAAGTATGATAAAATATTTATTTTTATATTATTATTATTTATTTTTTTATATTATATTATTATTATTTTTAATAATTAATATTGATAATATATTAATCATTAATATTTTTATATACAACGTGTTACAAAAAATACCAAAAAAATGAATACTTTTATCAAAGGCATTTAATTAAAATTTTCCCATCTCTAGTGATCAGCTGTGTCAAAGAATATTCGGACCAGATATGTAATGGTCAATGTGCCTATTTTTACTGCTATGGTTAAAAATGTTTACGTACTACTTGTACCATAACATTCACATTAGAACAATTAATTTCAAACTGAAAAAACTACAAATAAATAAAAAAAAGCTTTGTTAAATAATTTTTATGAAATAATAAATTAATGAAATAATGAATAAATATTTCAAAATAATATTTATGTTTGTAAATACGTAAAAAAGATAATTATCATATCCCTAGATATTATGATCATATTACGGCTATTACTATCTTACGGCGTCATATATATTACGATAGTTTTGGCTCAAGCACATACATACATAAGATAATATCATAGGCAATCTGATAAAATATAAATATCAAACATTCTTTTTTGTATTTTTTTAATTTTATGTGCCATCTCCATTTTTTTAAATTCGCATACCTTCTCTTATTTTGGGTACTAGCCATGCGAAAAGTGCTGTTTTCACAGCTGTACGATACTTTTTTAATACGTATAATAATCTAGAATTTTTCCAGTTTTGGTACGGTAATCAACATCTGGCAAGACTGAGTTATAAGCAGTTTCAGCGCGCTCAAACGCCGTTCCGTTTTGATTTCGCTCATGAGCCGTATTATCGCGATTTCTGAATCGGTACGCGAGTAATCGCTGTCAGTACTTTGAGCCGTGAAATCTGATTCGGAATACACCCTTCGTACTTCGCATTTAACTAAAAATTAACTAAATTGTGCTTGTCCAAACGTGTCAAGTGACTGGCTACGCCCACCAACTTACTCGAAAAATAGAAAAAGTTCTAATCTACTTGTTTACTTGCACGCTAAATTTTAACTTACAACTTACTACTAAATTCGTTGTTTACACGCATTAAACCGCTTAAATTTTAGTAAAAATTTAGTTAACTACTTGACAACTTAATACGTGTAAACCAGCCATGAGTGTGAGCAAGCTGTGAGCGATTTGAGGCTCGAACTTTGAGCAAAAGGACTCACTCTGACGAGGGGAGTGAACACTCGCAGTCAGTGTTGCCAATAATTTTAACTAAAAAAATATTTAATTTTTATCCGCGTCTTTGTTTATCCGCTTTTAATGTAGCGCACCCCAAAACCATTGAAGTTTATATTATAACTAATAACTTAATAGGGTATCGGACTCTTACTAAATTTACTATATTTTATGAATTATTATTAAAATATAGACAAGTAGCAGACGATTCGCGAAAAAAAAAACAGAATCGGTTGAAAAACGAATTTACAGTGATTTTTTAAAGTTTCAATATGTCTGTCTCTTTCAGAAACGATTTTTTGTATGGAGATTATATGGCGTTACTAACAAATGATGTCACAAGTGGGTATGTGCCTCTCTGTCTAATCTTGAATTTCAAACCTTTATAACTCGGTCAATTTTAAAGATAGAGCAAAAATTATTTTAGTGTTCGATAGCAGAAACTAAGAAGTTTGGATTTATAAAATAAAAAAAAGTAGTCCGATCCCCTATTGGGATGCGATTTAATAAAAAAATATTATATTTTTTTTTATTAATTTGTTTTTGTGTAAATTTTGTTCTTTGACAGAAAATCCACTGGAAATAAGTCACTTCCTGGTAAATATTAAAATATTTCGGTTGTTTACACTCGTTATTACATATTCGAGCAAGTCGAGTGAACAAAGTCATGGATAAGCGGAAGCTTGTAATTGGCTTGTTGTTAGCTATAGTTATGATATTGTCATCTAAGCTGCAAGTTTCCCTAATATATATAGGTAAATAAAATAAATAAAGCAATAAAATAGTAACTTACCAAACCATCATGTATACAGCATAGATATTGCAGAAGGTAACAATAGCCACGTAGAGCCGCTTTACCATATCTCGTCAGGATCAAGCCGGAATATGTCACATATGATGCCCTAACCAGATTCTGAAAAAGAAGCTTCATAATGTAATTTCATACATCAATTAATACAAAATAATAAAAATTATAATGTAAATTTACTTCTTACTTTGTCACTAATTTTGTTATAATTGCAAAGTAACTCTGATAAATATGAAAAAAAGATAGTTTGGTACCCAAAGCATGGCCATGGGCCACTTTTTACTGTGGGAAAATTTATTATTCAGAGTGTAATGGCTCACCAAAGATTACTAAAACTAACAGCGCCATCTATCATCATCGCTCGGAACGATAAGTGGATGACGTTAGACGACGACAAACTAGTCAAAGTCAAAATCATTTATTTCCATAGGATGTCATTACATCACTTAGATCCGTCATTACATTTTTTTAGGTGAGTTCACTAACACAATGGCGGAATCTATAGTGCTACTGGCGCGTTCGTAGAATAGCGATTTTAGTATCATCATCATCATGTGGGTTGTAAGGTCAGTGTTATAGAGCTACCAAAGGCCATTGACTCAACTAGATAGTACATCGCAGGTGGACAACTTCATATTTTTAAGTGGAGATACAGGAAATCTTATGGTTATGCAGAATGAAGTTAATTATATAATATTCTGGACTAAGTTAAGGTTGTTACAAGCTTTTATTTAGTTTCACCTGTCCCGTTGTCTGTCTGTCTGTCTGTCTGTCTGTCTGTAATCAAATCTTGCAAGTTAAATTTGATCCACTTCCCAGTTTCCGATTGAGCTGAAATTTTGCATTCATGTATAAATCGGATGACAATGCAATATTATGGTACCTTGGAGCTGGTCTGATGATGGAGACGGAAGGTGGCCATAGGAACTCCTCTAATACAGAACACAACCTAGTCGTGTTTGGGCTCGTTAGATTTGTCTTAACAAGATCTTTAGCCATACGTGATATCCAGGGTCTCATGATGGAGCCGGAAGGTGGCCACAGGAACTCCTTAAATACACAACACAACCTAGTCGTGTTTGGGCTTGTTGGTTTTGTCTTAACAAGATCTTTAGTCATACGTGATGTTCAGGGTCTCATGATGGAGCCGGAAGGTGGCCACAGGAACTCCACAAATACACAACATAACTTAGTCATGTTTGGGCTTGTTGGATTTGTCTTGACTAGATCTTCAGTCCTACGTGATGTTCAGGGTCTCATGATGGAGCCGGAAGGTGGCCACAGGAACTCCACAAATACACAACATAACTTAGTCATGTTTGGGCTTGTTGGATTTGTCTTGACTAGATCTTCAGTCCTACGTGATGTCCAGGGTCTCATGATGGAGCTGGAAGGTGGTCACAGGAACTCCACAAATACACAACATAACATAGTCGTGTTTGGGCTTGTTGGATTGGTCTTGACGAATACTTTGATACTAAATGGTAACCAGAGTCTGATGATGGAGCTAGAAGGTGGCCATAAGAACTCCGTAATTAAACGACGCAACCCCACCGAGTTTGGGCCCATTTGATTTGTCTTGACGAGTACTTTGATACTACATGGTAACCAGGGTCTGATGATGGAGCTGGAAGGTGGCCATAGGAACTCCGGAACGACGCAACTCCATCGAGTTTAGGCCCATTTGATTCGTCTTGTCGAGTACTTTGATACTATATGGTAACCAGGGTCTGATGATGGAGCTGGAAGGTGGTCATAGGAACTCCGTAATTAAACGACGCAACCCGATCGAGTTTGCGCTCATTTGATTCGTTTTGACGAGCATCTTAGTTGGCGTGAATATGCAACTCCAACAGATTTGGGAAAAAGTTCGTTCCGTTTGTTATGAATGTGGATTATTATATGTCTGATTGATTAGATGGATGCCCCAATGCCAAGGTGAGCACGTGCCGAGGGCTGAATGGTATGAGAGTGTATAAACATTTCATATCGCTAACGTTGCGCCTCAGGGTACCAGGGCGAACCCTGTTGTACTGAAGCCCTTATCCCTCTACAATGGACCTCGGCAAGGATGGCATTCACATAATACAGCCTAAATCAATTCAATTTCCTGCTAAATTTAATTACGGCACAGCTGAAAGAAGAATGCTTCCGATTGTCTTGTCTTGGGCTTCAACTGTGCACAAAATGCAGGGAACTACTGTAGATCATGCTGTTATTATCTAGGCTCTAAATTATTTGCTGCTGGTCAAGCTTATGTGGCTTTAAGCAGAGTTAAGTCTTTAGCAGGACTTCGAATCGAAGAACTTGACTGCTCCAAGTTGACTTCGAAGAAACCTTGTAATGTTGATGCATTAAAAGAAATGGATAGAATGAGAAATGTTACAAATAACTAACTTGTGATTACATAACTAATTTAAACATTAGTTTACCCTACTACAAACAAAAAAAATGAAATATTTAAATATAAATAAAATACATAAACTTTAAGTGCTCAAAGCAGCACATTATTATGTGTACGTACTACGGACTACATAACGGAAAAACGCTGCTACGCGCTACTAACTACGTCGTAGTAAATCTCGAATTAAACATACTAAAAAGTTAAAAATAAAATTAAAGAAAAAAAACCTTTTTAAAACAAGCTTTTATTATTTGGAAAATGAACTAAAAAGTTAAAAATAAATTAACTCTAATTAGAAGTATAACACTTTATAAGTTCATTGTAACCTTTAACGATAATTAAGCTTCTTTGTCTACGACAAATAATTCCATATCGTAATCATATATTTTTAACACCAAAACTTTACACCTTAATTATTAAATCTTCCCCGTTTTTATTACAGTCTCAATTTTATAAATAATAAAAGCGTGTTACATTTTGATGGTATAATTAAGCTATCACAATGTAACACGCTTTTTTTATTTATAAAATTGGGACTGTAATAAAAACGGGAAGATTTAATAATTAAGGTGTAAAGTTTTGGTGTTAAAAATATATGATTACGATATGGAATTATTTTGTCGTAGACAAAGAAGCTTAATTATCGTTAAAGGTTACAATGAACTTATAAAGTGTTATACTTCTAATTAGAGTTAATTTATTTTTAACTTTTTAGTTCATTTTCCCAAATAATAAAAGCTTGTTTTTAAAAAAGGGTTTTTTTTCTTTAATTTTATTTTTACTTAAAAGGTGTCATTGAGGATTTTGTAAAGTATGATTTTTAGGGACACAATAGTATTGTCACATATTGTAGCGAAATTGAGTGCTACTAAAATTCCAGAACCCTACCACTCATAATTTTCTTGTAAATAAATAAATACTAATCGCAGTATATTATAAATTTGCAACATGTTATTTTAAAGTTTGCTATATTATTATTTCCATTTTCGCCTTTTTCGCATATGCGTTAAGCCTAATAAGGCGTTAGAAAGAGAAAGAAGGGCAAGCTAACTAAAACCGGCTCATTCAATTCTTATTGTATGAAAGCTGAACATGTTTGTGTTCCTACATCTTACTTAAGTTACCTAAAGCTGAAACTTATTTTTTAATGGGGAATATGCACAATTTTTTTTTATTCATTAATCAAAATGTTTCAAGTTCCAGATAAACACATAAAAAAGAGTTTTTCAAATATCTTGCTCAGAAACAAAGTTAAGGCTTCAAAGTTGATGGTTAGGACAGAGGTCCAATGTGTCATGTGACGTCATATGACACGCGGGCCATACATCCACTATAGAAAATTTTGTTTTTGTAAGAGGGACAGATAAGATATATTTCTTTAATCAATTAATTTCGATTTTGTTTTGACTGCCAGTATTCTATTTTTACAAGCTTTTTACAAGCTTTTATTTACAAGCTTTTATTTAGTTTCACCTGTCCCGTTGTCTGTCTGTCTGTCTGTAATCAAATCTTGCAAGTTAAATTTGATCCACTTCCCAGTTTCCGATTGAGCTGAAATTTTGCATTCATGTATAAATCGGATGACAATGCAATATTATGGTACCTTGGAGCTGGTCTGATGATGGAGACGGAAGGTGGCCATAGGAACTCCTCTAATACAGAACACAACCTAGTCGTGTTTGGGCTCGTTAGATTTGTCTTAACAAGATCTTTAGCCATACGTGATATCCAGGGTCTCATGATGGAGCCGGAAGGTGGCCACAGGAACTCCTTAAATACACAACACAACCTAGTCGTGTTTGGGCTTGTTGGTTTTGTCTTAACAAGATCTTTAGTCATACGTGATGTTCAGGGTCTCATGATGGAGCCGGAAGGTGGCCACAGGAACTCCACAAATACACAACATAACTTAGTCATGTTTGGGCTTGTTGGATTTGTCTTGACTAGATCTTCAGTCCTACGTGATGTCCAGGGTCTCATGACCCATTCCGGAAGGTGGTCACAGGAACTCCACAAATACACAACATAACATAGTCGTGTTTGGGCTTGTTGGATTGGTCTTGACGAATACTTTGATACTAAATGGTAACCAGAGTCTGATGATGGAGCTAGAAGGTGGCCATAAGAACTCCGTAATTAAACGACGCAACCCCACCGAGTTTGGGCCCATTTGATTTGTCTTGACGAGTACTTTGATACTACATGGTAACCAGGGTCTGATGATGGAGCTGGAAGGTGGCCATAGGAACTCCGGAACGACGCAACTCCATCGAGTTTAGGCCCATTTGATTCGTCTTGTCGAGTACTTTGATACTATATGGTAACCAAGGTCTGATGATGGAGCTGGAAGGTGGTCATAGGAACTCCGTAATTAAACGACGCAACCCGATCGAGTTTGCGCTCATTTGATTCGTTTTGACGAGCATCTTAGTTGGCGTGAATATGCAACTCCAACAGATTTGGGAAAAAGTTCGTTCCGTTTGTTATGAATGTGGATTATTATATGTCTGATTGATTAGATGGATGCCCCAATGCCAAGGTGAGCACGTGCCGAGGGCTGAATGGTATGAGAGTGTATAAACATTTCATATCGCTAACGTTGCGCCTCAGGGTACCAGGGCGAACCCTGTTGTACTGAAGCCCTTATCCCTCTACAATGGACCTCAGCAAGGATGGCATTCACATAATACAGCCTAAATCAATTCAATTTCCTGCTAAATTTAATTACGGCACAGCTGAAAGAAGAATGCTTCCGATTGTCTTGTCTTGGGCTTCAATACATACATACATAAAGTCACGCCTTTTTCCCGGAGGGGTAGGCAGAGACCACTTCCTTCCACTTGCTACGATCCAGACATACTTCTTTCGCTTCATTCACATTCATCAACCTCTTCATGCACGCTCGTCGGTTTAGGGTACTCCTGACCTGGCCTTTTTTAAGTACATCCCCGATCTGGTCGTGAAACGTACGCCTTGGCCTTCCCCTTCCAACATCTCCATTCACACTTGCCTCATAAATTTATTTGGTTACTCTCTTCTCATCCATTCTTTCCAAGTGACCAAACCATCTTAACATACCTCTCTCTATTCTAGTCACTACATCATCTTTCACTCCACATTGTTCCCTTATCACACTATTCTTAATCCTGTCATTCAATTTTACACCAATCATACTTCTCAAAGCTCTCATTTCCACAGCACATACTTTACTTTCATGTTTCTTCTGCCATACCCAACTTTCGCTCCCAAACATTAGTGTCGGAACCAGCACCCCTCTATGAACCGCCAGACGGGCCTTTTTAGACACTTTCTGACTGTTCATAAAAGCGCACAATGCTCCGTTTACACTATTGCCGGCGTTCACTCTTCTTTCAATATCACTTTCACACCTCCCATCCCTAGTAAACATAGAACCCAAATATACAAACTCATTCACTTGCTCTAAACGTTCACTCCCAATCCTAATATCACACTCAGTCACACGTTCCTCTCTTTCAAACACCATAACTTTCGTTTTACTTATATTTACTTTCATTCCCTTTCTCTCCAAAGCGTCATTCAAAATAGTTACCATCTCCTGTAACTCCTGAGCCGAGGATGCAAGTAATACTTGATCATCAGCATACAGAAGGCATTTGACGAGTAACTCTTTCATTCTCAAACCACAATCAGTCTCTTTCAGATCCGTCAAGCATTTGTCCATGAAGAGGTTAAACAGCCACGGAGACGCCACACATCCCTGTCTAACACCTTTCTGGATATTAAACCAGTCCGTGTACGCCCCATTGATTCTGACACAAGCACTGGAATTCTCATATAGAGATTTCAATGCTCGTATCAGACTTGGGCTTCAACTGTGCACAAAATGCAGGGAACTACTGTAGATCATGCTGTATTTATCTAGGCTCTAAATTATTTGCTGCTGGTCAAGCTTATGTGGCTTTAAGCAGAGTTAAGTCTTTAGCAGGACTTCGAATCGAAGAACTTGACTGCTCCAAGTTGACTTCGAAGAAACCTAGTAATGTTGATGCATTAAAAGAAATGGATAGAATGAGAAATGTTACAAATAACTAACTTGTGATTACATAACTAATTTAAACATTAGTTTACCCTACTACAAACAAAAAAAATGAAATATTTAAATATAAATAAAATACATAAACTTTAAGTGCTCAAAGTAGCACATTATTATGTGAACGTACTACGGACTACATAACGGAAAAACGCTGCTACGCTCTACTAACTACGTCGTACTAAATCTCGAATTAAACATACTAAAAAGTTAAAAATAAAATTAAAGAAAAAAAACCTTTTTTAAAACAAGCTTTTATTATTTGTTAAGAAAATGAACTAAAAAGTTAAAAATAAATTAACTCTAATTAGAAGTATAACACTTTATAAGTTCATTGTAACCTTTAACGATAATTAAGCTTCTTCGTCTACGACAAAATAATTCCATATCGTAATCATATATTTTTAATACCAAAACTTTACACCTTAATTATTAAATCTTCCCGTTTTTATTACAGTCCCAATTTTATAAATAATAAAAGCGTGTTACATTTTGATGGTATAATTAAGCTATCACAATGTAACACGCTTTTTTATTTATAAAATTGGGACTGTAATAAAAACGGGAAGATTTAATAATTAAGGTGTAAAGTTTTGGTGTTAAAAATATATGATTACAATATGGAATTATTTTGTCGTAGACGAAGAAGCTTAATTATCGTTAAAGATTACAATGAACTTATAAAGTGTTATACTTCTAATTAGAGTTAATTTATTTTTAACTTTTTAGTTCATTTTCTTAACAAATAATAAAAGCTTGTTTTTAAAAAAGGTTTTTTTTCTTTAATTTTTTGTATATACTTTCAGATGAACTATGAAAAAATACATTATTTTTTTATGCATATTTCCTATTATAAAATGTGACTGCAACTGAGTTTCACAACTTGAATAACCTGAAATACTTACATTAGCATTTTTACAGTCAACAGATGCAGCTACCAGTTTAGGTAAAATGGATTTGAAGAGTAGATCAATAGCTTCAGAGTTTGGTTCACCAATTGAATCACAAATTAGGATATTTATGATTTGATATATGACTGCGGATATGTTTGCCAGCTCAATTTTATCTAAAATTTATAACAATAATAATATGTAAATGTTTAATATAAAAAAAACGCAAAAGAAAACAATATTATACCACAAATTGAACTCACCTATGTTAAGTTTGTTAGCAATAGCTCCCCCTGTGATATCAACCAAGTTACTTAAAATATCTTCGAAATTCATATCAGTAGGACTGAGCTGAAGAGAATCAATGATAGCTTGCAAATCAAGTACAAAATGCCGGAGCTCTTGTATGATGGAGTTCACTTCACTTGTAAGCTCCTTTTTATTGAAGTAGTTATCTTCACTGTCACATAACTTTTTGGGGAAGCCAAGACAAGCTAGCGAGTGGGCGAACAGCTGTGAGTGGTAGATGTGGTATGCTTTGTAGCCCGAAATTGTCAAAAACTTATAGTAAAGACGAGATGCCAATATCGCATTGTTTCTGTACTCTTTTGTGACAACATTTTTAGTTCCATAATCAATGTAGTAAGCTAATATGGCCAGAAGTTTCTGATGTTGCACATGGTAGGACAAAGCTGCCCAAGACTTCTCCTCATTATCATCTTCTGAATTGAGCCAGTTGTCGATCGATCTTATTATATCATTGAAAACTTTTCTAATATCCAGAGACTCCAATATACTCCCATATTCTGATGGAAATTCACCAAATTCAAGAAATTCTGAGTAAAAAATACCTTGCACCCAATTATGATCTAAAACATCAAGCCGCAGCCTATTTAGCTTTTTCACAACCTGCATCATTTTCTACTCTTTTGGTTTTCACCATAGAGGAAGTAAAACTACGTTGTTTTCACCATTTTCCACAATTTTAATTACACAAATTACTACAAAATAAATAAATAACTCTGGCCAGCTTTGTAAACGAATGAATGGAAAATGAATCCTTTTTCATTCATTCGTTTATGGCCGCGTTCCGATATGCGCTGAAATCACTTTGAGTACCCAAAACCGCGTTCCTAGACTGAATTACTGTCAGTGGGATTACGGCAGCCATTGTGACGTCATGGGTTGCCTCATGACCACCGCTATCTTCCGCTAACGGCGCCCATGATCCAGAGCGAAATTCTGGGAAACCTTCATGACCGCCCCTGGTTTTGTACGCTACGTTTTTGATGTACATGATTTACAACGAATACGCATTCATTCAATACGAGGATGCCTAAAAAGTTGCATCCAAAAACAGGTCTGTACAAAAAGTGCTCGTGCAGTTTTGAATGCAACTGTTTTGGTACGCCGCGTTTTTCTAAGCCACTGATTACATGCCAAAATAATGGCTCGACTTTAGTAAATCTGTATTTTTTCGCTGTTTTAACTGGGCAGCAGCTGAAGGGGGGGTTTGGGGGGCGCGGCTCCCCCCAAAAAAAAAACCACCCAGAACGAATACACTTCGGTTAGGTTAGGTTAGACTGTTGTCAACAACAGGCGGAGGGAGACGAGCGAGTGGAGCGAGCGTGCTGCGGCAGCGGCCGGCAACCGCAGAAGATTATTTCTCAAAAAGGCTAATGGTTGGAAAATTGGGAAACCTTCATGACCGCCCCTGGTTTTGTACGCCACGTTTTTGATGTACATGATTTACAACGAATACGCATTCATTCAATACGAGGATGCCTAAAAAGTTGCATCCAAAAACAGGTCTGTACAAAAAGTGCTCGTGCAGTTTTGAATGCAACTGTTTTGGTACGCCGCGTTTTTCTAAGCCACTGATTACATGCCAAAAAAATGGCTCGACTTTAGTAAATCTGTATTTTTTCGCTGTTTTAACTGGGCAGCAGCCGAAGGGGGGGTTTGGGGGGCGCAGCTCCCCGCAATAAAAAAAACCACCTAGAACGAATACACTTCGGTTAGGTTAGGTTAGACTGTTGTCAACAACAGGCGGAGGGAGACGAGCGAGTGGAGCGAGCGTGCTGCGGCAGCGGCCGGCAACCGCAGAAGATTATTTCTCAAAAAGGCTAATGGTTGGAAAATTGGGAAACCTTCATGACCGCCCCTGGTTTTGTACGCCACGTTTTTGATGTACATGGTTTTCAACGAATACGTATTCATTCAATACGAGGATGCCTAAAAAGTTACATCCAAAAACAGATCTGTACAAAAAGTGTTCGTGCAGTTTTGAACGCAACTGTTTTGGTACGCCGCGTTTTTCTAAGCCACTGATTACATGTCAAAATAATGGGTCGACTTTAGTAATCTGTGTTTTTTCGCTGTTTTTTACTGGGCAGCACCCGAAGGGGAGGTTTGGGGGGCGCAGCCCCCCACTATAAAAATAAAACCACCCAGGAAGAATACACTTTGGTTAGGTTAGGTTAGACTGTTGTCAACAACAGGCGGAGGGAGACGAGCGAGCGGAGCGAGCATGCCGCGGCAGCGGCCGGCGACCGCAGGAGATTACTTCTCAATAAGTCTAATGGTTGGAAAATTCGAGTGCGCAAAACGTGAACGGAAAAAAAATGGCTGCAGAAAACGGGTCGGTCATAATCCTGCTCGCAAAGTTTTTCCCGTCCAAGGCAAGCATGTAGTACACAAAAAACTGTCTGTACAAAATGGTAACACGAAAAACGGTTTGTACAAAACGGAAACAAGCATGAACCCCACTCGAAGCGTAATGTCAAATTCAACTTTGACATATTGTTTATTTATTTTTAAAAGTTAAATGTTACCATTGACAGAGGCCATAAATATAAATATTGAATTGAAAGTTAAATGTTAATGTTTTAATTAAAATTATGTAACCTGTCTTATATTTATTTGGTTGAACTAAATTAAAAACACGTTATGCAATTATGAAATGGCGATAAATTACTGAAATATCTTAAATCAATCGGTTTTCTAGGTTAGGGTTGCCAGATATTCGATAGTAAAAGTATCGAGTAGGTTAAGTAAAACAATGGTGTCGATTCCCGCAACGAAACTAAATTTAAATTTAATCTTAGTCATGTTACTTTGACTCACGACGATGAAAAAGGACAGGAGATTGTCAACCATTGTGAGCGCCAAATTTTATAGCGCAAATGTCAAGTTTTGACGTGTGCAATGTAATTTTAAACGGCTTGTTTTAACGGGTTTTTAATTAACACGCTTTTATTAGCTTCACCTATATGTTAATTTGTATGTTTGTTTATAACCGACTCCTTTGGAATCGATTTTTTTGGCCCACTTTTAACGGACAGGTTTAATTTATAGGTAAACGTTGCACACTTATCAAGAACTGGTGACAATTATGTATAAATATATATTATATAATTGGCTGATAAATATATATATCTGGCTGATAAATAAATATATATATATATATATATTATATAATTGGCTGATAAATCTGCGCTTCGCGGATGAAATTGTGTTCTT
Organism: Carpatolechia fugitivella; assembly: GCA_951230895.1. Taxonomy (NCBI): domain Eukaryota; kingdom Metazoa; phylum Arthropoda; class Insecta; order Lepidoptera; family Gelechiidae; genus Carpatolechia; species Carpatolechia fugitivella. The sequence goes on along the minus strand of OX579655.1, from coordinate 5,747,226 downwards.
CGCTTCCAAAGCCTCTAAACTGCAGCAAATGCTTCAAGACCTGAGCTTGGCAAGCCTTGAGGCTGGATAGATGATGAACATGTCAAAGACCAAGCTTATGACTTATAGCTCGAAACATACGGTGATTGTGGATAATGGAAGAATATATCTGGGCCAAGTGGTCTCCTTCCAGGCAAGACAAGATTAATGCCCCGAAAATGCCTGGAGGAGCTACTGGTCCATGAAAAACTACATGAAAAGTGACCTCCCACTGTCACTAAAACGTAAGCTCATGGACATGTGCATTCTCCCAATCCTCACGTATGGAGCACAGACTTGGTCTTTGACGGAAGCACAAAGATCCAGACTCAAGGTTTGCCAGCGAGCCATGGAGCGCAGTATGCTGGGGTATAAACTGATTGACAGAGACAGAAATACGATACTGCGCTCCAAAACACAAGTGGCTGACGTTGTTCATACTGCGGCCAGGCTTAAGTGGGACTGGGCTGGCCACTCGCTCGCATGCCTGACATCCTGTGGGCTAAGTTAACCACTTACTGGAAACCCCCAACTAATAGTTGACACGCCATTATTGTATCGACGTAACAGACCTCTCAGTGGAGATGGCAGGACGAGCTAAAAAATTTCTCCAAGATCTGGCTTAGCGATGTTCTAGACAGAGAAGAGTGGAAAGAAAAGAGAGAGGCCTTTGCCCAGCAGTGGGACAGCATAGGCTAGCTAAGTAAGATAAGATAAGATGTGGATAAGATATAGTTTAAAAAACACGCTTTCGCCTTTCACAGTACATCAAACTAAAAAGTGAAAAATAATTCTTAATAGCAACCCACGCTTTTTTCACAATTATACTAGTATTTATTGTTCATTATTGTTTTCAGCTTATACTTTCACTTTTTAGTTTGATGTGTTTAGTTCTACTTTCCGCCGAGACGCGCTGAAATTGAAATAGATTAAAGCACTCGTAATTGCGTACTGACTACTGTCAGCGGCAAAACTTATACGTTTTTTTGCTTTTCTCCTCGCTGACAGCGCTGAAAGTCTGACTCAGAATGCGCCCTATATTTTTAATTTTTTTACTCATTCATACCTACCAACCATGAACCAACGTATCCGTGAAATGGGCAAAATTGGAACTACGGCGATTAGTAGGGAAATGTCTTGGTCCTAGGGAAATGTCAACTTTCAGAACTGTCGGGATTGGTACAAATACAATTTTATGTGACTACTAGCGCTGCCTTTCATTTCACAGATAAGATGGTTGGTTGGTTTGGTTTGGTTGGTAGGTCTGCTGAAGTCTGCTCGCTCTGTAACCCTGCGTTCCGAGACACGCTGAAATCAATTAAAGTACCTGTAATCGCGTTCTGAATCACTGTCAGCCATACTTTTTTTGCTTTTCTGATCGCTGACATCGCTGAAAGTCTGATTCGGAATGCGCCCTAAAAAAGTAATCCAATCCAACCAAATAATAGTTTTTAGTTTTACTTCCTATAAGCAAATAACAAAATGGAAATGTTTCTATAATTACATATAATATTTTCTCTTTATACTTGTTAGTTTGTGCCATATTATATCCTCTTTGGTTAGTGCTTGGGCTTGGCTCAGAATGGTGACTAAACGACCAGTTTCTTGGTTTTTAACCGAAAAAGGACGTACATTTACTTTTGGTATTATTACTACAACCGGGATTGGATGTAGTCTTGCAAAATTCGCTCCTCACACTTTTATGTTGGATTACTATAAAGATTTTGTGCGGTTTTATATGTGAGTACTTATGTTATTATATTACCATCAAGTCTCAAAGCTTCTAAAGCTCTAAAGCCAAAGATAAGCTAGATTACTTTATTACACTTCTATTTGATTTGCAGTAATGGTAAACCGGCCGATCTACCCAAAGAAGTACGTGACCGCTGTCAGGAATGCCTTGACATCCTGAAGCTATCTGATATCCATAGAAAACTAGTTCAACCATTCAGTGTCTATGGTTACGACTTGTTCCATGCGGGTAGGTATCAACTTTGTTAGTTAATTCTTATACTTGTGGGCCATGTTGAGGGAGAAGGGGGCAAAGGAGGAGCGCCCTTCCGGAGTCCATTAACTGCAACACCCTGGCGCGAATCAACCTTGCCCAAATAGAAGCACCTGGAGAGCCCTGATCCGCGATGCGTTTTTTGGTGGTCATAAAGTCACAACTCTCAGAAATATAATAAAGAAGAGAAGTTAATAATCACAATGCTATCTCCATTCATGTAGTCTAAGCTATTCATAAATTATTTAGACAGATTTTCTATAAGTAAATGACTGTTCCACGACGTACCTAAAATATGCACTTGCTAATAAATTCATTAAATCATTGTTATTTGATGAAGATAATCAGAATCAATTAAAATATTTTAAATTCATACAAAACCTATTCGGTTGGTTGAAGTACCAGTTTTGTTTCTTTACAGGCAGCAGTTTTTCCAAGTTTGGTATGGCTGTTGGTATACCAGTAAACTTTACATATAAATCCCTCACGGATATTGAAAAAGATGCCATTCAGGTTTGTGTTATTTATTGTCAACTTCCCTTTAGCCATACAAAAATGCTTTATTGATTCCTTACTTTATAGTACAGTATTATTACATAAGTCTGCTCTATGTTTTTCCTACCAGACTGGTTATATTGTGGCTCCATCTCTTGTATGGTCTTTCTCTATTTTTATTTACTACAATATTAATGGCCCGTTACAGTCCACTGCTGGACTATGAGCCTCCTCCACTTAAGTGGAAGGTTTTGCCATAATCTCCACACTTGGCAGGCAGGTTGGAGATCGCAGATTAAGATTAAGGTTACTGTATCAGAGAGCACTGCTGCCCGTTCCCTGTTGTGTAGTCCCTAAGTCGCCTCTTACGACACCCACTTAGGGGTTGGTGACAAATGTATTCTACCAGTTTGTTATTATTAAATACAAAATGTCAAGAATACATAACATCAGTCAAATAACCTGCCCCTAACCGTTCGTTTGTTATTTATTTATTTACAATTTATTGTACACAAGTAAATTACAATATGCAAAACATGAAGAAAGACGACACAACATTATTATATTACTGTTTTCGTCCATTGTAGTACTATATTAATTCTGTAACATTGTTCATCTTCCACTCTTTGTAAATGATCTGCCCACTTCCATTAAAATTACTAATTTATAAATGTGTTTCTCTGTCTGTCAGTTTGTTACTTTCTTACAAAGGTAAGGTAAGTAAAAGTGTGATAAATTTTATAACCCGTGCAGTTTAAGAATAGATCTGAAAATGGCGTCCGCTCGCATGCTAACTCGCTCACAATCTATCGCTGTCTATACTCACACAGTGAAGTACGCGCTACAATAAAAATAATGTCAATAAATAATAATAAAAAAAAAGATAAATTGTCATTGATATTGATAACATTCTTCTGTAAATCGTACGTAATAATGTAAAATAAATAATTTTACATGTTGGTTTTTCTTATACATATTTACCCTTGCTCCTTATTTATTTCATTAATATTTTTTGTCATTATTATTAGTATCATTAATTAATAATAATAAACCCGTCCCGTCCCGTTTTAAATCATAATAATAAATAAAAAAGAATAACTAATAACAAAAAAAAGTCAGTAGGAAAAATAGAAATCGATTTTTGAGAACTTGATTTGCCAGCCGTACCATATTTATACCTGCCGCCATTTTCAGATCTATTCTTTATCTGCACGACTTATACCTATAGTTATTCATTAGCACATTACATGACATGAGCTGGCTGCTTCAATTCAAAATCAAAATAAGTATCTTTCATTGCCTCTATGATGGTAGAGATGTTGATGTTTGGGCTGCTTTTATTATTTGTTTACCCGTAAGTAATTAATTATTTCTTGTTACAGGTCAATATGAAGAAGGTCGACTGGGAATCTGAATCTGGGAAGAAATTAGCAGATGCTTTGATCTTACCAGAAAAAGTGCAGAAATTTGCTATTTGTAGGGAAATACTCATGACCCATAACAACAAAGCTATTTATGAGGCAGTCTATCCATTCATTTCTGTATTCTTTGTATATAATTTAGCTCAATATTTTAATAGGAGACTTAACTTATATGCAGCGCCTCCTTTTGTAAGAGGTGTAATGTACAGTATAGTTGGACTTTTTGGCATGGGAAGCTATTTTCTTTTGAATGACATGACAGAAGTACACTATGAAACTCGAGCTGATAAAAAACTTTGTGAGTTAGGTGAGGATTTTATTGAATGTGGAGTAATATTCTATGATAAACTATTAAAAAGAAATCAGGCTTTAAGAGAACTAATGGGAAGTGAGGGAGAAAAGAAATATAGCAAGTTGGGCAATGAGAACTTTGGAATACGACAGCCACGGATTGCTTTAGTACATAGAAAACAGTTCTTCCTAAGCCAACTGGAAGAAGTTCGTAAACTAAAAGAGACAAGCGAATCCTTAATAATATAAAATATAACATGTTAACAGTGGATGTTAAGATAGTAAGGTAGGTATGTTAATAAAAATGTGTTTCAGTAGATTAAGTATAAGACTTTTTCTTTTCAACTTAAGATCCTGGATGCTACCCTTATAGTTTTGCCATATCCGTCTGTCTGTCTGTCTGTCCGTCCGCAGCTTAGCTCAGAGACTTTGTACTAGAAGGCTCCAATTTGGCATGGATATACCGACAAAGCTGAATTCTGATTCACACCGGAATGGCAGCGGCCGGCAGCGAATTTTAATGACAAAGCAATATGAACTTTATTTGTACCTAACAAACCGCTCGTGGCCGCCTGACTGCTCTCGTCACCGCGCGGCCTTTTTTTTTACCTCGAATCTATTTATTTCAAAATAAGGTTCATAATGCTTCGCCATAAAAGCCACAAACAAGTTGGCCGCCATCTTGAATTTTTGTAAGTTTCAACATTGCATTGTTGTTTTCATGCTAAAACAGTATGTCAAACCAAGTTTCACCGAAATCAGTCCATAAACACAAAAGTTGGTTGCCATCTTGAATTGTTGTAAGCTTTACCATTTTTTTTTTTTTTTTTAATAAACATAATTTATTGAACCAATTATAACAGTACAACAAGAGGTAACAACAAGGATGTACATTTAAAAGTTGAACATTATCATATTCCCTGCCTCCCAAACTAGGTAAAAACCTGTGACTTGGGAGACAGTGATTGCATTGTTGTTTTCATGCTAAAACAGTATGTCATACCAAGTTTCACCGAAATCAGTCCATAAACACAAAAGTTGGTCGCCATCTTGAATTTTTGTAAGCTTTAACACATTGCGTTGTTGTTTTCATGCTAAAACAGTATGTCAAACCAAGTTTCACCAAAATCGGTCCATAAACATAAAGGTTGGTCGCCATCTTGAATTTTTGTAAGCTTTAACACATTGCGTTGTTGTTTTTATACCAAAACAGTATGTCAAACCAAGATTCACCGAAATCGGTCCATAAACATAAAAGTTGGCCGCCATCTTGGTTATTTCCAATTTTAACATTGCATTGTTGTTTTTATGCCAAAAAAGTACCTACGTCAAACCAAGTTTCACTGAAATCGGTCCTAAAACGAAAAAGTTAGCCACTGTCTTGGTTTTTTTTGGCATTTTCAACATTACGTTATTGTTTTAATGCCAAAACAGTCAAACCAAGTTTTACCGAAATCAGTCCAATGGATTTTTGTATTTACTTTGGAAACTGGCCCACTCGATTCGGCACGGTTCACCCCTTACAAACATTATCAATGGATAACTGGCCCGCGGCCCTGTTATTTTTAGGGCCACTTGTACCCCAAGCCAAAAGATACGTTTTTCTCAAAGTGAAGATATGGTGTATAATTCAAGTTTTTAAAATGTGAAAATATAGTATACGATGCAAATTTTAAAATGAAATATAGCCTAACAATCAAAATTTTGTAAAATAATAAAAAAAACATGTATTTTGAAAATACCCCAACCTACCCACCGATTTGGGTAGATATGGGTATTTACCCGCACCTACCCGGGTATTTACCCTCGATTGGGTAAATACTTGGGTTCCGTGCCCACCTCTGGTCGCGGGTCATACATCCGCCAAGAAAATTTTGAATTCGTAAAGAGGGACAGATAACTATTGTATCTAGTTTGTTTTTCGATCAATTTCTGTTCTGTTTTGACTGTCAGTATTCTATTTTTGTATACTTTCAGATGAACTATGAAAAAATCTAATATTTTTTATGTATGTTCCTTATTATGAAAAACCGCTAAACATCGTTCAGCTGTTTTACAAAACGGAGCGGTTTTGTAAAACAGCTGATTCGGCAATCCATCTGCGACATAATACAAATACCTACACTTATTATTATAAAGTAAGGCGGGTTGGTAGACGATTGTAAAAATAATAAAAACATATTGTCACGTGTATTATAGACGTAAACGAAGTTTTGAACATTCTTTTTTTCTGATAGGCTTTTTAACAGATAACTTACTTTTGATTAATCACTTTTTAATTTCCGTATCTTCATTAACTGATATAACTAAGCACCTATAAATAAGCGATTTTGTTTTTTAAATAGTTAGTACAATATTATTTTTCAGTCAGATATTTAGTTAAATAATATACAAATATTACTAAGTAACCTATTTGCTGTAATAAAAACTTAAAATGATTCGTGAGCGTTTTATAGTCGTAGTTTTGTTCGTTGGTGTATTGTCTGGAACAGGGCTAGCTCGGCGACCGCCAAACGCTGATCTAATCGACGAATATTTTAAAACATTAGAGTCCCAAGGTTCTCGGTTTTCCAACAACTTAAGAGAGGATGCTTCGCTTGATGTGGTTAGTACTTACTCGTACTTAGCTAAAAAGTCTTATATAGAATAATCCTACCTAGGTACTGTCAGGTGGACGTAGCTCTTTGAAGATGGGAGGCACTCGCTTCTAGCGCATAAATCCGTAGCTAAATAATGACTCCAATATTAGATTACAATATTTTTGTATTATCTTTTCTTCATTTCAATCCCTAATCCACACCATTATTTTCTTCAGCCCATCATTCTCTGACTCACTACGTCTAATTAGCTTTTTTACGATATATAGGGCGAATATCGAGTGCCAGCAACAACAAACAAAGGGAAAAGTGCGCGGAGACTGCATGTAACCAATGCAATCTCCACATCCCTCCTCCTACAGGAAAATGATCAGCCGATCACAAAAGATAAACCTAACTAATTACCTAAAAGTGCGTATAATATTTCATTTAACAAACCCTATGATTTGTACAAGAAGCCATAGCTAACAGCTACCTGGTGGAACAACGTTTCACCAAATACGAATAATTAAAACCACGCCAAAAGATTATTCATTCAAGTACAACTCATGGTACACTACATGAACCAAAAGAACAATAAATAAATTTTGAAGAATTAATAGAACAACTAACAGCGACACAAAACGTTCAACATAATATTAACATTGGACCATGCTGCCATAATTGACCAACAAGAACAAACGAAATTATTATTATGTAATATCAGATAAATCAAATTATGACAACAAAATCCCATCAACATAATGAACAAACTTTAAGTGATCACACCTAATCTAAACTTAAATATTTCAACCTAAGCTAAGACAAAAACAAATGAAAAACGCGAATACAAAGTCTAAAAATCGAAGTAGCGGCAGGTCTGGAACAGGAGCTCAGGCCTATTCGTATATGTAGAAAAATAATGATCACCTACACTATGCGTCACTTACGTTAAATATTAACCGAATAACAAGATCTTTTCCGAAGAACTATAAATATTCGATAGCATATCTAAAATGAGTGGCCTATACACTAAGCTCACCCTCCCCTTATAGAAAATAACAACCCCATTAAATAGCTAGATTTTTAAAACCTTCTTTTCTTCATGAAGTTTCTTTTTTTAATATATAAAATGTTTATAAACTACTTATTACGAATCTGCAAATAAGAGCTGGATTAATCCATTCGAGAGAAAAACAAAAATTAATAGAACTTGACTAAACCTAATAAGCATAACATGAAACCAATAAGCGTTCTCGAATCCACCGACTCATAAAATACTAAACCAATACGATCGTGCTAAGAAAAAGCACATCTCATGAGGATGCATATGTCCTATTATGAGATCCGACAAGTAATGCTCAAACCAAACGAATATCTCGAACGATTGTTGATTAAATGAAAATACCATAGCTTAAGTCAAAAGTCCATGACAAACAAAAATAAATAAAATGTAAGAATAAGTTATCAAACTATGCCATATATAGACAAACATTAAGTTACCCATCATACAAAAATAAAAATAAATTTATATATAGAGACAATAATAATTATTTGTTGCCAAAGACGCTGACATAACATATCAACTACAAATGACGATAGAAGTTCATGACGAGTTGTGAATAAAGTAAGGCATAGGACAGATCAAGGGAAACAAACGCCAAGTTACTATAAAATAATATTTTTAAACACGCAATCTGAACGGTTTCAGAGAATTATGGTGAAATATTAAATCACGTCTGGAGCTTCCATCTATCTTACGTAGTAAATAATTATTATTAGATAGCCTTCGAATAACACGAAACGGACCTTTATATGGACGCGATAACTTCTGACCAACATTTGTTATTCTTTTAGGATTATATACCAAGACTAAGCTACCTGGATCGAACGTTACGAACCTGACTTTCCTGTCATAATATTCCTTTTGAGTCATTTGCGATTTACGAATATTTCTCAACGCACAAGAGATCATTCTAATATTAGCATTATTGCGAGCAGCAATATCCAAATCATTACGATTAGATACAATATCAACATCAGAACGCAAAATTGGGTCTCTAGCAAAAACAATAGTGTAAGGAATCGTATTTGATGACGCCTGTCTCGATATATTATACGCGTACGTTGACATGGGCAAATACATGCACCAATCTGCTTGACTCTCGTTTGTATACATCGCTAAACTCTGAGATATAGTGCTATTAAAACGTTCCACGAGTCCAATGGTCTGAGGATGCCTAGTTGCAGCAACCGATAACGTGGAATCAAAAAAAACTATCGTATTTTTAACCATGTGTGATGTGAAAATTGATCCACGATCTACAATGACTTCATTTACCATACCAAATTTACAGAAGATCTCTTGAGTAAGAAAATCACTAACGGCCTGAGCAGTTGCACTTGGGACTGCTCTAGTTATCGCGTATTTCGATAAATACTCTAAACAAACTATGATGTATTTGTTTCCTAAATCCGAGGTCGGAAGAGGTCCTAATATGTCAAGGGCTATTTTATCAAAAAGATGATTGACTTCAATCGGTTGCATCGGAGCAATCAAATACGATCTCTTCCTCTCTTGACATTCCTTACAACTTTCGATATATCTAGAAATTTTCTTTTCAGCATCAAGAATAAAATATCTGTCCCTAAATTTACATAAAGTCTTCGTAAGACCAAAATGCGCTCCATTCCAAGGATCATCATGAATTTCCTTCATAACGTCATTAAATGAAGCTTGAGGAACAACCAAACGATCAACATATCTGTTACCTATCCTACACCTGTGAAAGAGCTTATTGTCTCTAGTAAGAAAACCTTTATAGTTTAGCCGAGATCTAGAAGCAATCCTTGAAACTTGTTCAGTGCAAAAACTATCAACGCTTTGATCAAATTCAAAACGAGAAGCTTCAATCCTGTATAACTCTAAACCATCCTCAACTACATCCTTAGGAGAGGTCTCCTTAACATCAACATCCTCAATTAATGGATTCCTGCTTAGGAAATCAGCAATTTGGTTATCTTTGCCCGAACAATATACTATATCAAAATCATATTGTTGAATCGCTAAAGACCAACGAGCTAAACGCCCATTCATATCCTTTTTAGTACGGAGCCATACCAAAGCTTTGTGATCCGTCACGACGTCAAATTTCATTCCCCATAGTAAATGCTTAAAATAATTAAGAGCCCACACTAGAGCCAAACATTCCTTTTCGGTAATCGTATACCTGGTCTCACAATCAGAGAGCTTACGCGACGCGAAAGCAATCGGAAATATTTTATCATCACCCTGCAATAAACAAGCACCTAATGCTTTATCACTAGCATCGACAAATAATCTTGTAACTATGCCTTCGCCATTCGAAAAATGTCTTAATAAAGGGGGGTTCTGAATAAGAGAAAGAATTTTAGAAAATGCATGTTGCTGTAGTTCTGTCCAAATAAATTTGACACCCTTCTTCATCAACCTTGTTAGAGGCATAGCCAAATCCGCATAATTATCTAAGAATTTTCTATAATATGAAAAGAGTCCTAAAATAGATTTAAGTTCTTTAGTCGATTTTGGCACTTGGATCTTCATAATCTTTTCAAACTGTGATTGATCTGGTCGAATTCCCTGACCCGTTATTTCATAACCAAGAACGGAAACTTTTTCAAAACCAAATTTGCACTTACTAGGTTTAAGTGTCAAATTACATTCTTTAATTCTATATAAGATTTCATTTAAAGATAAAGAAAATTCTTCAAATGTTTCCCCATAAACCAATATGTTGTCAATATAAACAATAGCATTCCGATATTTCATGCCCCCTAAAACACTATCCATAACCCGCTGGAAAATCGCACCACTTGTTTTAAGGCCGAACGGCATGACGTTAAATTCATACAATCCCGAAGGGGTAACAAAAGCAGTTTTATGCTTATCAGATTCCTTGATTCTCAACTGCCAATATCCACTATTTAAATCCAGATCCGCAAAATATTTGGCTTTAGCTAGATATAAAATTATGTCATCTATTCTGGGTAAAGGATATGAATCGGTAATTACTTTTTTATTCAATGACCTATAATCAATGCAGAATCGCCACGTGTCATCAGGTTTCTTGACCAAGACAACCGGGGATGCATATGCACTTCGCGACTCACGAATGATTCCATTTTCCAACATCTCACTCACTTGTTCCCTAATTATACTGTGTTGATGGTGTGAAACTCTATAAGGAGCTTTATGAATAGGAGTCTCGTCTGAAGTATTTATTTCAACTTCCATTAATGAACATGCCCCTAAATTCTTCGAATCAAACGCAAACTGCTTTTCATATTTGCCCAGTAATTCTGACAACTTACTTTTCTGATCTGATAATAAAGCATCAGAAATATTAAAATTATTACATTTCGTGTTATTCGTTAGGATCGTATCCTTTTTTAAATCGTCCAAATTTTCATTTATTGATTCTACCGTATTAAGAAAATAGATATAATCACCTTTCGGTAACGGCAATAAATGTTCGGACTCAGTCCCGGACTGAACATAATCAAGTGAAAACGCCGCGATTTTTGTATCATTTCTGAACCATACCTTATTCCTATCCAGTTCAATGAACTGTTTATCAAAGTTGACAATGGCCTTTACTGCATATAAAAAATCCTGCCCTAAAATTATATCAGGTACTAAATCGCACACAACAACAAATGCATGATTATAAACAATGCTATTTATTGTAATGTCCAATATAACAGAACATTCAGCTAATAACCTAATCCCATTCACCGTACGCAAACAAGAGGCGTTATCATTATATGCGTGTGACGGAATGAATTTATCCACTTTTTCAAGAAACGAAGAAGAAATCACAGAAATTGTGGCACCTGAATCAATCAACGCATTATGCACTACACCGTACAAATCAACACAAATAATAGGAGAAACGGGACGACTAAAATGACCGTCTACCAATGTAGTCCCATTCACTGGCGACGCTGAAAGTTTGGGTCATTACCCTGTATATTTCCAACGTTATCACGCGAACCGCTTCTTAAATTATACCGGTTTTGAGTGTATTGGGGTCTTGACGATCTCGCATCATTGCGGGGTCGGTTTGATCCAAAGTTAGTAGTACGTGGAGAAGATGGACTCCTCGGCGGCCAACTAGAAGATCTATTTTGCGGCGTGGAGTATAATTCCTGCGGTGAGGCTTGCGCACTACGCTGCCCAATATTTTCACTGGGATAACCATCACCCATTGAATTCGTATAACTGCTGGGCTCGCCACATCGAGTCGAGGTTATCTTCACTGGCAACGATAATTCAGTGTGTGTGGCCATAAAGAGCATCGAATACTCCATGCAGGTTTGTTTGAGGGTAGCGAAATCTTTGTATAATTGAGTTCCGAAATTACGTTTAAAAAAAGATGACATACCAGTCAAACATTGCTTAATTATTATTTTCTGGTCTGAAATCTTAGCCTTTCCGGCAAGAGATTCCACACGATACACATAGTCCATCAGAGGCTCATTATAATCTTGACGAGACTTATAAAACAACGAAGCATGGTCTATAGGAGACGGGAATTCTAAACAAATCGCTTTTTTAATATCCTCATATTTCGTAGAGGACGATTTTGTCAAATTATAATAGCTGAGAGCCGGCCCACATAGATAAGTAGCCAACACTAACGTTTTTACATCGTCACTCCAACTATTTATAGCGGCGATTATCTCGAATTGCGAGAAGAAGTCCTCCGCGGACGAATTCAGACCGTTATACTTATCAGACATAATTCAACTTTTTTTAACAAAATAATATCAATTGTACATCACCAAGGCATCAATGCAGAGAGACCTTTCCATGGTGTCTCATCATCATTCTAATGGCTGCAATCGCTGCATTGGCCATCTCATTCAATATTAATTTCTTTATTCACAGTCTTTTCTTAGACTTTTTTCTGGAAAACTTAATATGGTGCATAAAAAGGATTTAAGATTAAACACGTCTTCCTCTGCGTCCGCGTTCAGTCGAAGCTAAACAAAGGTAACAAAATTAAATTGCTTCATAGCTGCGATCCGTGCTGTGATATTTGCTGTTGATTCTACAAGGCAAATAATCAGGCAAATAATATAGCAAAGAAAAAAAAATACGTAACTGGAGGTACCGATTTCTTCATAAGTCTACACCATGTCAGGTGGACGTAGCTCTTTGAAGATGGGAGGCACTCGCTTCTAGCGCATAAATCCGTAGCTAAATAATGACTCCAATATTAGATTACAATATTTTTGTATTATCTTTTCTTCATTTCAATCCCTAATCCACACCATTATTTTCTTCAGCCCATCATTCTCTGACTCACTACGTCTAATTAGCTTTTTTACGATATATAGGGCGAATATCGAGTGCCAGCAACAACAAACAAAGGGAAAAGTGCGCGGAGACTGCATGTAACCAATGCAATCTCCACAGTACCTGCTTTAGAAAATCACAAGATTCATCGGTAATCTATCTAATCAGTAGTAATTAGAACCATGAATGGTTGCCTGGAAGAAATTGCTTTAAAGCAATAAGACCGCCCAATGTTTCAACTCTTTTCTTATGTTCAATATAAAGTCTTGTGTAAATATGTGATGCATGAGGGATGAGATGAGGTGGGTATGATGGTCACCACACACTTCTCACAGTAGCGATAACTGCGGTATCCCATAATCCCACTTGTATAAACCACAGCATAGAAAATGTTGAAATTGAATAATAGAAGACATGTTACGGCATGTAATTGACCGAGCGAGCGAAGAGTCTCTGTTTCAGCTTGGCCAAATTTGCTTTTGTTTGTGGTTTATTTGTTTCACTCTACAGGTCGCGTTTCTCAACCGATTCTCGTGAAATTTTGTGAGCAGGTTCGATAAATTAACCGAATTTTTTTTGTCGAGTCAGTTTTTGGAAATTTTAAAAAATTACGGAGTTATGGGGGTTGCCCGCTTACAAGGTCTACCGCCGAGGCTGTTTTCCTCTACAGGTCACATTTCTTAACCAATAAAATAAATTAAGATAAAATAAGAGAAGACAAAATAAAATGAAATAAAGTCTAAAAATAAAAATCAAGGGGTTGCGGATGTTTGTCGAGAAAAAATATATTTGAAAAGATATATACCTACAGACTCGCGAGGTCTACAGCTCACAGAGCCAATAGTAGGTACACTGGGAGGTTAATTAATGTTACATAAAATTTTGTAGCCTGACTTGATACGCAAATATGAATACCCCTCGGAAATCCATGAAGTAATAACGGAAGATGGATATATATTGGAAATGCATCGCATCCCTTATGGTCGTGAGCAGAACAATGTGCCAGATCCAAATCGACCAGTCGTCATAGCTATGCATGGTTTGTTTGCCTCCTCAGCCGACTGGGTCGTACCAGGACCAGGGACAGCTTTGGGTAAGTGCCGATTTATGCATGGTATCTAGGATATCTGCTATGATAACGCTTATCTTTTAGATATAATTAGCTACTCAGTTATGTTAGTGAAAAAATGTAATGATGGATCTAAGTGATGTAGGTAATAACATCCTATGGAAATAAATGATTTTGACTTTGACTTTATTAAACTTTATCTTTGAATTTTAGGATACACTCTCGCCGACGCTGGTTTTGACGTGTGGCTCGGCAATGCACGTGGAACATTCTATTCGAAACGACATGTTTCTTTGGAACCCGATTCAGATTATGACTACTGGATGTTTAGTTGGGAGGAGATAGGGCGGTTTGATTTGCCCGCTATGATAGACCATGTACTTGCTGTCACTAATAAAACTCGCTTGCACTACATCGGGCACTCGCAAGGCACGACGGCCTTTTGGGTGATGGGCTCTATGCGGCCCGAGTATAACGACAAAATAATAACTATGCAGGCCTATGCGCCTGTAGCTTATTTGCAGTACAATGCAAATCCGGTGTTCTTAGCTATTGCACCGTATGCTAATACTGTAGAAGTTAGTATCCTGTATTATTTTTTACGTCTAACAATCACGGGGACCTTCTTTTTCTCACTTGGGTGGTTTGGGAGAAGTTGTTATACCTACATGATTAGTTGTTTACATTACACGTCGGGAGTTCCGGGTTCGAATCCCGGTGAGATCACTGTCAAACAAAAAATACTTTATGAGACTTTCCCTATAGTTTGGTAAGGACGTAGCAGGCTGAATCACCTGATTGTTCGATAAGAAAGATGATTCCGTGCTTCGGAAGGCACGTTAAGCCGTTTGAAAGTTGTCGTTCGTTACATGAGCCATTTGAGTGGCCCTTTGCGGCGCTATAATACCGACCAGGGTTTCTGAGGTCGGTTTTCGACCTTACAACCCACAGATGAAGAAGCCTTGATTTATATATTTCAGGGTATAGCCCGCTTACTCGGCGTTGGAGTATTGTTATCTCGACCTGCTATAGTATCACTATTTAGTCGCATATTTTGCTCAGACGGTGCTGTCACACAGGAATTGTGTTCAAATCTACTGTTCTTAATAACAGGGCCCAGCAGCGAGAATCAACATAATGCTGTAAGTTTCGAAAACACTCGCATGGAGTATTTTAGTTGGCAGTACCCTACTGTTTGTGTTTGCGTGTGTTATGTCGTAGTAAATTTTGTAAAGTGGTGCAATCTGAGTCGGCGCTAAATGATGCTATCATCTTGGCGCAGTCAATAGGATACTAATTAATTCTGTGATATAGGTCTGCTGTTATTATTGCTTTTGTGGTTTTTAAGTTTTGTTGCTTTGTAGTTAGTAGATAATCGTTTAAAATAACTTTTTCAGACGATGTTTCCGGTGTATTTAGCCCACACGCCTGCTGGTATTGCAGTACGGCAGATAGTTCACTACGGGCAGTTCATCAATCAGAGCCACTTCCGACGTTACAACCATGATATGATGACTAACTGGTTCCTCTACAGAAGCTTTACACCGCCGGCGTATGATCTCAGCAAAGTTACCGCACCGGTGTATATGCACTACGTCGACTACGATGTTTTTGCTGATCTAAGAGATATGGATAGACTTTGGAATGAACTCGGACGTCCGATGGCAAAACTAAAGGTTCCATACGAACCATTCAGTCATCTCGATTTTGCTTGGGGACAGGCTGCGAAAGCTGTACTTTATGACAGGACTGCAGAGATAATGAAAGCTTTTCCTAGTTATTAAAATTAATTACATAATTTGTTGTTTTTTCAATAATTTGAGCAGTGATCATTACCTAATTATTTTAAATGCGAACAAAAAAAATCAGATACAATGCCAACTCAAACGCGGCAATGATCCGGCTTTAAACGATTACCTATGATCATTATTATACCATGCCTATGATAATATCGATGGGTCCTACGAATAACTACGTATCTCTTATGGCTGGTTTACACGTATTAAGTTGTTAAGTAGCAACTAAATTTTAACTAAATTTTAAGCGACTAAATTTTGTTTTGTGTTTACACGTCATTTTAGTAGTTAAGCTCTTTAGTTAGCCCAAGATGGACGATAAACAGCGAATTACCTATTATACATATATATATATATATTTTATACCTATTATATATATTTTTTTATATTATTATTATTATTAAGAACGATTAAGAACGTTTATTTTTGAAGAAAATGGTGGTATGAATAACTACGTATCTATATATATATGTATCCATAGAAGTAGTACGTATCTATCTCATTCGCACTTATTCAAGGTCGTAGCGGCCACCACTGCGCACGTATCTATCTTTTACTCAGTTTTACGCGGGCGGCGGGAGTGTTACGAGGTGGACGTGCGCTTATGAACGCATTCAATAATTTGAGAAATGGCGAGCGAAAGGAGCCAGTTTATGTCTGGCTTACAAAGCAAAACATATAAATAATAATTGTTCATCTAACGAATGTTATTTATTTGTGATAATTGTTATTTAAGTAGAATATTGTAGAAGTATTACCTGAATTTGGTCAAAATTTGTCATTCCGCTGTAAAACTCTGTATTTAGCAAGTTACGTAGTTCTTCGTTGGAATATCTAAAAAAGGTTGTCTGTATCTAGCCAGTTACGTAGCTCTTTGTCGGAATATCTAAAAAAATGTCTTGTATATTCCAGTTACGTGTTTATACGATGGAAAGTTCTAAAATTCTTGAGTGAAGTTACGTAATTATAAGTTAAATAGACACACGTCAAATATTTTTATGTTAGTTTTATTTAATTTGATAATTATTTTTTGTATTTTTGGCCTTTATTTATCGTGTATGTGGTTAACCTGATCAACCCAGGTATCAGAGTTAACTGTCAGCAACTTTAATTTGCATGCGAATCTCATCATTTCTGATTCAATCTCGCAGGGAAACTCCAAGCATAGCCCTTTCCTTTGCCCTTTGGGTGAACTTGAACTTTGGATGACTTTTTATGAGGCCTTTCGTCCTGTTGAAGACTTTCGTCCTGAGTCATTGCGGTACCTAATAGGGAAGAAAAGATGTTACGTAGCTTCCCGAAAATTGCCCAGCCGATTTGGATTCGACGATTGACCTCTTTCTCGAAGTTGGATCTGCCTAGCTGGATCGTTTGTCCTAATCTAAATAAAATAATAATTGTCTTATCTTATAATCGTACGTATAATCTTGGCGTCGAAGTCCGAGGAATAAGTCCGTAAGTGCCATTTACGTAAAATGTTCTTGCTATGTTTTGCACGTATCTTTTTTTTGTCTCGAAAACCTTTAGATTAATAATAAAACTAAAAATACTCAACTAAACTTCGAGCTTACTAGAAGCACTGTGCATATTTTCAAGTTCGTAGTTTTCGCGTTATCAGAGATATGACTCGACCAACTTATGATAACTTTGTAATCGTTCTCCTGTAAAAACAGTGATTTTGAGATACGGAGTTATTCGTAGGACCCATCGATATATAGTCTCGCTTACTGAAACGTGGTTGATTATGTGACTTCTTTATCTTTATTATATATAGGTATAATACTTGTTTCAAAAATTCATTTTTTTTGCGGATGAATTGTGAAAGTTTATAAAACTTGTGGCGAATGGGGGATTTTCCGAGAGCCAACTAAAAAAATGTTTCATAAAACTTCGGTAGATGGCGTTGACGATTCGTGGATCCGAAGAAATCCGGCGAGTCACCCAGGGCCATCATAAAACGATTTAAAATAAGAATCCACGAAGTACACCTGGCGCCATCTATCGTCTTAATTAGAACTATAATTTTAATTTTTTAAAGAGAATAATTTAAGATGGCAACATTAATTTCATCCTCTTAGTGACTGACGACCACGTGAAAACCTGTGTATCACTCATTCGTTTGTGTTTTTTAATTTTCCATCCCGCTTACTTATTAGGCGAATGAGCACTGACCTCTATAGATACCACATAGAGGTCAGTGCTAATGAGTGACTAGTATTATGTGCTATTATACTATGTGTTCCGAGATGCGCTGAAATCGATTAAAGTACACCTAATCGCGTACCGAATTACTGTCAGCAGGCAAAACTCATTCGTTTTTTGCTTTTCTGATCGCTGACGCCGCTGAAAGGCTGATTCAGAATGTGCCCATAGTGGCATCCACGGAATATAAAACAAGGTGGCATCAGGGCCCCGTTTCACGAAGCAACAAGTTACTATTAACAAGTTACAATTTGATATATATTGCGTAGCCAATTTGCCTAAACTGTAAGCCCTTATCGTTTTATCTCATCGTCACGCAATGTACGTCGAATTGTACTTGTAATTTGTAACTTGTAGCTTCGTGAAACGGCCCCCAGTCAGGGCGCATTCCGAATTAGACTTTCAGCACTGTCAGCGATAAAAAAAGAAAAAAATGTATGGCTGACAGTGATTCGGACCGCGATTACGGATACTTTGATCGATTTCAGCGCCTTTCGGAATGCAGGGTGTTTGTCTTTCTTTAGAGTTTATTTTTAACAAATAGGAAAGCAGATTTCTTATTTTTTGTGTAATATAGTGCCATATTCTTCGATCACAGAAAGGGATCGAAGGCCATATTACAGCAGTATGCTATTTTCCTGTTACATTTGACCATCGCCCACTGGCAACACTTGGGTCTGTCACTGTCACTGTCAGACGTTAGTCAGGGCGTATTCCGATTCAGACTTTCAGCGCTGTCAGCGATCAGAAAAGCAAAAAAATGTATGAGTTTTGACAGCTGACAGTAATTTGGATCGCGATTATGGGGGTGCTTTAATCGATTTCAGCGCGTTTCGGAACGCAGGGTCAGTCTGTGTCAGTGCTGCGCTGCTTGCTGAATGCTGCTGATACATGTATGTGCTTGATAGATATTTGCTGCAGACTGGACTGAGTTCTGTTCTGTAATTTCTGTGCTATTTATTCATTTTCATTGTGTGGCACCATGCGATTACGCTGTCTAGTACTAGCAGGTTATAATGTTTATTCATTGGTAATGTTCTAACAACGGAAGTGTCTGTTTGTGTCAGATCACGGCTCAGGCACGGAAATTCACGGAATTCTCGCTGAAGGTACTGTGGAGCACTGTGGAGCTAGAGCATTTTATGCTTGGAACCTTGTGACCATCATCACCGAAAGATAGAGCCAGGAGCACGGAGGCAAATACAAAGAGGAGGTGCCTTGTCTCCGTGAGTAACAGTGTGCTGTGAAGATAGAACTCTAGCAAAATGTGTGGGGGCTTTACGTGTTCGAAGAACGCTTTAATTGCGTTAAATATTCTTTACGTGGTGAGTTTTGTTTGTGTAAATATTTTTGATATATTTCTGATAAAGGACCCCAATGGCCTTTTCGTCACTTTATCTTGTTTTAGATAAGGTCTTATGTAAACATGAATAACAAACATTGTGATAAGTAAAGACGACAGTACTCAATAAAAAAATACGACTTTGTGAAGATGTAGATTCCTAATAATTTTATTGGCAGGTGGTGGCGTCGATTCTCATATCGGTGGCGGTGTACGGGCAGGCGTCGTCGTTGGTCACCAATCTACCGATAGTGGGTGGCATTTTGGCCTGTGGGGTGTTCCTTGTCTTGGTGTCTTTCCTGGGTCTGGCTGGAGCTGTAAAACATCATCAAGTCATGCTGTTTTTTGTATCCTTTTCAACCATCAGAAAATGTT
Source organism: Carpatolechia fugitivella (assembly GCA_951230895.1). Taxonomy (NCBI): domain Eukaryota; kingdom Metazoa; phylum Arthropoda; class Insecta; order Lepidoptera; family Gelechiidae; genus Carpatolechia; species Carpatolechia fugitivella. The sequence continues at coordinate 5,727,296 of OX579655.1, read as the reverse complement.
TAATTGTGTTATTCAGTTCATATTATTCTAATTACCTAGATACTTGATTTCCTCAGAAATAATCTTATTGCAGATGCATCAAGATCATATGTTTTGCATGCATTAAAGATGTTCTAAAATAATTGGTTTTTGAAATAAATTATACCTATTAGTAAAAAAATGCAATACAATAACAGTTATCATGATTTAAAAATGTATAAACAACATTACAAACAGACAAGAACACATTTTTTCATAAACATCTTCATGTGCCAAGACTGTTTTTAAAGTTCCTACAAAAAATCAAAAATAGTTTCCCAACTGTTGCATTGCAATTTGAAGTCATAAGAATTGTGTAAGAAATAATTTATTACAAGCATTTGCTAGCATATGAAACACATTACTGTGAAATAGTTGCATAATTTTCTGAGCATATAAACCTCAGTACATGGTGATTCTGTTCCTGCTGTTCCTGGTTCAGTTCTCCGTGGCCTGTGCCTGCTTGGCCGTCAACTCCGAGCAGCAGGAAATGTTAGCACAACAGGTAGGTTCTATTCTACTACATCTACACCGTTACTCACTTTTCTTTTCTTGCTTTGTTACACACAAAAATCAATAAGGTCCAAATACTTATTAAATAATGTAATCCTAAACAGACTCATTGCTTCTATCTTGGTAAATAAAAGGGTTTGTCATGATTGACAGTGTAAATAACATTAACTCATCTATACAAGTACCTATATATATATATATTTATTTTAATCTTATCCAACCTGATTTCAGATTCTAGAATTTTTGTAGATAGCACCATGTATCATATTTTCATAATTTGTCATTTATGATTGGAGGTAGGGTTGCCAGGTCTTAAAACTTTCGGTTTTAGCTTTAGCCGGACTGACCAGCCAGATTAGTTGGACATTTAGGATACCCTTAATTTTTTGTCTTCGTATAATGTTTTTTTATGGTGTAACAGTTTACTGGTACCCATCTTTAAAAATAAGGGTGATGTACAAGTATGCAATAACTATAGAGGAATAAAGCTTATGTTACATACCATGAAAGTTTGGGAGAAAATAATTGAAAGAAGGATACGAGAAGAGAGTGAAATAACCCAGAACCAGTTTGGATTTATGCCTGGTCGAAGAATGACGGATGCCATTTTTACACTTCGCATATTATGCGAAAAATACAGACGGGTGCACAAAAACCTGCACATGATGTTCGTAGAAGGCATACGATCGTGTTCCTCGTGAGGTTTTGTGGTGGGCCTTGAAAGAAAAATGCGTGCCTGGGAAGTATGTAGAGTTAATTCGTGCAATGTATCGAACATTCCACACACGGGTACGGTCAGCTGCCGGGACTAGTGACGAGTTCGGTGTGGCTGTTGGCTTACACCAAGGGTCGGCTCTAAGTGCTTACCTCGCCCTAATTGTAATGGACGCGTTGACGTCGGACATACAGGAAGAGGCACCCTGGTGTATGCTCTTTGCTGATGACATTGTTCTCGTCGGTGAAGATGGAGCCGAGGTCCAGAACAGACTGGTGAAATGGCAACAGAAACTGGAGAATGTGGGGTTAAAAATCAGACGAACCAAAACAGAGTACTTGTTCTGTGATTTTGGCGGTCTCTCCAGCTCTGTAGCCTTGTCCCTTGATGAGGTTCCATTATCGGTCTGTTCCGATTTTAAGTACCTCGGTTCACTGATTCAGGAAGATGGCGAGATAGACCGGGATGTAAAGCATAGAATTAACTCAGGATGGATGAAATGGCGGCAGGTCACGGGAACAACATGCGACCCCCGAATGCCTCTTAAGTTAAAAGGCTAAATTTATAAGACAATTATACGACCTGTCGTCATGTATGGATCGGAGTGTTGGGCCATCAAAGGGATGGATGAAAGACGACTTCATGCTAGTGAAATGAGAATGCTGAGATGGATGTGTGGAGTAACAAGAATGGATAAGATTAGGAATGAATATATAAGAGGAAGTTTGAAAGTTGCGCCAGTGATAGATAAAATGAGAGGAAATCGTCTTACCTGGTATGGGCACGTAATGCGGAGAAATGAATGTTACGTAAGGTTAGTATCTCCTTCCATGTCTTATTTGGTAAACAAACCACTTACCTCGACAAAATCTTAAGTTTATGGGCTGATCACACTATAGAACTAGCCCAAAATATTTATACACCTGAAACAAACATTTATCAAGCATTCACTCACAAATTCTGTTAGAATTAATCATCGAAAACTTAAGTTTTTCGCAAAATTATCAATAAATCGTTCTAACCTCAAACCATATTTCGATCGGGTATCTCTACATTATCTTTGGATTTTAGAGATGATGTATATCACGCACTCATACACAATTCAATTATTTAATCGGAATAGACTGGTTGAATCTTTAAAAATATAAGTAGACAGAGAAAAATAGATTCGACAAATAAGTGGTCAGACGTGACGTCTCTATCCATTGCAATTAAAAATGTATGTTAAATGTTATAATGAATGAATCACGGGCGCGTTCCGATACACGTTTAAGTGACTTTCGAATCAAACTGTCAGCGCCGTCAGCGATCAGATTGTATGGGTTTCGCCTGCTGACAGTAATTCGGTACGCGCTTTGAGTGCGCTGAAATCGATTTAAGCACCCGTAATCGCGTTCCGAATTACTGTCAGCTGTCATAACTCATACTTTTTTGCTTTTCTGATCGCTGACAGTGCTGAAAGTCTGATTCGGAATGCGCCCCACGTCGCACTCACGCGCCGCGCCGCCGCCGCCGCCCGCCTCGAGTCGAGTCAACTCGAGTTGCGACTCGAGTTGACTACCATTTCAACTCGACCTACTCTAGACAAAGCGAGTTAAGTGTTAACCCATCACTACAATAAATACGTCAATGATGACAAATTAGAGTAAGAGATATACGACGTAGGATATTCCGAAATGCTTGTAATCACCAATTACAATTAATCACCAATTCAATTACATTCAATTAAATCAATGAAATCTATTATTTGGAAGCACTATTTTGTGTCTATGGTCACCTTATCGCCATGTTTGTTTACCAAATAAGACACCGAAGGAGATACTAACTTTAGGGAAAAAGGTATTGAATTTGAATGTGGATGGATATGTTGGGAGAGGACGACCAAAGAAAAGATGGATGGATTGTGTAAAAGATGATATGTTCAGGAAGGATGTGAGTGTTGAAATGACGGCTGATAGGGATGAATGGAGGAAGAAAACATACTGCGCCGACCCCAAATGATGGGATAAGGGCAAGCGAATGATGATAATATTTTTTTCTAAGTAAAACAAGGCTTTTTATCATTTACCATCAAATCTTCTGAAATTTTAATGAAACAACAATAAAATTGACAAATGTAAAAAGCCGGACAGGCCAGACACAGTATAATTTAGCTAGACATATAACCAAAAAGCTTGACTGTGTCTGGCTTTATCTGGATGCCAGACATCCTAATTGGAGGCAAAAGCTCAAGTTCATAAAGAATGGAACATAATTAAATGATGAGTTAACTTTAGAACGAAGCCACACAGATAATAAGACTTATGATGATTTGATTGATTGTACGCTTTTTGCGGAAGAAATTGCGTAAGAGCAGATAATGGAAACCTGAATTCCTTAGTTACATAAACAATCCCGAGTTTTCAAGTGTCAATTATTTTAGCAATATACTAAACATATTGCAATTAAACAGTTTGTGCAGACTTGTCATTACACTCTGTATTTAGGGATTTTTAGAAAATAAATACCTAAAGATTGTTTAATTTAAAACTGTGCAATTATTTTACCAGGGCTGGAATAAGGTGGATATGGATGTTAGAGGTCAAGTCCAGGAGCGCTTTCAATGCTGTGCATTCAGGTCCCGAGATGCCGCAGACAACACTACTGCACCCTATCCGCCATGTAATGATGTAAGTTATTATTTACTTTGTATTTATTTCAAGGCAATAGCTGAAAAACAGCGCTGTGTTGTAGTGTCTACTCAGTGAGCACTGCAATGCAGCATAGTGCTGAGCCATTGCCTTTTTGTGGTGCGCGGGATGGAGCGCACGCTGCGCACGTTCATTATTGTATATTTTAATGTTATTTTATTTTGTTGATGTGCCTTTTTTATTTTTATTTGATTTGTACCTACTGTGTGTGTTTTGTTTTGTGTACCGTGATGTCTTATTATTATTTTAATATACATGGATTTATGGTGTGCTCCTTGTGAGCTATCTAAAGCCCTACTCACCCTTTTGAGGAGACATACGATAAAAATAAAAACATGCAATAAAAAGAACAAAGTATTCAGTTAGGTAGCCTTATTTTTATATAGCAATTTCTTCTATGCAACCTTTAGATAAGTACAGGAAACTTCAGGATAGGATAGGGGTTATGGGATAGTGCAATAAATAATGTTTATGTTGTGCAACAACTTTTACTATAGGGCCAACTCTGTAACTCAACAAAAAAAATCAGCTGATTCATACAAATTGTCAATACCTATATTGTCTTTTCCTTACATGCTGTATATATCTTTTTATCTCATTGAATTTGCCATGAGCTTATTAAATCTCTGCACTTCGGAAGTAAATACTCTAAAACCCTGTTAAATAAATTTTATAGTCGAGTTAAATATTTGTTATTCAGGTAGTTATAGCTTGTGTTGAAAATTTTAAGCCCTAATCCAATGGTGTTTGCCTTACAGGCTACGCGTCTACTGTCTTGCTTGTGTCTAAAGGGACACGTTTGTTTGATTGACTTCAAAATGTATTTTCATGTTCCAGCAACTTTGCTGCCCCACAATGGCCTCTCCAGGTTGTCAGTGTGAACCTTGCATGGATAAGCTGAAGGAAACCATTAACTATGCTTTCAAACTCTGCGGCGGCATTGGACTCTTCTTTAGCTACACTGAGGTATGACCATTCATTTCCTCATTTCCAGGAAACATTTGATTTACAGCTACTTAAATAGTGTCATTTGATAAGAAATGATGACTCAAGGTTACTTGATAACATAACTTATCAATTTGTTTTTGTATTTTGTAACATATCTGAATCGACACTTCCTTTAATACTCTTTACTCGATTATTGCTTGAAATATTCATGCAATGCACTATACAGTTGTGCTTGTGAACAACAAAGGTCGGGTATTTTAATATAACATTTCGATTGAGCAAGTTTTCAGTTACAGTATCTAGATTTTCGTAACATTTTTTCGATCTATTTTAATTACTAGAATGTCATCAGATTTAATAATTATAAAGCAGAAAATGAACATTTTTGTTGATCTTGGACAGAACTGGAACCTGCATCTCCTTAGGTATCCGGGCCAGAAACAGGCGCATTACCAAGTATGCCACCAAGCTCTGTGAAAGGTGCTTTTTGCTTTAATGTCAAAAGTCAAAGTCAAAGTCAATTTTTTTTATTCGAATTGAAATTTTTACAAATCATTTTTCGACGTCAAAGCTATCATGGATGGCACGTTCACTACCAGTGTACGCCCTCTGTGGAGAAGAACGGCCAGAAGAAACTCCTGCTCGGAGTGTTTTCATTTTCTGCTTTATAATTTCGTTAACAGACGTAATCTGTAACAATAATAATTTGTCATCAGATTTATTTCATTGAGGCTAATTAATATTGGTAAGGTAGAACTTGTCATTTGTGACAATAGGGGATCGGACTACTTTTATTTTATAAATCCACACTTCTTAGTTTCTGCTATCGAACACTAAAATAATCTTTAAAACTGAGAGGCACGTATCCACTTGTGACGTCATTTGTTAGTAACGCCATATAATCTCCATACAAAAAATCGTTTTTGAAAGAGACAGACATATTGAAACTTTAAAAAGTCACTGTAAATTCGTTTTTCAACCGATTTTGTTTTTTTTTTCGCGAATCGTCTGCTACTAATCTATATTTTAAAAATAATTCATAAAATATGGTAAATTTAGGAACAGACCGATCCCCTATTGTATCATTGTAATATTACCAAACTTCAGTTTACTGTAGTTGAGTCAGCTCCTTCATTAAGTAATTTTGTTGAATGTTCGAACCTCAATGAACTAATTTCGTATTGTAACCATCTCTGGATGTATGTTTGTGACTAACATAGGCCGATTACTTTCCAGTTTCTGGGTGTATGGTTGACAGTAAGATATCGTAACCAAAAGGATCCGCGTGCTAACCCCAGTGCATTTCTCTGAATGATCTGACGATACGGACTCACGGCATTTATCTTTTGAGGTGGTTTGGTGTTTCGCGCATGTGTCTTTCTTAAGTTGAAGCTATAATTTATTAAATATTAACAACTCGTACATTATATCCGTTTACAATAAATTATCTTTTGGTTTAAATATTATAGCTTCAACTACAAAACATATAAACGTCGTCGTGCCATCGTTGTGATGTATCATAAACTCACTGCGCGCTTAGCAAACCATTTTCTTAATTGATAACATTTTAAATAAGTATTTATTCAACTAAACAAAGTCCAGATAAAAAACTACAAGGGCTTCTTATTTACAATAATGTTAAATGATATTTTTTTCCCGTGACGTTATTTTTAGGATTCTATAACAAAAGCATTGCGTCTTTCTCTGTCTTATGGACAGACGTCCGTCAAAATTGACGTACGGTTACAGTGCGACAGAAAAGAGTAAAAATTAAATCATGATGGAACTAAATTCTTCACAAAGGCAACACCAGATAAACTGGCAGTGATTGGTAGTCAAAAACAGGAAGTTGCAATGATTGGCTGAAACATCACCAGTGTTGCCAACTAACTCCGTAGAGCGCCCTCATTTTATGTCTACTCTTTTCTGTCGTACTAAACATCATCGTAGTTAAACCTGGCTTACATTGCTAAGTGACTTGTTATTTTGAACCGCTTAAAAGAAGATTTTCAAAGTTTTTTGCAGTGGTTTACTTAATAAAAATGAAATGTTATCAATTAAAATCGCAATCACTGCTTTTATGGTGTAAGGGCGCGTTTATATGACACGAAAACTTTCGTGTCGTCTAACTGCAGCCTAATGATTTTTATCGCCAACGCTGTAAATAATTACCACTGCTATAAATGTGTGTTATGTGCCTCCCTACCAAAAACTTGTATTTAAGTGTGGATCGGCTTTGACTTGATACTTTGAATTTTTATATTGAACCCATAAAAAGCAAATTCATTAGCATTTTATCGATGCTAATAATTGTATAGTACTTATACAATCTTTATTCCTGTTGGGAATCTTGTATTCCATTGAAGATTCATCTAAACTATACATGTTATGGTTGTCCCTTTGGTTAATAGAGAAAAACTGTGTTTGATCCCTTGAAGAAATAGGAAGATTAGTATACAAGACCACCAAGATTATAAGATAGTAAGTAGATTTATTGTTTTAAAATGTTCAATCTACAGGATATTATCATCCATCACTATATACGATTGAGAGATCTATTGTTGTATTATGTTTTTAATATAGCGACACTTATTTATAGCATGCTTGTTATGACGAAATTATGTCTATAAAATTTACTATAGCACGTAAATTGCTCATGCATGTTCTGTATGCATGCAATGGCCTTTAATATAAGTATCTATACACACAACTCAAGTGAATCTGATATTGTGTCGTTTTCATACGAGAATTTTGAATATAATAAATTGGAAAAAGACAGAGATTAAATGATGGGTAACTAATAACTGCTTTACTAATAGATAGGTACAGTAGCCAGCACGGCTGGCCATGGCCACCTGCCATTAAGTTGAATACCATATCTACTGCTACGGAATAAAGGTGCTCTCAAGGTCAAAGTGTCTAGTTGCATGTGCTGGTTATCGTACATTACATCTTGCTTTTTACCGAGGGTATTTTTGATTAAAGATCAGCTCTCACCGGGACCAAACGCGTCGCAATACTATTTTTTGTCATTTTTTCTAAATAAAGTGTTCCAGATGACATTGGAAAAATATTTTATAGGATACATTTCCAGGCATTTATGTATGTCAATCTCGATTATCTGACAAGTGTGAATCACCTTTTTTCTGCCATACATATTTTTCGTAATTTTTTAATGTTATTAATCGGGGATTTTCATACAGCTCTAAAAAATAAAAATAATAGTTCTATTTAAGACGATAGATGGCGCCAGGTGTACTTCGTGGATTCTTTTTTTATAATATGGTCTTCTATGGATTTCTTCGGATCCACGAATCGGCAACGCCATCTATCGAAGTTTTATGAACAATTTTTTTTTTATTGGCTTTTGGAAAATCCCCTTTGAAATGAAGTACGTGTGAGTGAAGTACGCTTGTAATCTATTTTCTATACTACGATCATTCATTCGCTGCAAACATACAGCCTGTCAAGTTTAAATTGGCGCGTGGCCACAGAATTAATATAGGCGTGGCAAGAAAATGAACAATTTTTTTTTGTTCGTGGTTTTATACGCGATGCTGATATACCATCTTGTGTGACTATTACCGCCGCCGCCAGTGGAACGCCAACTTACCCTGCGTTCCGAAACACGCCGAAATCGATTTTAGCGCATTCAAAGCCCGTACAGAATTACTGACAGCAGCAGCGGGTGAAACCCATAATTTTTTGGATTTTCTAATCTACGGCGCTGAAAGTTGATATGTCATATGTATGTCTTTATTTGTAAACTTATTTATTCATTCGTAAACAATAAAATTGTGTTCGAAATAATTACATAGGTTACATTAAATACACCCTTATACTTGACAAACTGTAGTCTGCTGTGGATCGTGGGCAAGGTGCAGCACCCATTCACTGTTCTGTGCATGCAACGCCCTTTATCTGCGCCATACCTAACTCGTGAGCAGGGAAAAGAGAGCAGCATCGCTGTAATACCGTTTGATGATCCGCCATAGTCTGCAGCTAATCAATCATGGTACAGTTGGTGTCTTTCTATGCACAGGTTGCGAGGCGGGTTCGTGGGGTCGATTGGTTGTGAACTGATCTTTAGAGATGTATATGTAACTTGTAAAGTCGTACATAATGTCTTTTATTTTGAATTTATATAACTTAATTTCTTTGAGTTAGATATAATATAAAGAACACTAAATAATAATAAAAAAAGGTTATCTCATCATATATGAAAACGGCACAAATGACATGACGTTTGAAGTTACTGATAATAATAATAATAATGTGTTAATTTGCAGTTATTCGCCGTGTGGCTCGCGCGCCGATACCGCAATCAACCGGACCCGAACTATAAAGAACCCCATGCTATCTTCCCCAGTAGGAAAAGTTATCTTTATTAAATTATAATCTTCCATAATTATCCATAAAGCATGTTTTATATTCTTAGCAAGTTTAACAGTTTAGAAGACTTGACACGGAATCACGAATACCTTGGGCCTAAAACCTAGCTCCTAAGTCTACATTCAGAGACCAATGTTAGCCAAATTTTGACTATCATCAACAGCTCATATACGTCCCCACCGAGGGGCTCGAGCTTTGAATTTCTTCGCAGGAGTGTGCAATGCTCGATAAAATATCGAACTGAGCAAAAAAGCTACAAAAACAGATTAAATTTAAAATAAAAATGACATTTGTTTGTCGTTTGTAAGTTTCCCTTAAGTCACCGACTGTCGGTGACTTGGACTCGGCTGAGTACAATTTAAGGGGTCAATACGCCATTTGACATTTCTAAGAACAATCCTAGCTTTCTTTCGTCTCTGAATGTCGTCTTTACTCTAATTCCTCCTGTTCTTTTGATTATTCCGCTTGTTGAGAATCAAGAACATGCTTTTATATAACGTGTTAGCTAAATAACGGAAAATCTCTCGAGCGTAGCGGTAGCGAGTCTATGAAACTGAACAACGTACGGCTTGGCTAAAAAGTCGTGAAATTAATAGGGGCGCCACCACCTTTGCAGTGTTGCCGTTTTATATGATCCTGCTCTGACTTATGGATATTTCTGAAAGGTAAGATTAGTTCCGATTCAAGACTTTTTGGATAAACTGTATGTTCAACAAATTTTGGGAATTGCAATAAAATATATTTACAAATACATTCACTTGGTTGTACAAAAAAAATATTCCATATTTTTAAAAATGTGCCATTAAACTTATGCAGTCAGAGAATCTGAGAGGTTTTGCGTTTTTAGACAACACATTGTATAGAAAATGTGCCAGGCGCACATATCGAGTATACAGTTGAGCTTATAATTTCAAAATGCTAATATTCAGTCAAGCAACCAAATTAATATGACCATAAATTATCGATATCACAATACCCATAGGTATATTTCATTTCTTGGCAAATGACTGCGAGTTTGGTTAATTTCTGTAATGAATATATTAGGTTAAGAGGATTGTGAAGAAATGCTATCTATTTCACTTTATTCACAATTTTTACTATTATTATTATTTATTAATTAATTATATATTTATTATACTATTAATTATATATTTTACTACTATATATTTCACTATTCTATTTCATTTTTAATATTGTTTCGGGCGATAACTTTTTTACCCCCCTAACCTTTACGGAATGAGACCATTTTGTTCTCATTTGATTCAGTAAACCTTAATCTAAAACATGCGATATTTAGCTGCTTACCTTTAACGTAAGCAATATTAAAATTAAAATCGTACAAGCCTAGTTCTTCATTAAATCTACAAAATATCCAAAAATTATGAAAAATGAACAATTTTTAAGGGGTGAAAAACGTTATCGCTTTTCGTATGAAAATTTACAGCTTCACAATCCTCTTAATTATGCAATAAGAACAATATTGGTTACTGATACAATTAATTGGAAAGTCAGAGAAACTTGCTAAAACTACGGCTGATACATAAATTAAACAAAACGAATATTATTTATTCCTATTTTTGAAACAAGAAGTCTATGAAAGTATACGACGATCCTTAAATTAATTTCATGACTGTAATAGGGAATATGCTCATTTATTAAAAATTCATTAATCGAAATATTTCAAGTTCCAGATAAACACATAAAAAATATTTTTTCAAATATCTTGCTCAGAAACAAAGTTATAAGGCTTCAAAGTTGATGGTTAGACAGAGAGGTCCGACGTGACATGTGACGTCATAATATGTCACGCGGGCTATACATCCGCCATAGAAAATTTTGTTTTCGTAAGAGGGACAGATATATTTGTTTAAAAATGTTGTATCTAGTTTGTTTTTCGATCAATTTCGATTCTGTTTTGACTGTCAGTATTATATTTTTGTATACTTTCAGATGAACCTTGAAAAAAAAAAACTTTTTTTTTTTTTATTTATTCCTATTGTAACAGTACCAATAAGTTATATGTTATGTATTTCATAACTAAAATTGCATATTTCCTAATATATAATAGATTCCACCCAATGTTTGGGTAGAAAAAATTGTACTTCATTTGTTTTTTTTTTTTTAATTTAATATAGTAATGGAATAAAATAGGCCGGCTTGAAAGTTCATTAGATTTCCTAATATAATACTAGCTCTAATGTACTTCAAATGAGCTCGTGTTCTGTTCCATTCCTAAGTAGACTTACGAAGAGGCTTTCAGGTATACTTGATGTTTATGAAATTCGTTTTACGATTAAGTATGTAATTTATTTAGTAAAAGATAATTTATTTTAGATTATATGTATGTATAGGGTTGTTCGAAGTTGTTTATAACGCGTAGCATCTTGACTTTGGGAGCATTTATTTCTTAGTTTATTCACTGTCATAATGAGAGTATTGGAAATTGTGAATATGAAAAATGTGAGCTTAAGTCTAAAGAGATATTTTATTTTTGTTTACGTTTGCTGTTCGTTTTCATATTTCGTGGATAATAACAGTCTAAAATCTTCGAAATGCTGTAGATTTTATTTATTTTCAAAATTAATTATGTGAAAATTCTGTTCATACATCTATAATGTTTAAAGTTAAACTGATATTTATTAGTTATAGCAAATACTAAAAAGGGTTTTATCTAGCTTATAAACAATTTTAACAAATCCTGTACCTACTTATTATTACCAGTGGAACAACGTATAAAATGGCATAATACTTAGTAGAGCCACGTGATCTCGCGATGATTGTTTTAGGAATATTGGCGTGGGTGACTGTGATTAGGATTACTGGTACCCTGATTAATAAGTTGTACATTTTGTGTACTAGTCAGTAGAGTAATGGTTTTAGCCGCATTTGTTTCCTGTAAACTTGCTGCCCAACTAACATGTCATAAAAGTTCTAGATTCAATGAAGAATAAAAATATCTATCTTATTGTATATTTTTGAATTGTATTTTAAGTAAAATATTGTATATCATGTAGGTTAGTTAATTTAGCGCGTATTCGGAGTACGTGTAACTTATTTTTGTTAGGATCTTTTTGACAGATCATGTCAACTTTATAGACTGTTTACTAACTTGGTCACTTAAAAATAAGTTATTATAATAATTTGTACTATAGTACACTGTTAATTTACCCACTGTGCTCATATTTGTCCTACGAAAGTAGAACTAATTCTCCGATCTTCTATTTGTAATAGCTTTAATTAGGTTGCTAGTGCTACTTAGATAATTTTCGTATGAATTTATTTTAGTATGATTTTACATTGAACTCTTAGTTGTAATTTTTTTAGAACTTGTATTTACCTAGTTTGGGTATGTTTTCACGTAATTTAATTCTGGGTTCCAAATGATTCTACCTAACCGATTAATTTCTGTAAATTAGGTAAATTAACATTTTGTCCTTTCTTGAAGATTTATGTACCTATTTATACCAATATAAATATATGTGTAAGAGTTCTGAATAAAGTGTGTTGAGCATTTATATAAGTATATTTTATTTTTAGTATACTTCAAAGTATATTTTTTAAATAAGGTTTTTATTAGGATAATTGCTGGAGCTCTGAGCATATTTTCACCTGTCAATATTAAGAGTAAATCCTGTATTCTACGTTACAAACAGACGGTTTTGGGATTTTCATTTCAAAATCATACAAAATATTGGCATTATTCTGTTTTGGCAACAACGGTGAGAAAGCATATCGTACAGAAGGACTAGAAAAGGTACAAGAGTAAATGTTTGTTGTTACTTACTCAAATATAAGTATTATGACTTTGTCGGTGTGAAACTGAATATTGTAACGTGGGTTAAGATCGTCGATGATGTGGTGGTAGTTGACAGTTTCCCGCGCAAGTTGGCGCGCATGCTCCGCCGCCCGCCCGCTGCGCGCCTGGGCGGACACTACTCGGCGACTGGGTCTCGACAGTCGACAGTCGCGCGCCGCCCGATACAACACCAAGTGCTACACATCGATCCATACAAATACCCAACAAGCTATAATCGTTATTTAGTTTGCAGTGACAGTGTAACCACGATGTCCTTCGACCACGATGAACTACTCGATGAGTAAGTTATGCCTCTTACCGTATGAGGAAAACGCTCTCTACATGCTATGTTCGTTGTTCAATTTTGAGCAATTTGCGACTCTTTCAAGTATTTTATTTGAGTACAGGATTCAGCGTTAAATTGTCTTAGTACTTACACTACATGTAATCAGTAGCCAACCTAAGTACTCTGTCACGTACGTATTGCTTGTTTTTACAGTAAATAGCTCCATACGTAGGTACTAGCCTAGTACTGACTTGTCATATTTCGATAGTAAAAATCAAAATCAAAGTTGGGGAAAGTTTAATTGAAGGTTGTTAAAATTATGCATGGTTCAGTATGTAGCACATAATACTCGATTCTCCGTTTAAAAGTTCCACGTATGTATGACATTGTAGCGTCGGTAAACAACGGGCCATTGATGGTTAATAGGAAGGGAAGCGCCTGAACCTGACACGACCTCCTTCGTGTCATGTTAACCTACTTCTCGTAATGCTGCTCTTTACTTTATTGTAGAAACATTGTATGGTTTCTATTGTTATTGGCAAATTTAAGGAATTTTATAAAGAAATTTCGATAATGTTATTCAATAAGATGCCAAAAGAACCCCGTTTCTCGAATTTAGAATAATATATAATATACCTATAATTACTTTTTATGCGACGCTCTTACTTGAAGGTTAGTGGATCCGATGTTTAATTTCGGGTTGACTTGAGTACCTTGTTGCCCTTGGTAAAAAAATAGAACAGCCCCTATTAATAAATAAAAAAATCGGCCAAGTGCCAGTCGGACTCGTACACGAAGGTACGGAAGCCCTTCCGTACTATTGTAACGGTAACGTAAAATTGTAATCACGTTTTTTGTATGTACATTTTTTATGATTTGTTGTAGCTTCAATAGAAAGGCACAGAGACTGCTAATCGACGCTCCTCTCGTGTTCACATGGAATTACTGTTCACTGCTCATGGACGCACCTGGCCGGTACGATTTCGCTCAGGCGTTATGTTTACGAGTTTATAGGGTAGCAGTCGTCCGTCGTGTTAGTAACGTTGAGTACGGAACCCCTTGAAAGCGCAAAGCAGTTAACAATAAAATTAACAAACGTTAAAGTTAACAATTGACAAGAAGCAACGTTACATATATTCCACAGCATTTCGATGAAGCATGTTACATTTATGTCGGGCGTAGATTATTTAATGGTACTGGTCTTGTTCAATAATGTTTTGTTATGAATATTATGATGTCAAAAAAAGCAAAACCTTAAACGAACGCCGCCTACTCATTATCATCATGCAAAAATGAAGAAAGAATGATTTCACGAACATTTTATAAAATTGACGTTAATTTGTCTCTACGAGTACATTGCGTCCAACTATTACGATTCGCAAGTAGAGATAAATCGTGCGTGGGTGTTTATTTGCTTCTCATTGCGGACTTATATCTGTGCAGTGAATTAGCTTCAGTTGTAAACTTGTAATGATAAGGGTTATTGAGAGTGTGTCGTTGTAGTGAGAGAGGAATTGGATTGTGACGTGGTGAAGGTCTGCGAGCGGCGAGCCGGTCGCAGTCCGTAGAGGATATACCAACAAATTACTCTGCTTCGGAGAGCTGTCCAAGCTATACGTTGCTTTGGTTATCTATACTTGTAAACGTTTATTATAAACTTGTGAATTAAAATTACTTTTTACTCATAAAAGGAAATAAGGTAAGCTTATGATTTACATAATTTGAAATTTAACCCTTTCTCTTTTGCTTCTGTCTTATGGGTTTTGTTTCACCATTTGTGAAAACTCGTAAATTCTTCATTATTATAATTTTTACACCCATTATTGTATATACCTAATAGTTCTGTTCTTTTTCGCGTAATTTATTGCAGGGCTTAAATTTTTATTATGTTTACGGTGCCGAACAATTTTACTTCTATTTAAACTAGATATCAAACAATTTGTAAACCTAGTACTCACATACCCAATTTAAATATCATTATTATGTCATATCATATAGTTTTCAATATTATGTGTTGATTTGCCGATAGCTGCTAACCTTCGCAATGTGCAAATGAAAGTAATAAGTAAATAATTTAAGACTTTCTTTTGTAAAGTAGGTAGTTCGTTTACATTTTATTCTTCTTCTTCTTCTTCATCGACAACCGACCTCTCAAACCCTATTGTCAGTGTTATAGAGTCGCCACCAAAAGGCCACTGACATGCCACTGGCATATTATATTCGTGACCTTGAATAATCTGTTTGGCAACAGATAAATTTGTAGTAGACCGTAGCAGGTCAACGAAGCGAATCCAAGTTTACCAACAAACGAACCTTATTGTTATGAACTAATCATATCAGATTGCGATAACCCGAGTTCAGTACATTCTACTGAAGTTTTAATTTTAGTAATGCATTGCTCAGCAGGTAGGTATTGTTAATTGAATATGTAATTAACAAAAATAATATTTTATTCCTTCCATGAAAAAGATGAATGTATTATTTTGTTTTCTAACTTGATAAGATAGCTAGGAAAGTGTATAATATGGTAAATATTGGCGATTGTTGTAGTAACCCGCATTGCCTGCCACGCGCAGTGCGCACCCCTCAGTTAAATTAAATCCCAAACCTATCTAATAAGGTTTTATTATGAATTTCCGGTTTGTATCGGATGTACGTAATTTCCAAAAGGCGGCTATGTTCAAGAGCATTTTTTGATATTCAATTTGTAATTAAATTATAATTTATCAAAGTGGGCTCAACTGATTTCTGGTTGACCTTTTAAACTTACATTTTAGCGCGAACAAACAAAACAAGTACGTCAGTATTGCGATTCCACGTCTTTATTTATGTTTATATTTTTCTGTTCTACGTATTATTTTTGTATGTCAGACAAAAACTGGAATCACCTAACTTTTTGTTATGATTTGGGTCTTATTTTATTTAATTTTTGTTTTATTATTTGTTTGTTTTCTTTTTGGTTCGTTCGACCTGTAGACGTTACGATGCCGTGTAACTGCGACGTGATGCTGGGGAGTGACTATGAGCACATCAGCGGGTGCGAGCGCGCCGGCTTAGCCGCGCCTCCCAGACATGAGAACGGTCACCATCAGCCGCAGAACGGCCACCACCCGCACCGACGACTCTTCGATGAGGAGGACCAACAGATGCAGGGAAACGACGACGGAGAAGATAAATCCAGCGTCGCCGTTAGGTTGTTTGCTATATATATCTACTTTCCTATATGATTATTTAGGACACAGAAGTTTACGTCGCGTTCATATAAAGATTGAATCTTTTAGTTGAAATATTCCGTTTAGAATAGTAAGGAAAAAAAACAATGGCAATCTGAAGAACAAATTGTTAGCGGGAAAGTATAATTAGGACTATTCTCCCCCTATCTTATCATAATATTTTCTATATCCATTGATGATAGACACTAGAAAGAAAGTTTGTGTTTATGGGTACATTTAAATAATTTTTCAATAGATAATTTTCTCATGAATATTGTTATGTTTGAATGTGTAGAGTGTGGAGCTGTTCCTTCGTAATTCTATTACAATATCTGTCACTCTAAATGAAAGTTTGATTGAAAATTACGTTTTGCATATTTATTTTAATCTACCAGTCAATGATTTCGGGTTTCAGTGGGTACGGATTATCAGATTGCCGGTAAAAGTATTACAAGTACTTACTAAGCTAATAAAATAAACTATAGGTAGGTACATAAAGTGCGTACCGGAAGTGTGTAATTACTAATTAAGTTCCGAGCGTCAGCTGGCGCTGTTAGCGATCGATACAGATCCGATTGCGTTTATATGACCGGGTCGCGACTCATAACCGTGCTTTTTATTTTTTTATCCCTCAGGTACCTATATGATTGTTTCCGCGGTAAAACGTGCTTTCTGAGGTTCGTAAGCTTTCGCTATGAAAAAATGTCATTTACGTGCAACGATCAATGAACAACACAACGGTGTGGGTAGCGACAACCGACCTAACAAAACCATGTGTATTGTCAGTGTTACAGAGCCGCCAAAGCCTAAGAACACTTATATGGCTCGTATAACATAACGACGAGATTGTAGCAGGGACAAATGGACACGGCAGGGACGGATGCGGTATTGGGATGGATGGGCTCTTTGAATAACTTTCCGATGCACGGAATCATTTTTACAATGATATGTCCTAACCAAACTGGGGAAAGTTATTCAAAGAGATTTTTGCTTGACAGTGTCCTCACCAGGATTCTAACCTGGAGCCTCCGTAATGATGGGAGTTGAAATCTCGACTGCTCGGTTACGGAGGCTGTTTTACTGAGTGAAAGTAGGACAAACAAAAATAAAAAATAGAAAAGAAGAAAGATTTTTCTATTCTATTCTAAAATTTCGCATATTTATTGTCCTAACCTACCCAAATAAAAAAGAAAAATAACATTATAAAAGAAACCAATTGTATTATTTATTTAACTCCGGCTGATAGTAGTTAGTTTATAACGATTTAAATGGCATGCCCATTTTAAGTTTAAACACCGGATAAACTCGTTAGCTTTATTAATATCGCAAGGTCACGTTTGTTTAGGACGGGCAGTAAAGATATCTAAGTTTACTTAGGCTAGGTGGGTTTCCTGTCTAATGTTGCTACCATTCAAAATGTAAATGCCTATAGCACCTCGTGTCGCGATCGTTACATTTACATTTTGATGAATCGTACATATCATTCAGTCACAGTCTTTGTGGCTGCTATATCGGCGTTTGGCATGCATCCAAATCACAGCTCACTGTACCTAACCTAACGCTAAGTATCTAATATTTACTAGATGTTACTTTTGTGGGTTTATGAAATCTCATGTTTGTACATCTTTTGTCTTCATCATAGTTAATGTAGAGTGTTCCGCCTGCAAAGTATGACAGTGGTTTTGTTTGTCAATATCCTCTTCGGTATACGAACACAAAACCGCTGGGGCTGCTAATCAAAATATATGTATCGTTCCTAAGGTATCCAGATGGTACGGTGCGTCTGCGCAACCCAAATATCGAGCTTATGGACCAGGATATCCTGTACCACCTGGCGCTCGGCAGCGGCTCGCACGATCTCGTCGAGATGTTCGGAGACGTCAAGGTAAAGCTATTATACATTTTTTCTATAAAAACAAGCGGTTTCTTGCTTGAAATGGGATGCCTAAATATCGAATAACCCTTGTTTTCTACCCTGTTAAATTTTGTCATCAGATTACTATATCGATGAGTTATAAAAAATCTGTTTGTAATAGTACATTACTGCCGCGGCCGCAAAATTAGTTATTGCTGGACGAGGGCACGTTTAAAGTCCGAGCCGCAGGCGAGGACTTTTATTGTGTACGAGTCCAGCAAGAGTTATTGCGGCCGAGGCTTGTATAGTGCTTTTCTCTGAAATATGCGAGGAAATTACAAAATACTAAAAATATTGTGGTACCTTGAATTTAGATATCTACTTGTATCGCACTAAACTTAAGTTCTAATATTATAAGTTCTAATCTTTATCACTTTCTACTTTGATTTCTTGAACCATTCATTGTTATAATATTTCCCCAATTCAATGATTAGTTAACTCCATCATGAAAAATAAGTAACAAAATAAAGACATAGTGGGCGATAAAAATAAAAGCGGCGAAAATTATTAAATTACAAACAAACCGCCATATTGTACACTTTTCTTTTTTTTTGTTTTGTGCCAGTGTCATACAGAGCATACAGCCATCTCAAATTACTACGAGTCGTGTCGTGTACGATTCATATAAAATTTTAATTTAGAACATTAAAACTTATGAAGAGTATGCTATAAAAGACTCAAAAACATTGAAATTTCTGAACGAAAGTTACTTTGCCGGCCTAGGCCGTTTGAGGGCACATTGCCGGCCGCTGTTTTGTATGGGGCAATGTTTCGTCCAAAAATGAGTCACTTCGCGTACTGTTTTTTTACAGTAATGATCACATTTTCGAGCGTGTCGGAGAAAAGTTCTTAAACAAGAGGCGCCTACTCGATTAGAACGACAATGAGCACTGACTAACATTATTCTCGCACTAAAGGCAGTGTCGGTAAAGTCTACTTTAGATGTAACTATTTGTTCAACAAACCGCAATGATTTTCTTCCGCTATTTGGATCGTCACGGTGCCCTGCTGCTTCCTTCCTGATTTGCTTGTGAAGATACTATACTAACTATACGAGGATCATGGCGCGAAATAGAAATCCAACATTATTACTTATTGATTGATTAGCCGTGTGGTGACGGCAGAATAGAATACATTTGTCACCAACCCCTATTCTTCCCGTGGGTGTCGTAAGAGGCGACTTAGGGACTACACATTGAACAGGGAACGGGCAGCAGTGCTCTCTGATACAGTAACCTTTTAATCTGTGATCTCCAACCCGCCTGCCAAGCGTGGAGATTATGGCAAAACCCTCCACTTCAGTGGAGGAGGCTCATAGTCAAAATCAATGTTATTAGTCGATATAGAAATGTCTAATCGAAGTCTTATGCTAATTTGTAATAATAAATTAACATTGGAAGAAAATAATGAGGGAATTGCAATAGATTGTAAAATAATTTTGAAATCTAGCACAGTGAATGTATTTCAGCTGAACTATGGATATTAAGTAATTTTATCTTTTCTATTATTCTGTTTACTACGATTGTCGGCACTTGGTAAAACTTCATGTTGGGTTCATATATAAAAATCATGTAATTACAAAGTGTAATAAATTCAATAAACATTTTTGTACAGTTCGTATGTATGGGTGGCACGCCGAAACGTATGGAGGAGTTCGCGTACACCATAATGGCAGAGATCGGGCACAAACTGCCTACGGGCACCACTCTTCAGGATATCAGCCAGTTCTCTTACCGCTACTCCATGTATAAAGTGGGCCCCGTTCTTTCTATCAGCGTGAGTATCCGTTATATCTATTTACGAACACATGAAAAAGAGGCAGGGTTTTCAGACCTACGAAAGATCCTGTGAACAAATCTGACCTTAATGTTGCCAAATTACTGGATTTTAAACAAAAACACATGAATATCAATGGCCGCTGCATATCTTTCGAAACAGCGCATGAGTATTATTTTCACTACCAAAACATTTTTTTAAATAAATAATAGGAATATCTTAAAGAATTAATCAGCCAAACGCCAATCTTATGTAACATGTCTTGAATATTTCTAATATTATTGATCTGAAAAAAAAAAACGAATCTAATTTAATATTTTTCTATGCATTTTGTTTTCCGTCAGGTGCCCTTGCTCGGCGCCTATGGTTGGCTGGCATTCATTTCACAAAATTCCGCCTAGAAATTCTTTACAACCAAAACTTTCCAATGCTTACCTGTGGTGATATTCTTATAGTTCCTGTTACGTTACAGCACGGTATGGGCATTCCGTCGGTGGGCATCCTGCTGCACGAGGTGATAAAGCTGATGTACCACGCAAAGGTGCGCGACCCGATCTTCTTCCGCATCGGCACCTGCGGCGGCATAGGCTACGAGGGCGGCACCGTCATCATCTCCGAGGAAGCTGTCGACGGCACCTTGAAAAGCGCCCTGGAACTGGTAAGTTGTACAAAACTCCCGAATCACACATCGTCGCATGTCGACTTAATTATCAAACCACGTAACTCTAAAAATATCTTTATTTCAATTTTGATGGCATCTAGTGTGAAAACGGTAACGAACCCGAACTCTTATTTTCATAAAAAAATATACAAAACGCAATATTTGTTAAAAAATATTTAAAATTTGCAAACCACGAAAAAGTAGAATACCACGCAAAGCCCCATGAAACTGGACAACTTTCTTCCCATACTTTCTTTTCTTTCCACTTGGTCAGCTGATAGAAGCTTATAAAAGTTTAAAAAAATAACGGGTGGTTAGAGCCACTCGTAGCAGAATTCACGATTTTTGGAAATTGCTTACGTTTTCGAGATTTAGATTGTGCATAAAAAAATGCGTCCCCTGAACAGGTAATCGTACCTGCCAATACGAAAAAGACAACCTGTATTTTTAACCGTAACATACCGATCGAAAGGGTTAAATTAATCAAATTGCAGTCTCCTTTCAGTATTTTCTATCTACAATATTTAAAGTATCTTCCCTTCGTGTGTGGCACATTAACATGGGACACCTTATATATACTTACTATAAGAATATAGGAGTGGAATAAAAGGTAAAAATATAAAAACATTATCGTAATCGCTCGTACCTTTGATGCATTTTCATAAGCATCGCGAAAACCATGCAAATACCTATTAACGGAAAAAATGGACCTAGGATTAAAGACCGGAACGCACTATTCCACATCTCTGTCATTATTCTCGATTAAAGCGTCCAATTGTGTTCAATTTAAAACGAACTGTGTTTGATTTGAATGCCGTCGTCAGTCTTGCCTTGCGCTTTACAGCGCATGACCTTTTGCCCGGCTGACGAGTGGTATGTGGTACGTTAGTGCAGATCACGTGTGCTTGCCTTGCCTCCATGGCCTCCGTGGCCGAGTGGTCGAGATTTCGACGCCCATTACGGAGGTTCCGAGTTCGATTCCCGGTGGGGACACTGTCAAGCAAAAATCTCTTTGTGAGACTTTCCCTTGTTTGGTTAGGACATTGCAGGCTGAACCACCTGATTGTCCGAAAGAAAAATGATTCCGTGCTTGAAGGCAAGTTAAGCCGTTGGTCCCGGCTACTATCTAGTCGTTACACGAGCCATGTCAGTGGCCTTTGGCGGCTCTATAACACTGACACCAGGGTTTGGTCGGTTGTCGACCTTACAACCCACACGATGAAGAAGAAGAGACTTGTGCTCGCGCTAAACCATTTTATGTCCAACTAGCTGTACGCCAGCGGCTCCACTCGCGTTTTGTAAGATTTTTCCCGTGGGAATAAGACTAGGTGTTAATCCAGGTTATTTTTTTTATTTTTTTATTTATTTCCTTTACAAATATGTTTACAAAATTTGTTAATCCAGGTTATAAACTATCTGTGTGTCAAATTTCATGCAAATTAGTTTACCTGTTTTTGCATGATTGAGTAACGTAACGAAAATCTCTGCTGTCAAGAGCTGCTGAATTTTTCTCTTCTATGAGTGAATTATTCTCTTCCGTGGATGACATTTTTTTCTTATTTTGTACTATGTATCTCTTATTTCCATTTATTTATTATCAATGTCCGTGGATGTTTTATCTCTTGAAGAAGTTTGGGAAAATATAGTTCCCATTTTGTGTTACGGGCATCGTAGAAAAGTAGACTCAGGTGTAAATGCTAGTATGGAATAAATAGGAAAAAAACGTGTCGTTTTGTCCTTTGACCTTATGTTCCATAGAACAAATAGAACTTACTTACTCCGCTGGCTCAGCGATCCAAAGTGGACCTTGGCCTCCGAGACGAGAACACGCCATCCATCTCGATCTTGTGCAGTGGACTGCCAATCTTCGGCCTGCCACTCACGAAGATCGGCAATCACCACGTCGCGCCATCTGTGTCCCGGGCGCCCGACCGGGCGTCGACCCGTCGCGACGCCTTCGTACGCTCTCTTGACGGCTCGATCCTCCCATTCTTTCTAGATGGCCAAGCCAGCGAAGTCGGTGTGATTTTATTTCACCAATGATGTTTGGAGCGGCAAAAAGTTCAACAACAAACAAGGAGAACAAATGAAAACTTCCCGTAAATTACACCGTTATATCGCTGTACTGATTTAAAATAACACCCTCCGTGGCCGAGTGGTCGTAATTTCGATGCACATTACGGAGGTTCCGGGCTCGATTCCCGGTGGGGACACTTTCAAGCAAAAAGCCTCTTTGTTAGACTTTCCCCAGTTTGGTTAGGACATTTCAGGCTAAATTATCTGATTGCCCGAAAGGAAATATGATTCTGTGCTTCGGAAGGCACGTTAAGCATTCTGTTCCGGCTATTAACTGGTCATTACACGAGCCATGTCAGTGGCCTTTGGTGGCTCTTTAACACTGGGTTGTAAGGTCAACCTCCGAACCCACTCGTTGAAGAAGTAAGAAGACACATAATCTCATAATTACTTTACATAATCTGTGGATAGTGTTGTTGGCTGTATATGTAGTTATGTATAGTACAGCCCCGTCACGTTGTATTACAATGTTGCAATATCCAGTCACATGCATTGCGAATTCTATGACTTGCTAAACGGCACGTTTTATAGCTTTTTAATCCTATTTGACAAATTTACGACTTTTTATGAATAGAGTTAATATTTTCGTTCGTCATGCAAATTATGGATACATCCTTGTAAGCCACCCAGGCTCCACGTGATTGTTGCATATAAAAGCATGAACTGCGTTCAGTGCTTCCATTCTTTTGCTCTACTTTAACGTCATCTTGTATTCCGAAATTATCTTGAACTTATAAATTAAATCAAGTTCTTCAAATCCCAAAGTGAGTTTTACTTTTATCGAGTTCGACATCGACAAATCATCGTAGCGTCAGTCAGCACGCACAACTTCGAGGCTTCGAGCTCCCAAATTTCTTAGGTCGTCCTGATAGGAAACCTAAGTATGTACCCAACCCTGTTGTATCATCCATTTGTATTGTTATACTATATATGCAGCTGTTTACTTTCCCAAATAAATAAATTAAGACTGACTTAAAATCAATTGTTTTACGATGGAGGGTTAGTACTTGTAGTGACTTGACGGCCGACTGACTCAATATAAACCTACGTTTAAATTCAAAATCTTTATTGCGTTCATGTCTTAAAAGCAACAAAGAAGTTTCAAACGTGAGCCCTGCAAGGGCACTGAAAATAAGTTATTATTATTACAAAATAAAACTTATCTGAACTACATAATTAAACGTATTTCACAATAAATATATTTACAATATTTTAAAATTTAATAGGTACTAAGATTTAGATGGTATCCTGTGTAATATCATTTATTTAGAAGAAGAATAGAATAGAATATACTTTATTGCACACAAGGATATAGCTTGAAAGTACTAAAGATAGATGAAGGGGTGTTGAATTATGCCAGAATTGTACTAGTTTGTAAGTAAATGGACATTTGCATGCTTTAAACTTAGGCTAGATATGTGCTTTATTTTTAATCATACTAACATCTTTGTATCTACCATATCTATCGCAAATAAAATATCTTTATCTTTATCTTTACAGGCGGCCTTATTGCTAAGGTAGCAATTTCTTCCAGGCAACCTTAGCAAAGAAGTGTCTAAAGTGAATTTTAGAATTTTGAATGTTCTCTATATTGTCGTGTTGTTCCAGACGGTGCTGGGCAAGAGCATCCAGCGGCCGGCCAAGCTGGACAAGTGGCTGGTGCGCGAGCTGCGCGCGCTGGCCGACCCCGAGGACCCGTACGACACCGTCACCGGCAAGACCATGTGCACCTACGACTTCTACGAAGGTAGTAGCCCTAATCTAAACCAGCCCAATCCCATTTACTGGTAGCGGCTTTCTGAGCTACATCCATGATTTGAGTCTGGGAACGCAGCCAGTGTTGTAAAAAACTAGAGTCCAGGAGGCCGTTTCACGAAGCTACAAGTTACAAATTACAAGTACAATTCGATGTACATTGCGTAGACGATTAGATAAAACGATAAGGGCTTACAGTTTAGGCGAATTAACTACGCAATGTATATCAAATTGTAACGTAACTTGTTGCTTCGTGAAACGGGGCCCAGGAGTCTGCATTTTAAGAATTCGACTCTCAGTAGTAGTAAGTACTCCACTCATAAAGACGAGACCGTTTCTCTGCTATGCTTGATGTATTATGAGCCTATCGAGTTTCCGAATTCGCCTTCAGCGCTCTAGTCCGTTCATACAACGATTAATTGGACAGCTACGTCTTAGGTTATATTTATATCATTTGTTTATCTAGATTAGAACATTAAGGATTAGAACATATTGTCCCAGATAAGCAACTTCTTTAACTTTATTATCTTTTCAACTTTATTAACTGTTGGTTCTCCTGTAAAATAAAAATAATGAAATATAATTTAAGGACTGTAGAAGAACATGGGCAACTTTTTACCTCAGGATTATATTGAGTACTTTTTTTTTCTTATCTTTAAATTTTAACTTTCGGTAATGTTTGTGTTAGGTAAAGGTTTCTCCGGAGAAGATAATATTGTTCCGATTTAAGTAAAAAATTTGTTTATACATCTGCAGGGCAGGGTCGGTTAGACGGCGCGTTCTGCGAGTTCACCGAAGCGGACAAGATGGAGTATTTGGAGAGCGTTCACCGCGCAGGCGTCGTCAACATCGAGATGGAGTCGCTCGCCTTCGCCGCTCTTACTCATCACGCGGGCATCAAGGCAGCCGTCATCTGCGTCACGCTGCTCGACCGGCTCAAAGGGGACCAGGTCAGTCCCGACACTGTTAGCGAGTCATCACCATCACAAGCCTTCGCCGCTCTTACTCATCACGCGGGCATCAAGGCAGCCGTCATCTGCGTCACGCTGCTCGACCGGCTCAAAGGGGACCAGGTCAGTCCCGACACTGTTAGCGAGTCATCACCATCACAAGCCTTCGCCGCTCTTACTCATCACGCGGGCATCAAGGCAGCCGTCATCTGCGTCACGCTGCTCGACCGGCTCAAAGGGGACCAGGTCAGTCCGACACTGTTAGCGAGTCATCACCATCACAAGCCTTCGCCGCTCTTACTCATCACGCGGGCATCAAGGCAGCCGTCATCTGCGTCACGCTGCTCGACCGGCTCAAAGGGGACCAGGTCAGTCCCGACACTGTTAGCGAGTCATCACCATCACAAGCCTTCGCCGCTCTTACTCATCACGCGGGCATCAAGGCAGCCGTCATCTGCGTCACGCTGCTCGACCGGCTCAAAGGGGACCAGGTCAGTCCGACACTGTTAGCGAGTCATCACCATCACAAGCCTTCGCCGCTCTTACTCATCACGCGGGCATCAAGGCAGCCGTCATCTGCGTCACGCTGCTCGACCGGCTCAAAGGGGACCAGGTCAGTCCCGACACTGTTAGCGAGTCATCACCATCACAAGCCTTCGCCGCTCTTACTCATCACGCGGGCATCAAGGCAGCCGTCATCTGCGTCACGCTGCTCGACCGGCTCAAAGGGGACCAGGTCAGTCCGACACTGTTAGCGAGTCATCACCATCACAAGCCTTCGCCGCTCTTACTCATCACGCGGGCATCAAGGCAGCCGTCATCTGCGTCACGCTGCTCGACCGGCTCAAAGGGGACCAGGTCAGTCCGACACTGTTAGCGAGTCATCACCATCACAAGCCTTCGCCGCTCTTACTCATCACGCGGGCATCAAGGCAGCCGTCATCTGCGTCACGCTGCTCGACCGGCTCAAAGGGGACCAGGTCAGTCCGACACTGTTAGCGAGTCATCACCATCACAAGCCTTCGCCGCTCTTACTCATCACGCGGGCATCAAGGCAGCCGTCATCTGCGTCACGCTGCTCGACCGGCTCAAAGGGGACCAGGTCAGTCCGACACTGTTAGCGAGTCATCACCATCACAAGCCTTCGCCGCTCTTACTCATCACGCGGGCATCAAGGCAGCCGTCATCTGCGTCACGCTGCTCGACCGGCTCAAAGGGGACCAGGTCAGTCCGACACTGTTAGCGAGTCATCACCATCACAAGCCTTCGCCGCTCTTACTCATCACGCGGGCATCAAGGCAGCCGTCATCTGCGTCACGCTGCTCGACCGGCTCAAAGGGGACCAGGTCAGTCCCGACACTGTTAGCGAGTCATCACCATCACAAGCCTTCGCCGCTCTTACTCATCACGCGGGCATCAAGGCAGCCGTCATCTGCGTCACGCTGCTCGACCGGCTCAAAGGGGACCAGGTCAGTCCGACACTGTTAGCGAGTCATCACCATCACAAGCCTTCGCCGCTCTTACTCATCACGCGGGCATCAAGGCAGCCGTCATCTGCGTCACGCTGCTCGACCGGCTCAAAGGGGACCAGGTCAGTCCCGACACTGTTAGCGTGTCATCACCATCACAAGCCTTCGCCGCTCTTACTCATCACGCGGGCATCAAGGCAGCCGTCATCTGCGTCACGCTGCTCGACCGGCTCAAAGGGGACCAGGTCAGTCCGACACTGTTAGCGAGTCATCACCATCACAAGCCTTCGCCGCTCTTACTCATCACGCGGGCATCAAGGCAGCCGTCATCTGCGTCACGCTGCTCGACCGGCCTTAAGGGGACCAGGTCAGTCCGACACTGTTAGCGAGTCATCACCATCGCAAGCCTTCGCCGCTCTTACTCATCACGCGGGCATCAAGGCAGCCGTCATCTGCGTCACGCTGCTCGACCGGTTCAAAGGGGACCAGGTCAGTCCGACACTGTTAGCGAGTCATCACCATCACAAGCCTTCGCCGCTCTTACTCATCACGCGGGCATCAAGGCAGCCGTCATCTGCGTCACGCTGCTCGACCGGCTCAAAGGGGACCAGGTCAGTCCGACACTGTTAGCGAGTCATCACCATCACAAGCCTTCGCCGCTCTTACTCATCACGCGGGCATCAAGGCAGCCGTCATCTGCGTCACGCTGCTCGACCGGCTCAAAGGGGACCAGGTCAGTCCGACACTGTTAGCGAGTCATCACCATCACAAGCCTTCGCCGCTCTTACTCATCACGCGGGCATCAAGGCAGCCGTCATCTGCGTCACGCTGCTCGACCGGCTCAAAGGGGACCAGGTCAGTCCGACACTGTTAGCGAGTCATCACCATCACAAGCCTTCGCCGCTCTTACTCATCACGCGGGCATCAAGGCAGCCGTCATCTGCGTCACGCTGCTCGACCGGTTCAAAGGGGACCAGGTCAGTCCGACACTGTTAGCGAGTCATCACCATCACAAGCCTTCGCCGCTCTTACTCATCACGCGGGCATCAAGGCAGCCGTCATCTGCGTCACGCTGCTCGACCGGCTCAAAGGGGACCAGGTCAGTCCGACACTGTTAGCGAGTCATCACCATCACAAGCCTTCGCCGCTCTTACTCATCACGCGGGCATCAAGGCAGCCGTCATCTGCGTCACGCTGCTCGACCGGCTCAAAGGGGACCAGGTCAGTCCGACACTTTTAGCGAGTCATCACCATCACAAGCCTTCGCCGCTCTTACTCATCACGCGGGCATCAAGGCAGCCGTCATCTGCGTCACGCTGCTCGACCGGCTCAAAGGGGACCAGGTCAGTCCGACACTGTTAGCGAGTCATCACCATCACAAGCCTTCGCCGCTCTTACTCATCACGCGGGCATCAAGGCAGCCGTCATCTGCGTCACGCTGCTCGACCGGCCTTAAGGGGACCAGGTCAGTCCGACACTGTTAGCGAGTCATCACCATCACAAGCCTTCGCCGCTCTTACTCATCACGCGGGCATCAAGGCAGCCGTCATCTGCGTCACGCTGCTCGACCGGTTCAAAGGGGACCAGGTCAGTCCGACACTGTTAGCGAGTCATCACCATCACAAGCCTTCGCCGCTCTTACTCATCACGCGGGCATCAAGGCAGCCGTCATCTGCGTCACGCTGCTCGACCGGCTCAAAGGGGACCAGGTCAGTCCGACACTGTTAGCGAGTCATCACCATCACAAGCCTTCGCCGCTCTTACTCATCACGCGGGCATCAAGGCAGCCGTCATCTGCGTCACGCTGCTCGACCGGCTCAAAGGGGACCAGGTCAGTCCGACACTGTTAGCGAGTCATCACCATCACAAGCCTTCGCCGCTCTTACTCATCACGCGGGCATCAAGGCAGCCGTCATCTGCGTCACGCTGCTCGACCGGCTCAAAGGGGACCAGGTCAGTCCGACACTGTTAGCGAGTCATCACCATCACAAGCCTTCGCCGCTCTTACTCATCACGCGGGCATCAAGGCAGCCGTCATCTGCGTCACGCTGCTCGACCGGTTCAAAGGGGACTAGGTCAGTCCGACACTGTTAGCGAGTCATCACCATCACAAGCCTTCGCCGCTCTTACTCATCACGCGGGCATCAAGGCAGCCGTCATCTGCGTCACGCTGCTCGACCGGCTCAAAGGGGACCAGGTCAGTCCGACACTGTTAGCGAGTCATCACCATCACAAGCCTTCGCCGCTCTTACTCATCACGCGGGCATCAAGGCAGCCGTCATCTGCGTCACGCTGCTCGACCGGCTCAAAGGGGACCAGGTCAGTCCGACACTGTTAGCGAGTCATCACCATCACAAGCCTTCGCCGCTCTTACTCATCACGCGGGCATCAAGGCAGCCGTCATCTGCGTCACGCTGCTCGACCGGCTCAAAGGGGACCAGGTCAGTCCGACACTGTTAGCGAGTCATCACCATCACAAGCCTTCGCCGCTCTTACTCATCACGCGGGCATCAAGGCAGCCGTCATCTGCGTCACGCTGCTCGACCGGTTCAAAGGGGACCAGGTCAGTCCGACACTGTTAGCGAGTCATCACCATCACAAGCCTTCGCCGCTCTTACTCATCACGCGGGCATCAAGGCAGCCGTCATCTGCGTCACGCTGCTCGACCGGCTCAAAGGGGACCAGGTCAGTCCGACACTGTTAGCGAGTCATCACCATCACAAGCCTTCGCCGCTCTTACTCATCACGCGGGCATCAAGGCAGCCGTCATCTGCGTCACGCTGCTCGACCGGCTCAAAGGGGACCAGGTCAGTCCGACACTGTTAGCGAGTCATCACCATCACAAGCCTTCGCCGCTCTTACTCATCACGCGGGCATCAAGGCAGCCGTCATCTGCGTCACGCTGCTCGACCGGCTCAAAGGGGACCAGGTCAGTCCGACACTGTTAGCGAGTCATCACCATCACAAGCCTTCGCCGCTCTTACTCATCACGCGGGCATCAAGGCAGCCGTCATCTGCGTCACGCTGCTCGACCGGCTCAAAGGGGACCAGGTCAGTCCGACACTGTTAGCGAGTCATCACCATCACAAGCCTTCGCCGCTCTTACTCATCACGCGGGCATCAAGGCAGCCGTCATCTGCGTCACGCTGCTCGACCGGCTCAAAGGGGACCAGGTCAGTCCCGACACTGTTAGCGAGTCATCACCATCACAAGCCTTCGCCGCTCTTACTCATCACGCGGGCATCAAGGCAGCCGTCATCTGCGTCACGCTGCTCGACCGGCTCAAAGGGGACCAGGTCAGTCCGACACTGTTAGCGAGTCATCACCATCACAAGCCTTCGCCGCTCTTACTCATCACGCGGGCATCAAGGCAGCCGTCATCTGCGTCACGCTGCTCGACCGGCTCAAAGGGGACCAGGTCAGTCCCGACACTGTTAGCGAGTCATCACCATCACAAGCCTTCGCCGCTCTTACTCATCACGCGGGCATCAAGGCAGCCGTCATCTGCGTCACGCTGCTCGACCGGCTCAAAGGGGACCAGGTCAGTCCGACACTGTTAGCGAGTCATCACCATCACAAGCCTTCGCCGCTCTTACTCATCACGCGGGCATCAAGGCAGCCGTCATCTGCGTCACGCTGCTCGACCGGTTCAAAGGGGACCAGGTCAGTCCGACACTGTTAGCGAGTCATCACCATCACAAGCCTTCGCCGCTCTTACTCATCACGCGGGCATCAAGGCAGCCGTCATCTGCGTCACGCTGCTCGACCGGCTCAAAGGGGACCAGGTCAGTCCCGACACTGTTAGCGAGTCATCACCATCACAAGCCTTCGCCGCTCTTACTCATCACGCGGGCATCAAGGCAGCCGTCATCTGCGTCACGCTGCTCGACCGGCTCAAAGGGGACCAGGTCAGTCCGACACTGTTAGCGAGTCATCACCATCACAAGCCTTCGCCGCTCTTACTCATCACGCGGGCATCAAGGCAGCCGTCATCTGCGTCACGCTGCTCGACCGGCTCAAAGGGGACCAGGTCAGTCCGACACTGTTAGCGAGTCATCACCATCACAAGCCTTCGCCGCTCTTACTCATCACGCGGGCATCAAGGCAGCCGTCATCTGCGTCACGCTGCTCGACCGGCTCAAAGGGGACCAGGTCAGTCCCGACACTGTTAGCGAGTCATCACCATCACAAGCCTTCGCCGCTCTTACTCATCACGCGGGCATCAAGGCAGCCGTCATCTGCGTCACGCTGCTCGACCGGCTCAAAGGGGACCAGGTCAGTCCCGACACTGTTAGCGAGTCATCACCATCACAAGCCTTCGCCGCTCTTACTCATCACGCGGGCATCAAGGCAGCCGTCATCTGCGTCACGCTGCTCGACCGGCTCAAAGGGGACCAGGTCAGTCCCGACACTGTTAGCGAGTCATCACCATCACAAGCCTTCGCCGCTCTTACTCATCACGCGGGCATCAAGGCAGCCGTCATCTGCGTCACGCTGCTCGACCGGCTCAAAGGGGACCAGGTCAGTCCCGACACTGTTAGCGAGTCATCACCATCACAAGCCTTCGCCGCTCTTACTCATCACGCGGGCATCAAGGCAGCCGTCATCTGCGTCACGCTGCTCGACCGGCTCAAAGGGGACCAGGTCAGTCCCGACACTGTTAGCGAGTCATCACCATCACAAGCCTTCGCCGCTCTTACTCATCACGCGGGCATCAAGGCAGCCGTCATCTGCGTCACGCTGCTCGACCGGCTCAAAGGGGACCAGGTCAGTCCCGACACTGTTAGCGAGTCATCACCATCACAAGCCTTCGCCGCTCTTACTCATCACGCGGGCATCAAGGCAGCCGTCATCTGCGTCACGCTGCTCGACCGGCTCAAAGGGGACCAGGTCAGTCCGACACTGTTAGCGAGTCATCACCATCACAAGCCTTCGCCGCTCTTACTCATCACGCGGGCATCAAGGCAGCCGTCATCTGCGTCACGCTGCTCGACCGGCTCAAAGGGGACCAGGTCAGTCCGACACTGTTAGCGAGTCATCACCATCACAAGCCTTCGCCGCTCTTACTCATCACGCGGGCATCAAGGCAGCCGTCATCTGCGTCACGCTGCTCGACCGGCTCAAAGGGGACCAGGTCAGTCCCGACACTGTTAGCGAGTCATCACCATCACAAGCCTTCGCCGCTCTTACTCATCACGCGGGCATCAAGGCAGCCGTCATCTGCGTCACGCTGCTCGACCGGCTCAAAGGGGACCAGGTCAGTCCGACACTGTTAGCGAGTCATCACCATCACAAGCCTTCGCCGCTCTTACTCATCACGCGGGCATCAAGGCAGCCGTCATCTGCGTCACGCTGCTCGACCGGCTCAAAGGGGACCAGGTCAGTCCCGACACTGTTAGCGAGTCATCACCATCACAAGCCTTCGCCGCTCTTACTCATCACGCGGGCATCAAGGCAGCCGTCATCTGCGTCACGCTGCTCGACCGGCTCAAAGGGGACCAGGTCAGTCCCGACACTGTTAGCGAGTCATCCTTGATGCCCATCAAGGCAGCTGTGCAACTTTAATTTTAGCGTTAATTTTATTATAAAGTATGGCGCTGTGTGTTCAAAGGATCTTTTTGAGAACATAGTTTTGTTAGACTTCAGGTTACGTGCAGATCCTTTCAAAATGACATTTCTTTGTAGCGCCATAGTAAATAGTTGACGAACTGTTAAAGTTTGTCATTCTTTGTAGAATAGGCTGTTAGGATATCGTCGTGGTTTTTATACGCAACTTTCAGCACTGCTCTTTGCCCTCGTTCTAACTGGATAAGGTGTGTGCGACTCCCCATATAATTACGCAATAGTTTAAGGCAAGGTATATACAGAAGTGGCGTGGCGAGGACGTATAGCGGAGGCGGATAGTCACAGTAACGCAATATAAACCTTAATACTCGTAGTATAGTACGTAGCATAGCGTCCAGCGCGCCACTCAGCGGCGGTGGCGCGCCACTAGTGGCGTCGCGTCGCCTGGAGGCGCCGGCGTAATTCTCCTTAAGACAAACACGACGCCATGCTACGTACTATTAAGGTTTATATTGTGTACTATCCGCCTCCGCTATACGTCCGAGCGTCGCCACTTCTGTACAAACCATGCCTTAGGGCCAAAGGCTTAGGCAGACTCGCATAGGTATGTATAAACTAATTTTATAAGGTTTGTATCTGCCACTCGCCTGAACTTGTATAGAGATGATTGTTGCAATAATAACGAGCAAAAATAACTCTGGGATTTTTTGTGTTGAGTTGTTTGGTAAAATATGTCCGGTAGTAACATTATTTTTCTGTTTTTAGGTGTTAGCGCCCAAAGAAGTCTTAGATGAGTGGCAGCAGCGACCTACGCTGCTGGTCTGCCGTTACATCAAAAAGTAAGTTTCATTACTTATATTATACCTACTATTTAACCTGTACTGTAACTGTTGTACCTTTTTGAACGAAATCGTTAGTTGAAGCTCTTCTCCACAGATTCCGCCATTGTGTTAGTGAACTCACCCAAAAAAATGTAATGACGGATCTAAGTGATGTAATAACATCCTATGGAAATAAATTATTTTGACTTTGACTTTGTTACTGAGCAACTTTTCGATGGTAAATACAACCATGGTTTAATAACACATCTCTTGAATCAGGTGGTCATTCTATTCGTGTTTAAAATATGAAGAGAGAGAGCGTATTTAGTGCGTTACCGTCAGAATAATGGCCATTATTACTTTTATGCTATACTATATGTACTACAAATTTTCCTGTTTGGCGGTTGAGTGACGTAGGAACTGCGTCAGAGCGTATTGGAGGCGTAGATCGCCACGCTGTGGCTGAAAGTTCCGATTTCAGTGTCACTTCATACTTTAATAATAGACTTATGCGTGTGTAGGTACCTGCAGATGAAGGGTCGCATCTCGCTGGACGGGCACGGCTCCGTGGCCGTGAAGAGCCCGCGCCGGTTCAAGCTCGTGCAGCAGGAGTCCGAGACCTACGACTAGGCGCCCACACACCACTGCCCACTGCCCACGGCGCACTGCTTGGTGGGGATGGCACGCGGGCGGTAAAAAGCACGCATCCAATTAGGAGCTATGGAATGTAACTGAACAAAATTCATGAGCCCCACATTTCATTATAATTGGCCTGTAACTTGAATGTTCGAACGAAAGAACAACACATACAATAAGGCACTAAATGGCGCCACCTAAGCTTTACACCTAGTCCTTTGCCCCACCCACGGAGTTGTCGTTGCCAGGGTGTCATTTCTTTACAATTATAAGTTCTTCAGCTCCTAATTCGATAGCTACACGGTAAGGCTACTTTCTGTTCAATATTCAAACTTGTGACCCGCGAACTTCGCACTTATGAAACCAGCCTTAAAACCATAAAACACAGTCCAAATTGTTTTTGGTTTACCGCCCGCTGACCAACGTCCGTTCATATTGTGGGTCACGTTTGTAATGGCCTCAAATGGTCAATGTAGTCCTGATAGGGAATAAAACTGGATCTAAATTGCGCCACAAAATTATGTACCAAATGGACGAAAAATCCATACGTTTGTTTAACCAATAGACGTCTTTTACCCACATAAGTGGCGCTGTTTAGTTCCACGCTGCTTTGTTCTCTATTGGTCCGTACGACTATGCGATGCGATGACGTCACGCTGCTCGCGCGGTGCGATCTAACTTATTGATCTCTGCACGTCCTAATTGACGCACGCGCAAACGATTCGCGAGAGTGAGTTTCACCCTATAAAATCGTATCGCATGGTCGCGCAGTACCTAGATACAAAATATTCCTAAGCAATGTTTATAATTAAATCTATAAATGTAGCTGCTATAAATAAGTATATTAATATAATTTTTATTAGTATATTAATTACACATGGCTAACAAAGCAAGCCGGCCTCTTTGTAGTATTTTTTTGTAAATTTAAATTAGTTTTTACTTTACTTAAACTGGCACAGTTAAGAGATGTACCCATATCGTGTCGGTTGAGACTGTAGAGTTGTCCTCATTATTAGCTCGCGACTAACAGCGTCCGCACATATACCAACAGCGCATGTCCTCGAATGAATAACTTACCTTACACAAAGACTCGACTTTAGTGACTTCTGCATTCGATTGAAATCTTTCGGGTCTATGAGTCTTCTTACTAGAGAAAAAAAAATGTTTTATTAAATGAGCGTTTTATTTACTAGTTCCATTCATGTAATATTGCCTGTCATGGAATTATTCTAATTCTCATAAAAAAAAACATATCAGAATTAGTATAACATTTAAAAATAAGATGCAAACGCCATCTTGAAAAATTATTGTATAACTTGTCTAACGGTGGACGAAATATGATATTTATCAAAGGTATGATACAAATCTTATTCTTTATTATTATTATTTTAAAATCGCACGTAAACTCGTTAATAATAAAAATCACGACAATTTGTAGAAAGTGTGAAATAACTGTGAAAAATAAATGTATCGTAAGTTAAAAAAGCCTAGAGCAGTAGCATTAAAGTTGAGTTTCCATCTTTGCTGATCGACCTTGTTCAATGTGCACTTATTTCTTTGGCCATGAAGCCCAAAGTGTTGAGGGTTCAGTCGCACACTATCTCTGCGCCGCCTGCCTGGTCCTGCGCGGGCGCGGACAGTGCGCCGAATACTAGTTAGCTAGCTTTAACCACAAACATTTCTGTTCATAGCGGTTAAAGAAAGCATTGATCAATTTTACAAAATTTAGTATCGTATAGTTCTCTCAGAAGAAGGTATAATGATATCGCCAAAATATATGTGGGCTCTAGCCCCTTGTTGGGTTCTAACCCCTTGGTGGGTTCGTATATGACCCTGCTAACAAACATACATTTTGTCTAGGCTCAGTCAGAGGCAGGCAGCTTATTTACCAAGTTGCTAGTTTTGGTACGATTTAGTGTGGGATAATATTATAATATTATATTCCAGTGTGTAACAGGGGCTAGACGTAGCGAGGAAATTATTAGTTATTCCATTATTATTATAGATAAATATGATGTTCAAAATGTATTATTCATTAGCTTAATCTGTCGAAACGACGACCAAAAAAAGCTTCGCATTAAATATAATGAAGTGTTATTTCGTAGATCTTTTTCGGAAAGAAATCTAAATAGTAAATCTAAATATTATCAGATTATTGTAATAGCATAGAAACATTACACATATCGTAATGGATATGCCAAATATTCCACTTTTTAAAGTTTAACGCATATCTTTGCACACTTTTTAAGAAGAAATCTCGATTTCTATTATCTATTACATCAGTTTAACGAACGTGATACTTACCTAATTTGATTAGGTAGGTGCAACAATAAGTGAGCTAAAATAAAATAAATTTGCTAAAATTTAATCTTCTAAATTATGAAAAATATACTGTCAAAACGATAATCATATAAAAATCAAACCTATTTATAAGTATATGTACGTACTACGAACATAGATGTAAGGTAGATATTATGTTAATAACGTTTACGAGTTACGAGCATTATAAGTTATTGCAAATGTTAGCGAATTTGTGATAAATTCAGTAGTTTGTAGACGTAAGGACCACATCAGGCGCCGGTTGTTTGGTCAATACAGTCGCTTTCTCACGAGTCGGTGTTTTGTGAACACTCGCTTCTATTGGACGTTTACGTTTTTCACTCTTATGTACAACTTTAGAGAATAAACAATTTTCCAACCGGTTTTACTAAGAATATTTAAAAAAAAGTATAATGAGGTGCATTAAATGTATAGGTGGTATACGTACTACTTGTATCTAATAGGCCTACCAAAAACATTGAATTTAATTACCTATAATATTACACTACACATAAAGTAAAGTAGTTATCTATCATACATGATAAGGATAAAAAAAACATGTTATTGCGAGTCCATTTAAATATATTAGTTATCTTATTATTTTGCTGATCTCTAAAAGAACTGTGCTACTACAATTAGAGTTACTTATTGTCTTTTCATGTATATTAACAAATAATATATCTCTATCATTTCCAGTTATTTTAACTTTATTAGTACTTTTCTTCTATAAAAAAACCTTATACAGAATGCGTAAATGGGCCCTTGACTTATTAGGTTCATTATACCCTATTTCAACTATAATGATATGCAGCTGGCAGATTCATAGAAAATCGTCATATCCTTTTCGCACGCATTTAATATGTATCCTTTTGTCCGCTGTCAGCCTGTCACCTATATCATGTTACGCAGAATGAAGTACAACTTGCAATCAAGGTATAGGTGTTCAAAATTTAAAGTCGACGATATTAATTTAGTAGCTAGGTTCTGAGAAAGGCAGGCGTGCATGACTGACAAACAGACAGACGAAGTTGCAGCAGGGTTTCCTTTTTTTGTCGTTCTAGTACGGAACCCTAAAAGGGGTAATAATATTGTAAGACTCGACTGTATCGACCAAGACTTGTTCGTTTCTGATTGATTTCATGTGCTTCCACGGGTGTTAAATTTGTTGTTGAATGCACAAAGTGTTGTCGGACGCTTTTTGATGTTTCGAACTGTTTACGTCCTATGTTCACGTTATTTCTGGTTAATACTTAATGTTCACAAAATGGAGTGTTCACTTTTATCAAGTTTTGCAACATGTATGTATCATAAAATGACTTTAGGTAGAAATGCGGTTAAATTTGGCTTAAATTGAATGTAGGTATTGATTAATTAAAAACCTACGACTAAATGATATTCCATTTTACAGATTATAGAAAAAACAATATTGAATTAGATGAAAACGTTTCCTTTTTCTTAAATATTGATTGATAATTATTGCCGGTAGGTGGCACCAGTCGATAAATTGATTAAAAATGTCGATATTTGGAGCTACATTGCCACTGTTAAAAGTAAATGCAGCGAACGGGCGCCTTAATTTAAACGTATATTCTGTGGTAGAGACCGCACGCACGTAACAGGCTCATCCATCACATAACACAGTATGCGGCTTATTATCCCGCTACGAATATTACCTACTAAATATAATCTAATGTAAGTACTTACATAAATCATATTCTATTGGATGTTGACGTTGAGATTGAATGATTGATCAAATAATCATGAAGTTTAGCAAATATTTCAATATTATACCAATTGTTGTTTAGAATTAAGGCTACATTGACGACCTAGGTGTAAATAAAATGTTAAACCAAACATAAAGCGAAATGTGTTTGAATAAATAAGTTTAACTTTCTTTGCAAGTTTTCTTTCGGTGAATAATCACAGCTCCAGTCAAATTATACTCGTATATTCAAGGTTATTTTTTAAACTGTGCGTATATTTAAATTATGGTATTTAGATTGTCATATCTTGTCATATACAACAACTTTTCCCTAATAAAAGTTGGAATGGAATGTTTCCATAGAAATGTTTTGAGTCGTTAGGTGCTTTTTGTATGGAAGCCCGTTTTTTTGTCATCAAACATTGTTTTATATGACGACAGTCTAAATAACATATGTGCAATGAATAAAAATAAGCCCTGTATATTCACGATTTTATTCATAAATCATAATGTGCAGAGCTTCGGTCGTAATTTAACAAAATAGTCCATCGAATGACTTGTTACGACTTTTACTTAGGAATATGCAAGCAAAATAATGCACAAACGAATATTGAAGAAAACATAATTTTATTTCTTAATGTTTACTTAAAGTTCAATATTAACTACTTAAGATAATACAAAAGCAAGTCAATTCACATATTTCACCTATAAATGGCACCATACTCTTTCTGGATAAATGTTCACATACTTATCTGAAAGAATATTAAATTATTCTACATTTATTTAATTTGCAAGTGTAGTTAAATACTGACGACGACGTTCGCACGGCGATGCGGCTGGCGCGAGCGCAGGGCGTGTCGTGTGCATTATCGTGATTGCATTTTTCAATTTTGGAACACGTTATGGAAAATAAAATGAGATTATGTAAATCATCAGTCGCGGTGAGTAGACACTACTGAAGCGGAACGTAACTGACGGCGGAAAGTGCAAGTGGAGAATTACAGAACGTAATAAATTACCGTCACTCAGTCTTCAATAAATAATGTTCCGTTTAAATTGTAATGTAATTTATGGTCCTGGAAAAATTACTTATAGTTAAATGAGCAAATAAGTGTCGAGTGGTGATGGATCGTGTCCGGGTGACAAGTACATGTGGTAACGCCGGCTATTTGAGCTGTAGGAACTTCATGAGTGCGTCGTATATGAGCCGCGGGCTGGCGTCGCCGTCCGCCGTGTAGCGCACGCCGCGCAGCGCGCCGTCCTCGTTGCGCACCACCCCGTACTCGCCCACGATGAACCCGTCCGCCGTGCGCTCCTCGACGCGGTACTTCCTGTACTGCCGTCCTTCCACAACGTACCCCACTTTACAGTTCTCTTGCTTGCAACTCTCTGTGCTCGACTCCTGGACGCCGTGACTTCGACCGTCGGTCAGCACACTGATCTTCTCGTCGACCTCGTAGTTCTTTTCTGGCTGATGCTCAGGAATGCGCGCCTTACTTGGCAGCATTGAGGGAATGGCGATAGTAGTGTACGGAGTCGTAGTCCCCACTGTGCTGACCCCTGCTGTATTCTGCGCAGGTAGATGCTGCCAAGGTGACCGGTTTGTGGGACCAGGCAAGTGCAGCGATGCTGGCTGACTGTAGAATTTGGCGGGTTCACTGTAAATCTTTGCCGGTTCACTGTAAATCTTAGCTGGTTCGCTGTAAATCTTAGCAGGTTCACTGTATACCTTAGCCGGTTCGCTGTAGTATTTAGCTGGTTCACTGTAGACTTGAGCAGGTTGACTATAAACCTTAGCAGGTTCGTTATAGAACTTTGGAGGTTCGTTGTAGTACCTAGGCGTCTCAGCAACAGGTCTTTCTGGGGCTACAAATGTATCACTGGGCTCATAATTAGCTGTAACTTTGGGCGTGTCGTGCATTACGTTGAAACTCACAGTCGTTAATCTCTGATTGTTCCCCCTTTCGCTTATCGCTTTACGACTCAGACCTTGAATATAATTATTTGAGGACGTGGACAGTGGCACTGACCTAGCGAGCGGAATGTTTTCGACTCTTTCACCAGTTTCGTCATCTTTGATATCAACTTCCAGTACTGATGTAACTGAGGATTCTGCTACAGAATCATCAGTGTCATTTGAATATTGGTTTACAATTTCCGAAGGAAATGTGTGAACTCTTTCAAAATGTTGAAGACCTCTTGCTTCCTTCTTAGAGTGTAATTGTTTTATGAATTCCATATTAGCTCCAGCGAGGTCAGTTTGCATAGTCGTTACCAATTCATCTGTGTCCTCGGGTCTCTCTGTAGCTGAAGTGGAATTACTCTCAAAACCAAGTGAGGTTGGAAACGAAGTTGCTGGTGCGTCGAGTTTGTTTTCTTGTAGCCTGCTGAGTTTCCCCTTGCCGCGGCCGACGGCGACGGATGAAGTGATCCTGACCGATATGACTTGCTCGTGCGACGGTTCTAGAGGGTCTCCCGACTTTGGCGAGGAGTGAGCATCATCTGCGCCGGTACTGCCTTCGCGCATCAGCGGCTGCATCGGAAGAGGCCAGACAGACGCACATGACAGTATCTGAAACAAATATTTTATATTTTATTTTTTTCTTATGCTTCGTCTCACAATGATTTCATCAACGTCATATTGAAAAATGAAAATATTTATTTGTCTGAAATATGATGCGTTAAATTTATGAAGTGTAAGTAGTCAAACCAACGATAATCTAAATTAAGATTAGCATTTTTAATAAGTGTATAGGGTATGTGTGTAGTGGTGGTGGTGTGTGTATGGTACTTATTTTATACAATGTTGTAATTTAACGCTGTCTGTATCCCAAAATAAATAAATCAGTGTCAAATCGAGTAAAAAAAAAAGTAATTTTTGTGTTAAGGTTGTTTGCAGGTGTACAGGTGTTGTAGTTCTCAGTTTACGTGTGCTTTCGTGACAGGTTCCGGATGCCCGCACCCGCGTTAACGTCAGTGTAAAAAGTTAATACGCGCGTTTGACCGGCGAGATATGTTGAACTGGTCGTTAAGTGGACCGGGACGTGACTCAGCTCAGCCGATGGAACAAGGGAGTCTGTAGAACTGACATTTAGACAGAAGCAGGCGCCGCGCGTCCATGCCTAGTAAGTCCTGCTGGTAGTACCTATTCTACATACTTGCTAAAGGGCAAATAGTTATGTTATTGGTGCTAATTTCTTTAATGTTAAAGAGAAAAAAAAACCGGTCAAGCACGTGTCAGGCCACGCAAAGTGTAGGGTTTCGTAGTTGTCCAATACTATTTAGGTACCTGTTTAAGACAGTTAACATACATAAAAATATTTTTCTATGGTATTTGTAGTACCAAATTTCTTACTTGTACGTTAAGTACATTTATAAGTTGGTTTATTATTCGATAACCTGTAAAGCCTACTTGATGTTGATAATTTTCCTTTTAAATTCATTATATACACTATTTTCCGTGATTTTTTCACATTTCCAAATACAACGGTTTCTAGCTAGTGTAGGTTAGCTAGGGTAGGCTAGTGTAGGTAACACTAGCATCCAAAAATAGTTTTAGCAAACCACTATTATTTAAAAAAAACCTACCCACTATGAGTTGAATAAAAAAAAATAACCCCCACTTCACGTGTACCAGAGGAACCCTAAAAATATATTTTTTTAAGATTTTATTCTTCAGCTTTGTCCATGCCATATTAGTCTTCTAGTACTAACAGTTTCTGAGCTAAGCCACGGACGGACAGACAGACGGACATGGCGAATCTAGAAGGGTTCCTTTTTGACTACGGGACCCTAAAAACAGTCATAAACTGTTTGATGTTGATGCTTCTCTTCTTCTTGTAAATACTATGGGATACAATTTCAAAAAATGATTTTAGTGCGGTTGGTTTTGGTTTTGAATTAATAAATTCGTAGTATATTTTTTTATCAAGACATTTCTACTCTTAACGGTTAGCTTTCTGAGGAGGGCAAACGGCTTCTACGCAATTTTGAGGTTTATCGTTATAGTGAAAAGGCATGTTTTAATTTTCATTGCGCTTCGATTAACATACAAAGGATGCCAGTAATATAAAATCTTGCACCTTTGTTTTAATCTGATTCCAAATTCTCGGGGAAACATGCTGTCGTCGCCATCCGGATTCAAATAGGTAATTCAATCTAGAAAGACCTTGTAAAGTTTCTTTACAACGTCATTCGTTGTACTTATTCGTTTTGGGTTATTAAATTTAAATTCCATTTGGTTTTCTTTTGATAAAAAGTATTATGTTTTTTCATTAGTTTGGTTGATTGCTTTATGATTTGTTCTTCTTAATTAGTATTCATCACATTAATGTATCTTCCTGACAATTTAACTACTTAGGTAGATTATAATGTAAAAATGTAATGTAATGTATTCTAATTAATGTTTTATTGATACCATATCGATGAAACGCAATGTTTTTAGGATTCCGCTATTTAATATCAAAGCTTGTATAATGTGACTCTAGGAGTGTTATTATAAACATATAGATATAACTGAAAATTATTTTAAAATTAAATATCATTGGAACTTTACCTGAACTGAAAACCTAATTAACCTAATTAATATTAAGCATCTACTTACGTCCTTAACAGATTTGAAAAATCGATAACACGAATATCCTTTATTAGTGAGCGGGATTTGTAGTTAAAAATTATACCTAGTATAAATAATCGAAAACCTACAATGTCATTATAACTTTGACAT
This sequence comes from Carpatolechia fugitivella, assembly GCA_951230895.1. Lineage (NCBI taxonomy): Eukaryota > Metazoa > Arthropoda > Insecta > Lepidoptera > Gelechiidae > Carpatolechia > Carpatolechia fugitivella. The sequence continues at coordinate 5,684,355 of OX579655.1, read as the reverse complement.
TTAACTGATGATATTACTGGCCGCTCATATTCATAATTTTAGTGCACCCATCAATGACTGGTGAGGTTGCGAACCTTGCAATAATTTGCGATAATCAGGCCGTTTATACTTAAAATGAAATGAGGTGTGGTTGATGTCTTTTGTATGTAAGTATAGTGTTGCCCCGATGCTGCCCACAATTTTGCATTAATTTTCTTTATGATTATTATGCTGGTGAAGATAGTAGAATGGATGACGTACCAGTTCCTGATCGAGGTCGATACGCCTATAATAAGGTTGTACCTGAACCAATTACTTCGACCTTCCTACGATTTAGGTACTTACGGTGAACCAGTGAAATCATCGCATATTCTTCATTTTGCGTTAAATTCAGCGACCTAGAAAATATTCATTTTATATTAAGTTTAAAAAACGTTGTAAGTAATTATAACATCGAGATGTTAAATTGCGACGGAGCATTCAAAGAGCGGAAACAGTTTTTACTACTATGGTATGTGGGTCAGGGCAGGATCTAGGCTACCAAAAACCAAATAAATATGTCAGACTAAATTTCTCAATATTAACTCTTGCTTTCTACTAAGGACTCGCATGTTCTGAGGGAAGGACACTGTGCAAATGAATTTGAATGAATGAATGAATATACTTTATTGCACACACAGAAATAATAAATGACAGAGTGGAAGTAAGAACAGGAAGTCATGTACAGTTAGGCGGCCTTATTGCTTCATAGAAATTTCTTCCAGGCAACCTTTGGATACAGGAGACTAATGATTGATTTGATAAAAAATAAGTTTATGGATAATTTATATGTTTTCAAAGGCTAATTGCTAAGTTTTAGGTTGAATTGTAGTTAATTGGGCTATCAAATCGGTACGCGAATTCGAAAGTCATTCCGCATGTGTTGTTAATTATTTGTATCCCTAGACTAGATCTACGCTAGCATTATGTATGTCTGTTTAAAAATCTTCTGTATAAAACTTTAGTTTACCTATACATTGAGCGTTCTGCGTAAATGATAAATCTCGAGTCAAAGAACACTGCGAGTGAACCTACCTACATATTATTTTATTTTATTATTATACTGTAGGTATCGCATTTTTTTTTTCCTTATTTGACTTTTTATCTATCTATTATAACAAAATAAACATATCTTTGCAAAGGGCGGATGCTGAGTTAAACTATGTTAAAATGAGACTAAGAGGGAAAACCCCAAGGGTGACAATCATCAAATAAAATTGTTCTACTTATCATACATATCAGAAAAAAGACATTCCATTATTCCTGCATTGTTCTATCTACTTATTAATATGTTTACGAAATAGTCAACTGCCCATTTTTTTTATAATATTAGATTGTAATTTATTCTACCAACTTTCAAGCGAAATAGGCTGAAGGTGGTTCTGGTCAGCTCTGCGCAGGCGCCGCCGCCGCCTGTCAGTGACCGGCTCGACCTTGCCACCCAAATAACCAACGCTCTGTTGTTCTACTCACATCACACCTGACACCCTTACACTTCACATTTGACTATTGTCTTCAACAACGAAAGCCAACATGTCTAATACCGTAAGTACTCGTACTATGTTAATTCTGTGCTAATACACAAGGGCGTCTCCAGCCGATGGCCTAGAGGGGGCAAGTTGGTATATGGAGGATAGGAAAAGTTTATAGAGCACATGAAACTAAAATGGTAGTGCGTGTCGAGTTTCAACGTGCGGAAATGATTGACCAAGCAACTAAAGCAAGTGGACTTATGATTTTTGTTGTTTTGCATTTTTTATCTCTAGCTGGCACTCCCTGCCCACCCCTTGGCGACGCCCATGTTTATACTGCATATCTTTAGAACATAGTAATTTAACAGCCTCCGTGGTCGAGATTTCGACGCCCGTTACGGAGGTTTCGGGTTCGATTCCCCAGATACTGTCAAACAAAGATCTCTTAGTGAGACTTTCCTCAGTTTGGTTAAGACATTGAACGCTGAATCACCTGATTGTCCGAAAAGAAAGATGATTCCGTGCTTGGGAAGGCAGGATAAGCCTGTTGGTCCCGGCACCAGTTACACGAGTCAGTGGCCTTTGGCGGCTCTATAACACTGTCACCAGGGTTTGTAAGGTCGGTTGTCGACCTTACAATCCACACGATGATGATGATGGTAGCTTGATCCCGTAACCCTTTGAAATACCTAAGTACGTGGCGGTAATTAAGGTATATATTCTTCTGTCAATAACTCTGACCATTATAATATTCTTCAATACCAGTAGACCTCACTAAATCAATATGTATTTAGCATAATGTATTTATAGGCTCAATAACACATCAATTAAACAAGTGATGCAAATAAATGTTGAATCTTTACATAACAATATACCAGCAGAAATTACCAATGAATTAATGGCTGTAATTATGTCAGTACGTCAAAGCTAAAGATTTATCTTTATAAATCAAGCTTTTATAAATTCATTATGTTACTATATGAGTCCGAATTTCGGTAAATAAATACTATATGTTAAAAAATAAAAATATAGTCATGTAGTCATTTAAGAATTGAAGAGTTTATGGATCAGGACAAATCTTGATAAAACTTACATGGGCCCAATTTGTAGGTACTCTTTTTCTAACAAAAAAAGAGTAAGTAAAACCGGAGTTAACATAAAAAAAATGGTTAAAAGTCGGTTAAGATTGGTAAAGTTTTTCCGTGATTATTTGTGTAAGCTGTTTGGTCGCACAAAAGACATTAAATTATAATTATTCCGATCATATATTATCGCACTCCGATTATATGAATAATATACTTTTCTGATAAGTATTTGTACGAATTCATGTTGGCAAGTCTTGGGATTTAATGATACAGCTACTTATTTGAGCTTTTGATGTAACATAGCTACTTATAACAAAAACAAAGCATTACAATATTCTGACAAAAAACTGGACTAAACACGTAGGAATTTGCGCAGCACCGGACCCTAATTCACGCGTTTTTAGGATTCCGTAGTAAAAAAGGAACCCTCATAATTTCGCCATGTCATGTCCGTCCGTCCGTCTGTCTGTCTGCCCGTCCGCAGCTTAGCTCAGAGACTCTTAGTACTAGAAGACTGTAATTTAGTAGATATATACATATTAAACATGCCGACAAAGCTGAAGAATAAAATCTTTAAGAATTTTTTTAGGGTACCTCTGGTACACGTGAAGTGGGGGTTATTATTTTTATTCACGGCTACCTTATAGTATAAGTAAGGTATCGTTGGATCACGGCTACCTTTAGTGTAAGTAAGGTATCGTTGGATAGAGTTTTTAAAAATAATGGGGGTTTGCTAAAACCATTTTGCGATGCTAGTGTACTTTTCAGAAATATTTCGTTTTAAAGCGCTTGTTTTTGTTAGAGTCAAGTGTGTCCCCCCCCCCCATCAGCGAAACCGTTGTATGTGAAAAAATTCACGGTAGTAGTATATTATAATGAATTTAAAAGGAAAATGATCAACATCAAGCAGGCTTTACAGGTTATCGAATAATAGACCAACTTGTAAAATGTACTTGTACTAGTAAGAAGTTTGGTACTACAAATATCATAGAATAATATTTCATAAATAGGTACATAAGTAGTAAAATTATTGGACAACTACGGAACCCTACACTTTGCGTGGCCTGACACGTGCTTGGCCGTTTTTTTTAAATTCATTTAGAATATGATGTGACATTAAATTTAATAAACAGTGGGTTGATAAGCAATGCTATCGTCTGGGGTCGGCGGCGGGCGGCCTCGTTATTTCATTGATCATTCGAAGCAGTAATATATTATCTAATAATATAATGTAGCGTTTTGTGCAAAAAGCTTATAGAAGGCTTTGCGCGTAGTTTTTATAGAATATATTTTTACAAAAGTACAAATCTTTTCTGTACAGCCCTCTAAACTTTCTTCCCGTCTGCTTGTCATAAATTATTTAGTGTAAAACTGCTCGCGTTGATGTCTTCTATATAAAGTTACTAGTTTTATCGTACCGAGGCATTAAAAAAAACATATGATTAAATTAGTTCTAATACGAAAGGCTATAAATAGGCGAATGTCCGTCCAAACGTCGTCAGTGGGCGAATCACGAAACAGGCAGAATTCCGCTACGAATAAACTGCGACCTTTTTTGTCACATGATTCAATAATGTAGTGTTAATGTATGCCGGCTATGCACTCTCAGACAAGTACCTAGTATTTATAACTTTTTTTGTATGTATAATCATGGACCAATATACTTGGTCCACGGTATAATATAGAAAAGTTGCCAATGCCTTGCGGTATCCTATATTTACATGTCGAAGTAAAGTCGCATAGGTAAATGCATGAACGGATTTAGACAAAATAATACTTTTTACGGGAAAATATGTTCTTCCCTTGGCAACAGAAAAGGATAAGGTGTAAAAAAAGCATACGAAATGTTCATTGTCCGTGAACGCGATGAGAGATTTGCAAGTAAGTGGCCGACTCAGCGGATCAGTGGGCGACAGACATCTTGCGTCGCCGCCTCCCGGCCCGGTGCGGTGCCGTGACAGTGAAAATACAAATCAGACGTAAAGAGGTAGTACAAAGAGTACAGCACATAACACAATAACAAGGTCGCCCGAGATTTTATCGCGCTTATAAACTAGCTGTAGCATCGACTCTTCTTCTTTGTTCTAAATAGTGTTTTCCCGGCCTAGTGTTGGGGTCCGCTTTCGTACTCAATCTTCTTCACTTTGCCCGGTCTTCGGCATCCTTAGGTGTGAAATTGTTTTCCTGCATATCCGATTTCACGACTCCATTAATATTAATTAACAAGCTTGCAAATTGACCATTTATCAAACATATCGAAATTATTTTATTTTGTACTCGATCAAATTAATAGTTTACTAACACTGTCCTTAACTTGCAGCAGTGTAGCTGTTAACATACCAAAAAGTTTCAAGTTGATTGAGGTGATGGGGTGGATGCTCGTAAAATAATGACATTAAATTTTACCAAAAAGATGTTCAAGATCTGCACAACTAACCACTGTCAATAAAAAATGTTTGATATAGATAAAGGTACCTAGTTGGTTAAAGTCCTTGAGCCAATTATGCACAAACAAAATAGGATTGCAGTTTTTATAGTCTAATCCTGTAGTGTAGTCTGATTAGGTACATCCGGCTCAGAATAGCATACCTACCTTGTATTTTAAATCGAGATTAAATTCTTAAAAGTATGCACAAACTGAGATAGGTTTACCTAAATTGCTATTCTTCAGGCTCACTAGAACAGTTCGGCATTTGTAACCAGTTGTGATCTAGGAACAAATTACTCTTTTGGTGAATACTTACAGTCAGTTTCAACAAGGGGTAATCTGAGATAGTTGGCAATAGTTACTTACATATCATTTCTACAATACAATCCTGAAACTAGTTTTAAACTGGGATAAATGATCCAATCTGACAGAAATACGAACAGTCGTTTGACTGTTTAAACTTATAAACCTCATCTTGGTCGAGGAAAAAACAAAACGTGTTAATTTAAACAAAGATTACTGAAACGCAAAAGTCTAGATACGGTGAATGCCGGCCGACCCAGGGCAGAAATATGTTTAGTAAAATAATATTAGTGCACAGTATGTATTAATTTAGACACCGATTGTGTTCTATCAAAAATAATTAAACGTAGTATTTTCGAATAATTACCTATAAAACTGTTTTTTCCTGTCATACTGAACTATCCACCCTGCGCTATAAATATGTAAAAAAATACAATACAATATTTTTTATTGACAAGAAAGCATAGATGCCATGTTAAACTAATTATAAAAGTATGCCGTGAGATTTTGATCTTAATTGACCGAGCGAGCGAAGCGTGTTTCAGCTTGGCCAAATTTGCTTTTGTATGTCTATCTGTTTGTTTGTTTGTTTGTTTGTTTGTTTGTTTCACTCTACAGGTCGCGTTTCTCAACCGATTCTCGTAAAATTTTGTGAGCAGGTTCGATAAATTAATCGAATTTTATTATCGAGTCAGTTTTTGGAAATTTTAATAAATGACGGAGTTATGGGGGTTGCCAGCTTACAAGGTCTACCGCTGAGGCTGTTTTCCTCTACAGGCCACATTTCTTAACCAATAAAATAAGATAAAAAAAAATAAAAAAAAACAAGGGGTCGGGGATGTTTGTCGAGAAAAAATAAAAATAAATTTGAAAAGATATATAAGACTCGTGAGGTCTACAGGTCACAGAGCCACTAGTAATATCTAGTTCTACTAGTGTCAACTTTTTTACCGCATGAAAGCACAAAGGAAGTATCAGGTAGGCCGGCACCAGTCGAGTGCGTCTGCAGTACGTGTAAGGGCGTTTGATAAAAGGCTGTCGAAGGCCACCCGCCACCGCCGCCGTCCGCGCTCCACATCGCCCGTTGATTGAACAATAACGGCTACTGTCACAGTCTGCCTGCAATGACATAACGGCTGTAATATTTCTACTAATGTGCTTTTTGAGGCAAAGGTTAAACTGAGACAGCTCATGACCGTAAATTGTACAGACAGATAATTATTTTTAGAACAGGCAACTAATATGTCTGCTGGTGTGGAATGTTGTGCAAACTGGTGGTAAGAAAAGCGACCTTGAATGAGAGTTAATTATTGCCAGTGATAAATACCTACCGATACCGATAAATGTTGAATAATAAGCTTCTTTCAGAGATGCCTGTGTGTTGTCTTGTAGAATTATAGCGAAACAAGAAGGGTTGCGGGCCTTGCGTGTGACTCAGATATCTGCCAAATTATATTAGGTAGATACAAAAATTCTAAAACGCATCTTAGTGCGTGTTAGTCTGTTGCACTTATTGATTAAGCTGCACGTTTTTGTTTTAAACACAAATTTCCTGACTTAATATCCAGTTTCCTGCCTCATCTGGGTGGCAAAAACTAGTAAGGAGGTAATTGATATACTTATAACTGCTTGCCGTGCGTCTAATAACGATGAGAATTGCAGATACTACTAAGTCCAAAGGTATAGATAACACCGGTATGCATCATAAATAGTAAAATTTTTGGTACTACTTGGAAGTTGCGATATGCTATCTTTCTTAAGATAAAATTATTTGATTTACTAAGACAATACAAAACAAATGGACGTAAATAATAATAATAATTTAAAATAATAATATTAATCTCGCCACTAAAAATACACACACACGCACATACATACATGTACACACACTTACACACACGCATCCATACACACACTAACACACAATTGCCACATTTCATCTACAAACACACATATATATATATCGCACTCCTCCTTGTATGTATCCATCCAAATCCCTCCCTTAATATATATATATACATTATAATATATTAATATTTTTTATTTCCTTTTATTCTTTAATCTATTGTTAACAACAATGTGTACCTATAGTGTCACGGAAGTGAAGAGCGGAGTTCTTCTGTCACAGGCACCATATTAAAGTGCTTAAAAGAAGGCTCCCAATGACTTGTTTATAAGAAATTATGGGATCAATAAAGTTTTTTGTATTTTTTTTGTATTTGTATTTTCTTAATTGATCACATTTTTAAATGTATTTATTTTATCTTCTTATTATGAATTAGCACCCATCAATTTTCTTGGCTGTGATAACAAAACGCACCATCAGAGTGGACCCAAAGACGACCGATATTTGTAGAGAAGTCGTTTTATGTAAAACTGAGCTTCAGAAAGATCGTCTTCCCGAATAAGATCTTAAATTAACACATTGGCATTTATCTTTTATGCGTAATGAGGACGATATGAGACATTTACGGCTTCTAGTAACCTTTAATAAAACTTATTGATTGCCATGTACTTCTTAATATTGATATTAAAAAGGCGTTTACTTCGTTTTTAAGATAGTTTATTTGGCGCGGGCCTATATAATCTTTTACTACCCATATAATAATAACATACTTCAGATATAAGTTTTTTTTTTTATAAACCTAGATGATGCTTTGTATTACCATGAATAACTTAGATATTACGCGAAGAAAGAAATTTAATACAGAACTTCTCTTCTTTCTGAGACATGTTGATACGTTCTATTTTTATGCAGATGTTGCAATGTGCGTCGGTAAGATTTAGTTATACGCCTTTGTCTTTATTGCCTGTATAAGGAATGGTAAGTACACAGGGAGAGGCGAGAACCAGTTCTGATTTACCAGATCGTGCGGCATTTTAAATTCGAATGCAAATAAATTCCCTTGATAAAAGAACTTGGACTAAGTACCTACAAAAGGAAGATAGGTTGCGACGGTATGAATCTTATAAATGATACCATACGAAGAACCGTGAAATCTGACAACATTATCCACAATTTTGCTTAATTTTATGTTTTTAGGATCGCACTGTGAACTGCGATTATTGTAATTTGTATTTTTTATTTAAATACCAAAAATAGCTTAGATAAAAAAATAAAAATGTATAGGGTGTATTGTGTATAGACCCAATATCCTAAGAAGCGCGATATCTGAACATACCGTGCAAAAAGCAAATTCTTAAAGGAAATACTAAACCATCCCGAGTGCTGCTAATGCCGCGCCGCGCCGCGCCGCCGCGGTGCTACGGCGGACAGTGTTCATGTAAAAGACATCAACGCGCGCTGATTTACGAATTTTTATTAACTATTTTAATTTTCTTGCTGTGGTATAGTGCGGATTAGGACGTTCATGTAAAACCAAATTGCATAGATTATTTAAATGTTAACGGTGGAAGTAAAATTAGCCAAATTCATCAAGTATACCTATATATAAAATAAATAATAATACTTTATAATATTGACGGCCCTGTAGCCTAGTTGGTAGTACGCCTGCCTGCGAAGCACATGGTCGCGGGTTCGAATCCCACCCAGGGCTAACATTCGTGTGATGAGCACTTGTATTTTCCTTGTGTCTGGGTGTTGTTCATCTATCTATATAAATATGTATTTATCTATTTGTTTATCAGCTGTCTGATACCCATAGTACAAGCTCTGCTTAGTTTAGGATCAGATGGCCGTGTGTGTGAGTCCCCAGATATTTATTTATTTATTAATAATGGCATGGTCTTATGATAAATAAAATAATTAAAAAACATACTTTGTTTGGCCTTTCAAAATACTCTCAATGATTTGGATATGATGTGTAATTTACTAGAGGTGAGGCGATCTCTTCTTGCCTCAATTGCATTGGGAACGACTGTGGGAGATAATATGATAAAAATGAAATAAAATGGTAGATGTTTGAACATTTGACGTCTGAGCCTAGGTTGTAGTTCAATAAGACATGCATCGATAAAAAGGCATGCCTACGCGCATTTGTACTTACCTAACCTTTTCATAAACACATCAGGAAGTCTCATAGACCTGTTTCGCCCTCAAATGGAGTAAAATTAGTCCTCGATCCAGTTTGCTAAAGATCACACTGACATTTATTATGGGCGGATGTTCACTTTTTAACTGATGCTCATTATTCCAGATATTTTATTGTTCATACAGACTTTAGTTAAGTCGGTTGCTATGCAGTAATTAAACATGAACTACACCTGGGGTTCTGGTGACCTGAAGCACAGACTCCCGTCTATTTCAGGCACCAGTCTCTACATGTACGGAAATGTATAATTAAGATTGTTGGTTTAGTTTTAAGGTTATTTGTGGAGAACTTAAATAAATATTTTTATTATTATTATTATTATAACTACAAAGTAACGCCGCTGGCTGTAGCAGGCCATAAGGAACTGATTGACGCTTGGATATCCTACAAACGTACAACTGCAAGCGCAATTCAAAACTTTACAATTTATTTCGTTAGAATTATGCAATATTCACAACTTATATTTACACTGCAAATTACACGCTGTTTTCTTGTACTAAAAATAGGTTACAAGCAACATTGGAAATATAGCATTTATATTTAATAGGTATTCAAACGAGTAGGTTATCTTTGTTACTATTTTGTGGCAAATTAAACATGACGTCACAGACAAATTCTTTTGCACGTTGTTCACGGCCAAACTCCAATAAGTTACTTGAATTTATCTTTTTTTCTTGCAATTTATAAATGGGTTCGTGCGCATGTTTTGTTTTGGTTCTTGATATTTATGCGAAATTAGCAATGAACACGAATTATTGAAAGCGTCTGGTCTGAGTAAGTTGTCTACTTTGAAGGTGATGTATGTATAGGTATAGTTGTAAAGTATTATATAAATAAATATTAAATGTAACACTTACCAGAAAGAAAGTCCATGTAAGGTTGTTCCTCATCTCGTCACAGGTCAAGGTTGCAGTCGGTACGCTTGAACGATACTACTGTATTGATAAGGACATGTCCACTCCTTCAGGGATCACTAGTAAGAACATGGTTTTGGAAATGTTTTTAATTCGTTAATTTGTTTGAGTTAAGAACATTGTCGGTGATAAAAGTCGGCGGCTCAAGTCACAGTGTAAAACTAAGCGAAATTTCGTATTGTTAATGGTAACTGTTCGCTTCTAGTACACGTGTGCTGTGCGCGCGCGCCGCGGTCAACTACGCCGCTCAACAATTCATAGTGACCTTCCCGATTACCGATTTATAATATTAATGCACTTTCTTGATACTTACATTAACCAGTAGAATAAGAGCGAATTTTTATTGATTGTGTAGGCTTTTTTAATACAGACCATTTTCATTTGATTCGATATAAAAGTTTATTGAAAAATAAATAGTAACAAGGAAATAATATAGAATTTTAATTAGTAGGTATAAATTTTATCGACTCTGTTTCTTTGGACAAAAGAATTTAGAGGGATATTGCTTATAATAAAAATAATTTAAAAATAGAACACGACCAGCGCGGAATGCTCAATACTCGAAAAATGTGTGATATTTGGTTGCGTGTTTTCGCTCAGTGTTCAATGTCCGTAGTACGGGTCGTGGGCGTAGGGCGCAGGCGCGAACGCCGCCGGCGCAGCGTACGGGGCTTCGTACTGGGGATATGCTGGAGCTGGCGCCTGGAACACATTTTATACACATGTTTTTTTTTGCCTTATTTCTGTAACTACTATAATAATATTGTGTTACAGCTCCTAAGGTGATTGAACGATGCAAGTGTACCTACTTCAGTTTATAGTGATTATCAAGGTAAAATAAATAGATAAATAAATAAATAAATAATAATTTATTTGCAATGAAAATGGTAGAAACAAGGAATTGATAATATTATGTTATTAGCTCTTAGGGCCAGCTTGCTTAATTTGGCTGTTGTCGACTAAGCGGTTATAATATTATTTAAATACAAATATTCTTACATGTAATCAAATAATACAAAAGAAAAACACAAAACAAAATTAAACAAAAGACTAGGCTACAGGCGCTCCCGGCTTTAAAAAACCCGATAATTTTTATATAAATTAAATAATAAAGAATGTCAATTAATATAAAAAATATTAGCTAACCCGGCAGACGTTGTCCTGCCATTTTTCCTACCTCTACCCTACTCTACACCTACCCGACATCTACCCTACACCTACCTTACCTGCTATATAATAATAATATCATGTGCTTACTACCTTCTGTATAATAAACAACTGAGAATACCTAATTTATATTGTACTTATTCATTCATACTAGTCATTATCCATCAATTGTGAATTGCAACACCTCCTTAAATTGTTAGTACCTAATTAAATTATAACAAATAGCTCTAAATAACAAATAGCTCTAAGTCACTTGTCCAAAGCCAGGTCAGATCGCCCGTATCAAATAGCGAGGATCTGAACTGGTCCTTACCTATCACAAATAAACACCCACTGAGGGCGAGGAAAATAACACCTACCCTACACTACACTTGAACATTTTGTATTGGAAAACTAAATTATAGTTTTTTTTTCTGTTAGTACTTATAATTTATGTTTCTCACCTTACCTTTCCTGAAATTTCTCAAATATTTCAAGATTAAAATTAGCCAAATCGATCCAGCCATTCTCGAGTTTTAGCGAGACAAACGAACAGTGATTGATTTTTATATGTATAATAAATAGATAAAATAGATAAAACAAGTAAGGAAGTGAGTTTGTTCGAGCGGTAATCTTACGTGATAACTGGGTGCGGAGTAGCTCGGCTTCTCGTGGTGATGTTTGTTCCAGCGGTAAACTTACGTGATAACTGGGTGCAGAGTAGCTCGGCTTCTCGTGGTGATGTTTGTTCCAGCGGTAAACTTACGTGATAACTGGGTGCAGAGTAGCTCGGCTTCTCGTGGTGATGTTTGTTCGAGCGGTAAACTTACGTGATAACTGGGTGCAGAGTAGCTCGGCTTCTCGTGGTGATGTTTGTTCCAGCGGTAAACTTACGTGATAACTGGGTGCAGAGTAGCTCGGCTTCTCGTGGTGATGTTTGTTCGAGCGGTAAACTTACGTGATAACTGGGTGCAGAGTAGCTCGGCTTCTCGTGGTGATGTTTGTTCCAGCGGTAAACTTACGTGATAACTGGGTGCGGAGTAGCTCGGCTTCTCGTGGTGATGTTTGTTCGAGCGGTAAACTTACGCGATAACTGGGTGCGGAGTAGCTCGGCTTCTCGTGGTGATGTTTGTTCGAGCGGTAAACTTACGTGATAACTGGGTGCGGAGTAGCTTGGCTTCTCGTGGTGATGTTTCTTGATCGGCTGCAGGTGGTTCTTCTAACTAAATTATAGTATTTTTTTTCTGTTAGTACTTATAATTTATGTTTCTCACCCTACCTTTCCTGAAATTTCTCAAATATTTCAAGATGAAAATTAGCCAAATCGGTCCAGCCATTCTCGAGTTTTAGCGAGACAAACGAACAGTGATTGATTTTTATATGTATAATAAATAGATAAAATAGATAAAACAAGTAAGGAAGTGAGTTTGTTCGAGCGGTAAACTTACGTGATAACTGGGTGCGGAGTAGCTCGGCTTCTCGTGGTGATGTTTGTTCGAGCGGTAAACTTACGTAATAACTGGATGCGGAGTAGCTCGGCTTCTCGTGGTGATGTTTGTTCGAGCGGTAAACTTACGTGATAACTAGGTGCGGAGTAGCTCGGCTTCTCGTGGTGATGTTTGTTCGAGCGGTAAACTTACGTTATAACTGGGTGCGGAGTAGCTCGGCTTCTCGTGGTGATGTTTGTTTGAGCGACAAACTTACGTGATAACTGGGTGCAGAGTAGCTCGGCTTCTCGTGGTGATGTTTGTTCCAGCGGTAAACTTACGTGATAACTGGGTGCGGAGTAGCTCGGCTTCTCGTGCTGATGTTTGTTCGAGCGGTAAACTTATGCGATAACTGGGTGCGGAGTAGCTCGGTTTCTCGTGGTGATGTTTGTTCGAGCGGTAAACTTACGTGATAACTGGGTGCGGAGTAGCTCGGCTTCTCGTGGTGATGTTTCTTGATCGGCTGCAGGTGGTTCTTCAGCAGATCTTTGATAGACAGTTTCGTTGCCAGCATGTTGGCCGCCAGAGCCTTGTTGAAGGCTGTTAGCTCCTAATAATAAAAAATAAGCGTTCTCATATGCTTTTCTTCGTAGGAGTATTTTTTCAGTGTAATTTTTGTTCCAGTTATACACTTGGAACTGTCAAAAAAATTGTCATAACATAATATACAACCAAAGATTTCTGACGCAGGGAGCGAAGCGATCGTCTTTTGTTCCTCTGAGTATACAACGTAGCAGACTAGCAGTGTCAAATTTCGTCGACCTTTCACAGAGCTTGGTGGCACTATTTCTGGCCCGGATAGCCAAAGAGATAGTATAATATAATATAGATAGTCAAAGATCGACAAAACTTTTCATTTTTCGCTTTATAATTATTATATACAACGTGTTAGAGAAATAACGCAAAACCTCTTGGGTGGTAGGTAACTCAGCCCACTAAACTGAACAACTTTTGTTCTGGAACTTTTCCGAAATAGCAGTTTTTTTACTTTTCATACAATCCCATCAACTATATAGCCGAATCAATTTGTATGAAAAGTAAAAAAAAAATCGATTTCGGTAAAGTTCCAGAACAAAAATTTTTCAGCTTTATGGGCTGAGTTACCACCCGAGAGGTTTTGCTTTATTTCACTAAGACGTTGTAGATCGTAATAAAAGCATAACAATCATTTAAATACAAAGTCACGCTCTTATCTATAAAGAGGTGAACAGAGATTTTGTACTTTCCACAAAAGTTGTAATATACTTCCCTATAAGATAATGCATGCTATCTGTCTGCAGTACTACCAGCAACAGCTACCATACAATATTGGCATCATAAGGTAGGAAAGACCCAGGCTATCAATTTTCTTTGAAGAAACGGAATTTCCAAGTAGCTACAACGTATTGATGTTGGTTTCAGAATAAAAATACATAAATTAATAGGGCCAGTAGACTGGCACGTGACGCGACGCGCAGTTTTGAGGTACAGTAACGTTACCTTAATCTTAGCCTTGACGGCCCAGAGTCCGTCCTTGACGAGGTCCAGTTTCCCGGGCGTGAGGTCTTCTTCATACGAGTAGTCCTGGTTGTAGGAGGGAGCGTCGTACGCCGCGCGGAACAGATGCTGCTCGTCCTCATCCAGCTCGGAGAAGTTGGGCAGGTGGCGAGACAGCGCTGGGCATCATAGGCAAGCATGGTAATTAATTAATCACTTGCCACGTCACAGTAGCTTTTTACTTGAAAATACGAGTAGGTGACGAATTGTGTGACTTGACAATGATTAACTGATTTTTCAATACACTTTGCTCGTTTCGATACGCTTTTTTCAAAGAACTTACGAAGGCAGTAAACTGTGTGTTGCTTTACCGCACTTCTACGGTCTCCATAATTATTATTCAGCCAGAATCTTTAAAATAAATTAAATCGATTCTTACAAAGGGAGAAGTGTTTTTTATTTTAACAAAATGTTTCAAAAATATTATCAGCCAGTAATATTTTGATACTAAAAATAAAATTTTAATGAATCAATGCGTAGAGGCCGAAAGTTCGCGAGAGCCTTTTCTCCATAATTATGCTAATAAAACAGAAACCTATTATTGTTTTGAGATTGGTGTTAATTTTGTAAATTTTTATTTAATTGTGTTACATTGATTGTTGTTTGATGAGTGATCAAGTGATGATATTTAATGATAAATCTGAATAGTTCCTACAGCTACTAAAACTGCGCGCGATGTAATAACGGTTAGTTTTTACAACTTTTAAATGAATAATTTTAGTATTGGACCTTTATTAACCATTTAATTTGTATTATTTACTATTAGTGTTCTCACAAGTATATAAACGTCGTACAACACACGGATCTTAGGTTTTATAACAAACTTGTGACAGTATAAACCCATTATAAAATCAGCTCGTTTGTAATTTGCCATCTACGATCCTCGTTTGAGAGGTTGGCGAAGGGCATAAAGCTTTATTCTTTACGAGATTTTATGAAGAGGTGAAATTATTCCAAAAACTATAAAACCACGCGAAAACTATAAAAGCACGCGAGCGAAGTCGCAGACGGATAACTAACCAACTAAGTTTCGAAGTAAAATAAGCAGTAAAAATATACGTTATCTTATTCGTTATAAATTATGAAAATGGCAGTCGATATCAAAACCTCATCAACGCGGCCGCGTGGATATTTACGAGTTTGTAATTTTATACTCAATCATCAGAGCAAAATTATCGTAATCAAGTCTATCTATAAAGGAAGAATATATAACTTACCCGAGGTGGCAAGTAATACAATATAAATTAAACGGAGACACATTTTTAATCACAATTAAAGCTATCTTGTCGCGAGTCGGACAATAATGGATGATAAATGGCAACTGCCTTCGTGCGATAAGTATCTTCGACGCGAACTACCCTCAGTTTAAGAATACTAACTTTTATACATTTACAGACCTACCAACCTACCAACTTGAAATGAACGGCAGCACTAGTAGTAAGATTAGTGCGAGTATAAGTGCATGTACAAAATACGAATCCTTCGACTATACACTTGATCTCCGTACGTACGAACGTAACATAACGAGGGTAGAGTCCTTACCTACCTACACGTATTTTGTACATGCACTCGCACTTGCACTAATCAAAGTGTAATCGGACTCACAAAATTACATTTCAACGAATCATGACTTCTGAAAGTTGACATTTCTATATTAACGGTCATAGTTCCAATTTCGGTCATTTCACAGATTCTGTGGTAGGATACAGACTTACAGACCTACCACGCTCTTCGTCGTAGGTAGGTAGTAGGTAGACAATGCATGATGTAAATAAAACAGACTACATAATACGAGTAAATATGTATTTTATCGGTGTCATAATCCCAATTCTATTTTGTACTTATTCCATTAGTGATTGTAAGTGCGAAGAATTATAGATGCGTTCTTTATAACATACATTTCTTTTAATTACCTATTATGATTTTTACAATATAAGGATTGCATTACGCACAGTAACATAGATTTAAACTCCTTACGGAGCGCAGTGAAGGGGGTTTTTATTCTGAGACTTAAATGCACAGGTAATACGGAATATATTATCTTTAAAATAAATTAGATAAGGCGAATATAAGTAGCACAACGTAAAAAACAATCACATTAAGATTAACAACTTTGCGAGGGAAGACAATTTAAAAACGAAAACTTAATAAAAACTTGATAACCAAATAATATAAGTACTTATCAATTAAATTACCTATATGCTTAAGAAGGGTTGTAAATCTAAAGGGTCTAAGTACCAATTACTTAAACCCATTCGGATATTGTAAGGCCTGGCACATAGATTGTATTTTCGTAAAAATTTTGACTTTTAATTTTTCGGCATTTAGACCCTTTATATTTACAACCTTTCAATTTATATTTTTAGCTATTATTTACTATTTGTACTTAATTTCTATTTTTAATACAATATCTTTTAGGTTTTCGTAAATTACTATTATCAATCTATCACGCACCTCTAGAATTTGCAAATGATCATGAGTTAACAGAAGTTATCCTTTAATAAGTTAAAAGATAACAACGCTAAGGTACATTATTAATGTGATCCAGAATACATAAAGTTACAGATTAAATCCATTCAGTTCAGATGTATAATTATTATCTTCTTGGAACCACTTACAGGACTGATCCTCGTCAGACAAAAAGGCGTTTTAACTGGCCGACAAATCCAGAATAAATAGCACACGAGCGTCGTGGCTTAGAAAATTAAATAAACCCGTGGACCACCCCACCAGACGAGCCATTGTAGAACCACCACGTCCTGTGAATGCCCTTGAGTGTGGTGAGACGAGTCCTAGGAGTCATTAAATTTTTCAGTTAAATTCTTCTGGAGTCATCATCATTGTGAATGTCACGGGGGGGGGATGTCTAGAAGCGTGCGCGGCGCCGCGACTGTCAGAGGTTCGCGCGCGACCGGTACAGGTCATCCTCCAGATCAAACGCGGGGGGGTCCGCGTAGCCCGAGTCGTCGTACCGCAGGGACCTGCAACCAGGAACCTCATTTAGCAATAATAGATTCTAAGAAACTCACGTGTTGTCAGTACTTTTAAAACTGAGGGTTATCTGAAAAGGAAGTAAACACTAGATGAAAGAATGCATTTACTTTCGATCGAAATAATTGGAAAGCATTCATACGGATAGTATATCGATGGTCTAGAAGACAAACATGATAATTACAGACTCACCAACTTTTCAGGAGGACTGTTTTTAGTAACTTAAAAGTTCAAGATACTATAACTTAAAATGGAACATAGGAATCGTGTATACACTGCCTGTATTTAATTAGGGTATTTATCTTTTTATTTATTTATCAATAACTTGGACATCTATATCCAAAGGATTAAAAAAAACAAACAAAATAGTAAAAAAGGGCATCACTTAGTATGTTTGTACATAAACTTTGAATACATAATGTTTACTTAAAACTTTCGTGTATTGTATATGAAGTTAGTTTTTGTTGAAATTTAATGTCGTTTGATGCCGGGTTAGAATAGCATCACCCGTTTCTTACCCGTGGGTGTCGGAAGTGACGACTAAGGCACTCGCTCGAGTCGAGGGTTTGATGTAATTGCCGACTACTGTGATACACAATTTCTGATGACCCACAGCATTATCGGATGTGGCAAAAACGTTAACGTTCTGCCTACCCCGCAAGGGATAAAAGCGTAATTGTAGGTAAGTATGTATGTATGTATGTTGTTATTTGAATTTGACGTTGAAATTTACTGCCGATGTATAAAACAATACAATTAGTATTAAATTTTCTAAAAAGATGGACCACGCTCGCCTAGAAGATGTTTATGTTTTTTTAATAAAAGGGCTAATCTATAGTTTTTTGAGAAACACGGTTATGCTTCAAAATCTACTCCACGCACCCCACGTTTTTCGTTTTAAGTCCTACAAGAGTACTACACCAATAAAAATCTCAATAAAAGATATTTTATACTGTTTATTGCGTAAAAACGTGTTGTTAAAAAAATATTTTTTACTTTACAATTATTTTGTGCTTTTTAGTCTAGCGTATTTAAATGTTGCAAGACGCCCTGAACATCACGTAGGACTAAATTGCTAAGACTGAAAATCCCAAGCATGCCGAGATTATGTTGTTACGATGAGATTACCTTCCGGCTTCACCATGAGACCCTGGACATCACGTATATGACTAAAGATCTTGTCAAAACAAATCCAACGAGACCGAACACGACAAGGTTATGTTGCGACGTTGAGAGAGTTCCTATGGCCACCTTCTGGTTCCATAATGAGATCCTGGACATCACGTATGACTCAAGAACTAGTCAAGACAAATCCAACGGACCCAACACGACTAGGTTATGTTGAGTATTTGAGGAAATACAGCGGCCACCTTCCGGCTCCATCATGAGATCCTGGACATCACGTCACGTATGACTAAAAATCTTGTCAAGACAAATCTAACGAGCCTAAACGGTGTTTCTACGGCCACCTTCAGGCTCCATCACGACACCCTGGACATAACGTGTGACTAAATATATAGTCAAAACAAATCCAACGGGCAGGTTATGTTGAGTATTTGAAGAATTCCTGTGGCCACCTCCATCATGAGACCCTGGACATTACTTATGACTAAAGATCTAGTCAAGACAAATTCAACGAGCCCAAACACGACGAGGTTGTATTGTGTACATCGAGGTTGTTTTAGGAGTTTCTATGGCCACTTTTCGGCTCCATCATGAGACCCTGCATTTGTAACTAAAGATCTAGTCAAAACAAATCCAACGGGCCCAAACACGACTAGGTTATGTTGGGTATTTGAGGAATTCCTGTGGCCACCTTCCGTCTTCATCATGAGACCCTGAATATCACGTATGACTAAAGATCTTGTCTTGACAAATCCAACGAGCCCAAATACGACGAAGTTATGTTGTGTATTTGAGGAGTTCCTATGGCCACCTTCCGGCTCTATCATGACACCCTGAACATCACGTATACCTAATTAAAGATCTTGTCGAAACAAATCCAACGACCCCAAAGACGTCGAGGTTATGTTGTGTTTTTTGAGGAGTTCCTATGGCCAACTTCCGGCTCCATCATGACACCCTGGACATCACGTATGACTAAAGATCTTGTCAAGACAAATCCAATGAGTCCAAACACGATGAGGTTGTGTTGTGCATTTTAGAAGTTCCTATGGCCACCTTCCGGGTCCATCATGAGACCTTGGACGTCACGTATGATTAAAGATCTTGTCAAGACAAATCCAATGAGTCCAAGCACGACGAGGTTGTGTTGTGTATTTTAGAAGTTCCTATGACCACCGTCCGGCTGCATCATCAGACCAGCTCCATGGTGTCATAATATTGCATTGTCACCGAGGTTACATAAGTGTACCAAATTTCAGTACAATCGAATAACAGCACGTGCTTCAAAAATGAGTTGCAAGATTCGGACCGAACAAACAAACAAACAAACAGACAAGAAAGCGAGTTAATAAAAACGTGTTAAAAAATAAAATGAGATGGTATAAAATCCATCAACGACTTTCCATTAGTTGAAAAACTGCCGATATTGCAAAATTAGATCACTTATTTCGAAATACCGAAATACCGGTATTTTTTCCTCAAATACCGGTATCAAAATACTGAAAAGTTTGACCGGTATTTCGGTATACCGGTATACCGGTATCCATGCCCTAGCCGTGTCGTCGCCCGCGCGATCGCTATGCCAAGATTTCCGCCAAAATAAAATAATTTTATTTTTCAATACACACTAAAATCCGATATTGCGAAATGCAACGTTAAAGTATGAAAATATTAATCGTATTAATATACTTTTTAATATTTGTCAATAGCTTGGTAATCAACTTAAATAACTTTAATGCTCTCGGGCTCCTGCTGTTTATTTAGTAATTTGTAATTAAATCATTTACAACATTTGTCTATATTTTATTCCTGCTAGTCTATTATTTTTAACGCACTTAATATATTTTACTATTTGCTGACGAGTGTTCAGTAGTATTAAGACCACTTAAATCATTTGTCTACCGGCAACTTAGAAAGATTAACATCTTATAATATATTTGGGAATCAAAATTGACCAAATGACAAAATTAATAAAAACATTTAGTTTATTTGTCAATCGTGGTAAATGCAAGCGAAATGTTATAAATCTATTTAATGTTTTTTATAGTTTAAATTGATGGTAAATAATTAACATTATTTTTTTGGCATCAAAATGACATCACTTGCTATAAGTGTACACCTACAGTTTAGGAAGAAAGAGACGGATTTAGGGTATTTGGGTAAGTGCAAACGGTAGAGCATCTTCATTTAATGCATTTGGCATTAAAATGTTAAAATATCAAAATTTTGTAGTTAGCACGTTTGTCTTCTAGACCATCGATATATTTATTGTTCTGTGGTTTATGATGATGTGCGGTGAATCTTATCGTGCCGCCTCAACATCACATCGAGCATTAATCGATCACTCAGACTCGCGATCGATGTTTGAACGATAGATAAGATCATTAGTTACAATCAAGTTCTCTAGTACCTACAATGTAAGCAGGGCTAGCAGGATTTAACAGGACTAACCAATGGCAATATCGATGGCATGGCAATGTCTTCACAAAAAAAGTGTACTTTCTATAAAACTTAATACCTGGGCTGATTGATAACTGGCCGAAACGACTAACTTAAAAAAATGATACGCAAAAAAAAAAATATTACATTATATTTTGGCATCTTTTTGAAAATAGAACGCCAAATTTGAATTTAATCGAACTGGTGGAATTTGTTTGATAGGACGTAGAACTTTCTCTGTCATAAATTTTCTTAACAATGGAAAGAAACGAAATTCGTGCGGTGATAAAGTTTTACGTTTTAAAACAGAAAACAGCAACCCAGATTAAAACCAAGCTAGACAGTGTTTTAGGTAATTCTGCTCCTGCATTGAGTACAATTCACACCTGGGTAACTGATTTTAAACGTGGAAGACAGAGCTGCGAAGACGCCCACAGGTCTGGCCGTCCAAATGAAGTCACGAATCCGGACATGATCAAAAAAATTCACAAAATTGTATTGAATGATCGGCGCTTGAAGTTGCGAGAGATAGCAGAGATGGTGAGCATTTCATCTGAACGCGTTTTTAATATTTTGCACCAACATTTGGGAATGAAAAAGCTTTGCGCGCGATGGGTGCCGCGTTTGCTCACTGTTGACCAAAAGCAACGTCGAGTGGACGACTCATCGGAGTGTTTGGCGCTGTTTAACCGAGATCCTAACGAGTTTTCGCGGCGTTATGTAACAGTCGATGAAACCTGGATACATCATTATACTCCCGAGACAAAAGAACAATCTAAGCAGTGGACTGAGAGCGGAAGACCTGCGCCGAAGAAAGCAAAAACGGTTTTGTCGGCCGGCAAAGTGATGGCGACTGTTTTTTGGGATGCTCGAGGGATTATTTTAGTGGATTATCTGCAAAAAGGAAAAACAATAAATGGAGAGTACTACGCAAGCTTGCTGCAAAAATTAAGTGAAGAAATCCAGAAAAAACGACCACATTTGGCCAAGAAAAAAGTTTTGTTCCACCATGACAACGCACCTGCACACACGTCAATGGTTGCAGTCGCCAAACTCCATGAATTGCGGTTCGAATTGCTACCGCATCCACCCTATTCCCCGGATCTGGCCCCGTGTGACTTCCACTTATTCCCAAACCTGAAGAAATGGTTAGGTGGCCAGAGATTTTCATCAAATGAAGAAGTCATTGTTGCCGTGGACGAGTATTTTGAGGGGTTGGAGAAAACATTTTATCAAACTGGTGTAACGGCATTGGAGAAGCGCTGGACTAAATGCATCGAGGTAGAAGGAAACTACGTTGAGAAAAAAATTTATTTTAAATAGATTTTTAAAGTTTTTCTTTGTCGTTTCGGAAACTTATCAATCAGCCCTCAAGTACCCAAATTTCACAAGAAACAAACTTTTCACGCACAAAACACTGCAATCAGCTATACAGTAGCGACGATTGGGGATCCATCACAGGTTTACTGAAGCATGAAAAAAATACGTCATGGTGTTAGTTGCGTCATGTAGTTACCTATCCGGGGTTCTAGTTCTGCAGCGCGAGGGCGGCGGCGAGCGCGAGGAGGCACGCAGCAGCGCGGGGTCGTCGTAGCGGCGCGACACCACCGTGAAGTCGTGGTGGGCGTCGATCAGCTTCTGCAGCCGCGACACCATCTCGAAGTCCGACACCGACGCCGGCACCAGGATGCCCAGCAGCTTCGCAATCGAGTGCCTGCGCACCGACGAAGTCGCTTTTAATTGAGGTTTACATGGATCGATTTCCACTGCGAATCGAGTATGTGAATAGCAAATCTACTAAACGACAGTTTCAGTCAACTGTGTAAATTAGCTACGGTTTCGTAAGGCTGTTTGGTAAACGATCAGCCTCATGAAAAGATATGGGGTGGAAGCTGCAGTAGCTGTCGAAGCTCAGGGTCATTGTGGAGATCCTTCAAAAAAGCTTTTATTGCCTGATGGATGACGTACTAGCTATACCTATAGGTAAGATACAAAAGTCGATCACAAATTCTATTCTAAGAGATAGACGTACTATTTGCAACCATAAGTTGGAAGGCTGATTCAATGTTTATGATGACTGTTCAATTTTTAATATTGCAACATACAGATTATTGTTAAAATAGCAACACCATAGGTGTGACGTAATTTCCTTTTTCTATCCTCTACAAAATCTGACTGCTATGGGTCATGTAGTAAGCTATTGTTACTTTATTAATTAATTTCAATAATACAGTCCACAGTTTATAAGATAACTTGAGTTTTTAATTCCCACCGGCGGCGCTGCTCAATGACCACCTCTATGATGACATTTGTGCCGGTCTGCCTGCATGTCGCCGGTGGGATAGAGTAACAGCTATTCAAAAGTTCAAGGTAATGGTTGCAAAAAACGAACGATAAGCAGAATGGTCAGTTTTAGGTTATTATTGTTATGTACACTCTAACATCCTATAAACATTGAACAAACAAAACAAACATTGAACATTTGAATCAGCCTTCCAGCTTATTAGCAAATAGTACGTCTATCTCTTATACTATTCTTCCATATAGAACTTACAAACCCAACCTGTTATTATTAAATCGATTTGTTAATACGGAAGAACGAACGTAAAAGCTAGAATTAAGATTTCGATCAACGATTATGTCGAAGTTAAGCACGTAATTCCCTACTATTTGTCCAGTCTGCGCATTGCTGGTCATATATTGCGGATATGTGTGAATAAACCAACGTTTCCGTGGCGCGCAAGTGCATAAAATACGATGAGAAGAATGATGTATGGGCCTTACCTACAATACAAGTGAGTCAGGCGATCAGAGATCATCGATCTACCATGTCAGCGCGATGGTAGATTCGCGTCTCAAGACAAGACCCATTGTTCGTCTGAACTGTACGACTGATTGTTGTATCTTTCATTGTGAGTGACGGACGAAAGCGATAAGATCAAATATTTTCTTTGTTGTTGTTTGGCGAAAAGTTATTTTTGTCTTTGGAATTGAGTAAATATTAAAGTTAACAGCGTTTAGTAGGCAACTCTTTCATGCTTATCCTTTCCTCGTAGAGTTTATTCTTACACTCGTACTAGCGGCCCGCAAGCGGCTTTGCCCGCTTTATTTTTGAGTTTTTCCGTGGGAAGAACATATTTTCCATGGTAAAAAGTAGCCCATGTTACTCAGGGATAATTTAGCTTTTTAGTGGTGAAATAATTTTTAAAATCGGTTCAGTAGTTTTTGAGTTTATTCGTTACAAACATACAAAAATACAAAGGTTTCCTCTTTATTATATTAGTATAGATTAGTTTTGTTATGGGTAAGTAAGCCACATATTTTTTTAGGTTGTCCTCTCACTCACTCAGCCCTCTATTTAACTCAGTATGCAAATAAATATGTATATCTATAATTTGTAAAAATAGGATTTTAATTTACTTCAAGTATTTTTTTTTATTTGGGAAGAAGAACAAAATTTCTTCGTATCTACCGCTTGAATTTACACTTTAAATCGTATACTAATAAAAATACAAGTTTTGTATGTTTATTTATTGCCTCTTTTTTAAAGTGTTAATGGTGTTAATTTTTGTTTGATTGATATTAAGCCGTTACCTGAAGCTTTGCAGTTGTGCTTCTCTCCGCTGACACTCGGCGAGCGCTTCCTTGGTGCGGGCCAGGTCATCCCGCAGGATGCTGATCTGGTGATCGCTGGTGCTGCGCTCCTGCTCGAAGGTCTCGCCGGTAGCCCGCACTTGGTCCTTCAGCACGTTCACCTTGCGGTTGTACCGCGCCCGAAGTACCTCTGCCTCCTCAAGCTTCTTTTGTAGCTCTTCAATCCTGCGCGCTCGCTCCAGTGATGTTATCTGAGTATAAACTCCAAATATAGTAAAAAGAACTGTCAGTCTCGTGTGCTGGGGGTCGTTTCACGATACAACAATTTACTAGTAACAAGTTACAATTTGATATTCATTGCGTATCATAGCCAATGCGCCTAAACTTTAAGACCTTATCATTTTATCTTATTGTCTACATAATGTACTTACATAGAATTTGTAACTTGTAGCTTCGTGAAACGGGCTCCTGTTATAGTCCAATGTTTAACCCGGTACAATTATATAGGGTACAAACAAAATAACGCCTTAATTACACAGTTTGTGCAATCGACAAGAATACGCATTAGGTTTAATTGTGCCGTTAGTTGCGATGTCAACAACTACTGCATAACATTAACTTATCGTAACTACTGCATAAAGAGTCTCTCCAACGCTCACAACCTAAAGGATGTGTATTTACAGCGACGATATCGTAAAATATTAAGGGGTTGAGCTGGAAATGTACGATGTGCTTAAAAAACTGACTTCGGATACTTAGATGACACAAAAATACACAATTTATCTATTGATTTTTTAGTAAATTTTGATTTGATTTATTTAACGAGATACAGAGATGAACTGTATCAGCCTCCCATCAGAATAGATTTGTATAAGCGTAACTCATATTTAATACAATACAAATATTCTTTATTGACACCAATCAAAATTACTATTTGTGTATTACTATTTGTTACTTTATTGCTATTCGTGTGTATAACCATTTCCCTTATTTTATCAAAATGTGTCCGTGTCCGAATAATCAGGTTGGCTCTTCGATAAATTATTATTTAAACAAGAAAAAGGTTTTTCGTATTCGAAAAACCTTTTTCTTGTTTATACTATGTTCTTGCTAATAATTATTATGATTTATTTATAATTTAATTAAGTTGTGTACTATGTTTTCCACGTTACGTTATTATTACCCCGAAATATCTTGTGGCAATTTATTCTGTACGATCTCTTCTTGAAGGTAGCTATTAGATAAATTTAACTTACAACTTAATTTATAATAAGCGTTAAGCCCATTATATTTTTACAACCTATATTTACAGACTTTGCTATTACGAATGTGGTTTACATATTTTGACGATACAGCAGAGCTTATTGAATTCTGAGCAAGTTCAATGAGTGAGATCACGGCTGTGGCTATGAGAGTAAATTGTTTTAACCTTGCATGTAAATAATTCCAGTAAATCTACTGCGCGCCGTAGAATAAATAAATTGACACATTCATAGTTTACATATTTTAACAGGATTGTTTGACGTTCCAGCGACTACTTTACGCCTGCTTCTTCTGCATTACTCAGTCGGTGGACTAAGTAATAAAATAATATTGGTACTATTTTTTTTTTATATTTACACCATACGCTTCAAGTACATCATAATTCACGTTAAATTTTACCATAATTAGGGCAAAGAAAAAAATGTTTAGTTTAGTTGTTGGGGCGCGGGGACTGTTTCAATCATTAATGCTAAACGCATTCTTTGTTTGGGTTTACAGCGGCTCAATGATGAGCGCATGACAACGCGAATTCCATTGCCAGTACATAAATGGTGTTGTGATGAACACGCACAATTTTATATACTCGTTATATTGTTCAGTGAACGTAGTTTAGGGAATAAAGCGAAAATTTTTAGAAGCTGAAAAGTAGTTTGTTATTGTGATTAAGCCAGGGAGAAATTGCCACCTTGGCAATAAGGCTACCGATATGTACATAATTGTTCTGAAGGTGTCTCTATCTTAGGTCTCTGTATAGATTTTTGTGTGCAATAAAGTATATGATCCCTTCGTATGTAGATGAGTGGTGGCTTGAATGCCTGAAATGCCTAGGACTAAGTACTTCTACAACATCCTGTCCTCTATACCAACAAGAAAAGCCAGCTTACATTACATGGGATATTGTCTTTGTTCTAATATTGACCGCCTAGGATATCCCGCCATCACAAGTTCAACAATAATATCGAACGCACCTTGTATTCCGCTGCGTCAGCCAATTGCGCGTTGAGGTCCCGGATCTGCGCGCGCGCGTCTGCCAGCTGCGCGGCCAGCTTGTCCGCCTGCCGCGCCAGCTTCTTGCTCCGACAGATCGCCTCGTCACGCTCCGCTTGCAGCACCGCGCGAACCCGGCTACTCTCCTCCTTAACAACAATGGAATTATGGAATAGCATAAGAAACAGAACAGAGATCAACAGAAGAAAAAAGAAAGAAGTACAAGAAACAATAATGACAAGAATGTTAACATAGATAATAATATGTGTGAATGTTACTATTCCTATCTAATACATCATCATTAAATCCAAACTGGCTGAATATATTTTGGCTACCTACGTTGCAACATTGTATAATCTTAATAACTTTTCTACAGAACCATTGTTTGAAAGGTAAGTATTTAATTAACTATTAAATTATAAATGTATTAAGAGTGTTGTGCAATGTGTACTTATGACAATTATACATATATTATTTTTGTTAATCTCTCTCCTCCTGTAAGTGACCGTGGGATTTTTATAAGAATAAAGCGTTTTTACACTTATTATATGTATATTGCCGCCGTGTGGTGACGGCAGAGTAGAATACATTTGTCACCAACCCCTACTCTTCCCGTGGGTGTCGTAAGAGGCGACTTAGGGACTACACATTGAACAGGGAACGGGCAGCAGCGCTCTCTGATACAGTAACCTTTTAATCTGCGATCTCCAACCCGCCTGCCAAGCGTGGAGATTATGGCAAAACCCTCCACTTAAGTGGAGGAGGCTCATAGTCCAGCAGTGGACTGTAACGGGCCGTTAATTTTGATTTGATATGTACTTATATTACGATTTGCACTAGGTACCTGTACGCTAAGCTTGCGTCGCAGTAGATCAAGATGCAGGTCTTTCCTTTGCAGCTGTTCCCTCAGGATCCTGATACGACGTTGCAACTGGTACACCACAGCTGTCTGCAATGCCATAAACCACATTTCACAATCGTTGAATGTACTTATTAACATTCGCTAAGATCATAAAGAAATTAAATAACCAATCTATCTCTTACTATCTAAAAATAAATTATACTAACAGTTAGTGGCTAATTAATAACTACAAATATTTCTACCTTTTAATGAGAATTAAATTACGTGGTTCATTTCAACTGCAGTGCTAGTTTACGTGCGCATGATTGAGAATAAAATGCTATTTACGAGGTCATCAAGGTGTCAGTAGCACGCTAATATGCGGGAAGTATAATTGCTATTTAAATTAGGTTGGTAAAAGTACTGCTGGTACTTCCTAATATTCAAATATGATGTTGACATGCCAATTTGGAAAAATATCTTACTTCTTTAAGATAAGGCAAATCATGGAAAGATCTTTCTCTGCGGAGTCTCGGCAGCGTGCCATAGTATCCGTAATATAGCAGCTACACAAAACACACACATTATAATATACTTAGGTACCAACACAATACGACACTTACTGTACACACCACTAAATACATCTTTGTACAGTACAAAGGCCTACCTACTAACTGCCAGGATATAAAAATCTTAAACCACCGCGAATACACGGCGAATGAAATCATTCGACATAAAAATATTAGTAAGTACTTTATCTTTTATAATCAATTCCTATTTATCAGTTCGAAGAAGGCCTGTGGTCTGAATGCCACACTCACTGGTAATACTGTAAATATACACCTTATTTTTGAAGGAGAGACACTTTCGTCTCACAACAACCTTCGAGCAACTATTTAGTAGTAATCAGGGTTCGTGAAAAACTGTAATCTTAGTTAATGATAATGACCTTGTCAACGATCTTGTCGCTCTCGAGCCTGGCGAGCTGCTCGGCGCGGTGGATGAGCGACTCGGTGTGCAGCTCAATACCCACATCCTGGCTCAACTCATCCATGTTCAGCGTCCTGCTGAGCCGCTCAAGGAAGGCCACAAACTGTAACAACGTGTCTCTTCCAATATCTATCTAGCTAGCTCACCATTACGAAGTATAAGATAAGCCTTTTACGGTCCTGATGCCTGTGCAGTTCTCAACCTATATTCCCTTCCCTTCTACTTCCACGATAATCTAACCATCAGGCTATGTGTGTCTGCCTACTGAGCGTTTTCCCTATGCCACTGCTCGATATAAAAAACTCGCTCGGGAGCTCTTGTGTTGTATGTGAAATATAACTTTTTGCAATTTCCAATACAAAACGCGAACTTTTAAAAAGGGCTATAGGATGATACCTCATTTGTCAAAATCGGTCAAGGCGTTGAGGTTGTAAGGGGCACATACAGACATGTTAAACACAATACACTCCTTTTGCAGTTCAGTTGCTCGAGGAATGCCACAAACTGTAACGGCCGTCTGTGTTGATACTCGTATATAAAATTGACTCGTGCTGATAGCTGCTCCTCGCTCGCTACACTTCCGCACTACTATTAACATAACTGGATCGTTAAAGAATAACTTTGGGTTGTTAACAAGTAGTTACAGGAGTTAATATTGTTTTATCTGAAAAACATGCCATAGTGTGATTATTTTTAATCGGGTCTATTGTTCGCGCGTTATTGGAATGGTTTGATTTGAACACGTTGCATTCGTAATAAGTAGTTTTTATAAGTATATAGCGGCTGGCCTAGTAGTTAGTAGTAGTAGTTTCAAACTGAAGTCCTTCCTAGGTATAATTGTAAGAGAGTTCGTTAGGTACCCAATAAACGTTACAATTAATTAAGTAATTACCTAACATACCTAGTTAAATAAAAGAGTTATAATACAATAAAGTAAGTATAACTAAATTCGTGAGCGTTAGTACTGGCCAGGGCCGCTGTCTCCTCGAGCCCCGCGGCGGGGACGACGTGACGCCTACGAGCTTACAACAACAACTACTTTATAGAAAAGCGGCTTACGTTAGCTTTGTCCTTGCGTAGGTTGTCACGCGCGATCTCCGAAGAGTTCAGCTCGGCTTCCAGCTTGTGTAGCTTAGCTTCCAGCATAGCTCGCTCGTCCTCCAGCACTCGTGCGCGAGTGGCCGACTGCTCGTGCATGTGGGCCGTCCGGGACAGCTGCTGGGACTCCAGACCCAGCTTGTCACGAAGAGCTTCAATTTGCTACACGAACAGTTATTAAATTCGGTAGTTGTTCTGTAATCTAAATTGTACTTATTATGTATAACAAATTTCAGCAGTGTACGAATCTAGCGGTTAGACCGGTCGACTCTCGATCCTAAGCTGATGATTCCGTGCTTCGGAAGGCACCTTTTAAGTACGGAAGTTATTGTTACACGAGTCATTTCAGATACCTGGTTGGTGGCTTATTAGGACTCTGATATGGTGTTCTTATGTGTGTCGAATGTCGCTACGATGATGATGATTAATGGACACATATATAACTTACCACTGTTTTGTCTTTATTGTCTCCAAGTACTTCTCGTATTCTGTCTTTTATCGTACTTTCGTGCGCTTCGACGAATCGAGTCGGCAGGCTTAATAAGATGGCAATAGATTCCATTGTGTTTCGGAATTCAGTCTGAAGCCGTTGATATTTTTCATCTCGGTGACGCAAATCCTCTAGAACAAGCAGGTAAAACATTTTCAAGTTTCGGTAGGTTTGTTTCCTTTTGGGCTACATTATATAAATGCTTTTATATTTGTAATAAATACGTACCTTTTAACTGTATAATAATAGACTCATTTTGCGTTACATTATCTGTTACCACATTCAAATTTTTGCTACAGTGGGATAATTTCTCTCTAGCTTCATGCAATTCCCTTTCTAAAACTCTGTTTTGAACAGACAGCGACTCTTTTTCCTGTTTCAGCCTATCAATATCGAGCAACTGCGACGAAAGCTGTCTTTGTAACATATCCTTGTCAGCGTTCGCTCTATCGAGAGCATCCCTGCAGCTTCGATAGTCTTGTTCGACAGACGACAAGTTCTCTGTGGTATTCATACACCTGTTTTTAAGTCTCGTGATTTCTTGTACTAGCTCTGCTGCTTTGATGATGAGGCTCTCAGGAGAATGAGTGTGCGTCGTATCACAGAATTCAGAGTCCAGAGCGGCGGACATTCGGCGGATCAAATCGTGGTACTGACATCGAGCATTTTCCTTCTGCTGCTCTTCGTTGTGACATTCCATTTCGAGAGATCGAAGCTTTTTCTCGTAATCTTTAATTTTTTCTTCACAGTAGCGATTATCTCTTTGTAATGTCTGAATTGTAAGCTCGCTTCTTCCCCTATCGGCTTGCAAATTCCTTTGCATTTCTTCGAGGTCTTGTATCTTTTTTCTAAGTGATGAGATAATAGCATTTTGGCGAGCATTTTGTTCGCGGAGGTGATCTATTTCCACTTGCTGCTCTAATATCCTCTGGTCGCGGGATAACATTTGGTTTTTTAAATCGCTGTTCTGTAAAACACAAGTAAGTATTGACATGTTACCAAATATTCCGAAGATGACGCATTGCAAAAATCATGTATTTGAAGGAGGTATCTCAATACATACTTCAGACAATAATTTATCGCGTTTATACTGGAGACCAGCGAGATCGCTCCGTAATGCGGTGATCAGGTCATTCCCAACCTCCGCTTCCATCTGGCAAAATAACATTGTTTTGTATAATAGTATTTTAGTGCAAAGATTAGCCTAGAATCTAGGCGGGGCGCTAGATGTACCTGCCGTAAGAAGTTCAATAACTTACGAAATTCCATGGCGGGGATGTTTATAAACTACCTGGGAAGACGGTTTCACTTGCCGTACAAAAGACGACTACTGAAAGTAAGTACCTTCGTATTTCAAACGTAGCGTGAGAGGGGTCGCTATTTCAGGCTGCCAGGAGTCACGATACCCTCGTATATTACCTGCCTGTAGATAATTTCCATAAGCCGAGGACAAATAAAAAAACAACTTGTTTGTTTGATAGAAGGTTAGTCATTCGTTGGTAATAGGTCGGATTTAGTTGGAAAGAATTTACGTGAAAATGTAGCTACGTCTGTCACGGTAGGTTTGCTGTAGGTAGGCATAGTATGTATGTACACTCATACGTACTACGTACGGATGCTCAGAGCGAGCCGTACGAGGTACGGACGAGCTATTATTTAATCTGTGCAACGGATAAGAGTGCTGCACGCTCGGGTTGCACGCTATCTGTGATGTGAGGTCGGACAACGCAATAACAATTAAACTATAAATTAAATATATATTTCGCGGATCTTAACAAGGTGCAAGTATAATATCTACTGTTTATGTAAAACTTTTTTGAAAATAGTTTTTTGCTTTTACCGTCGACGTTATCATCATTATGTAAAAAAACAAAACAAATATGGTTCAAAAGGTCCTGTCCTGTTAAATAGGACTTTATTTTGTTCTGAAACATAGGTTTTTCCTAACTTTTCTTATCTAAATTTCCCTGTTAGTAACAACAAATGATGTTAACGAAAGAAATCAAATATACCTGGGTGAAAAACAAAAGGGAGAAATCTTAAATATAATTGTTGGCAAAGAAACATTCCTTTATTTTTAAAATAATCAAAACTGCATTCAATGGTTTTCTAAAGTCTACATGGATAGAGAATCGAACCTATCAAATATGAAAAAGTAAACACCCTGATTTTTTAAAATTTTATTTTGAACTTCACTTATTTTATTAATACGGAATGTTTTTTTTTCACACTTGGCGGGTTCAATGTCCTGTGCAGGCAAACGATTTTTAAGTCTTTGATTGTTGTTGTGATTATTTATAAAATAAATAAAGGAATGTTTCCTTTTGTTTGAATGTTTTAGTGTTTGCCAACATAAAAGCTAGCGCGCACTAGCGACTTTTGTCGCGGCGACAGTTGTCTCTCTCGTCAAGTTTACTAGAGTGCGAAAGAGAGGCACATAGTGTCTTGAGAGACAAAAGTCGCTAGTGCGCGCATATTATACCTATTATAAAATAATAATCAGAGTACTTTGCCTCCAACTACAACTACCGCCTTTTTTATCCATCCTGACACACATGACAACAAACACACACACACGACACAACAATTTTTTTTCTTTTTTTTCTTGATTTTTTTTGCGACTTTTAATGGAAATTCATCCTAAATTAAACACATTTGTATTAGACGGTGTTCTTGTGAATATATAGAATATTAATTATTACGTATAAAAAACGAAACCCAGAACAGATAGGTCTGACAAGAGTAATAATACAAATACATCAAATATGTATAGTATACCTAAAGGTAACCTCCACGACATTTTAGAAATGTACGAGTATGCCCACCTAAGAGGCTCAGATGAAGATGTACCTACGGTAAGTAATTTAACATTTTTGTCTTAGCGAAGTTAAGAACAAAACCCGGATTTCGTTGCCGTTACTGCAATCTTTCTTACGTCATTCGGAACAGTAACCAATTTTTACTAAGAAATAATTAAATCTTACCTCGGTAGGGCTTTTGCTGCAAAGTGTTTCGAAGATTTTCCAGTCGTCCACCTCGTCTTTGCCTTTTTCTTCCTCCATCGCGGTATTATTTTGATGGACACGTTATTTTTTTATAGTTTGTTGCACGTCGTCGCCACAGTAGCACCGCCCGTTGAAGTCGAAGGGAGTTGCCACATGCCGTTGCTAAGATTACACCATGTAAACACTGGAATTGATTCCGCGTGGCGGCTATTATAAGGGCAAAATCGTATTGCTTAGCAATGATAACAAAAGAAGTCCACAAGATCTTTAACATTTTTGTGTTAATATTTATATATCTTCCAGGCCGATTTCAGAAATCCTGGCCTTCATCCATATCGTGCCTTCTTTGTTCTTTGAATCCGGCACCACAGACGAACAGAACGCATCATACCCAGTCGTCCGCAGTGTGAACGAGCGGCGGGAGTCTCCAGACCAGAATATTATAAACCACAAAATTCAAAATAACAACGAACCAGTCATGCCGCCGCGGCCGTCGACTGCCGGCAGTCGCTGCACGTGCAGCAACGCTTCTTTAGGGTTCAAAAATTATAATTTCTTTCATTTTCTGACAATTTTGCAAAAAAGTCTATGTCCTTGCAGTGAGTTGTAATACGCTAGTAATAAAATCAAACTTACGAAATTCGCTAGGGGTAGGGGCCGAGCCATGAAAAGATAAGGGGTTGATTCTAGGTGAAGCATGGGTCGGAGCTCGGGGACACGAGCTACCTGGGATTTTTCTCAGAAAGTGTAAAGGGCATCACACACGGCAGCTATAATATATATTATAGCACGAGGCAGCCAGCTCTCTCGTCGCCATTCACTTTCACGCAAAGCGGGGGTCAAACAAAATGGCCGGTCACTGCGGCCATTCTTGCTTGACCTCCGCTTTGCACACAAAGTTAATGGTGATGAGAGAGCTGGCTGCCTCGTGCTATAATATAGTGTCCATTACCCCAGCAGGAAAGTGCGTCCAAGGCTGAATTTAGTACAACTAGTTATTAGTGCGTATTATGCTGTATATGTGCGCCAAATAAAAAAATAGTGCGCTTTATCGTTTCGGGTAATGGACACTAATATATATATATTATATAGCTCCGTCTGTGATGGGGCCACAGTGGATTACGTTGGTTCCGAATACATAAAGATTTAGCAGGAGGGGCGAAGCGAGCGGCCACGTCGCTATTCAAATAATTCGTTGCCTACAGTTTCATGTGATTTGGCGGTGTAGCGGCTGGGCCGCTCGGTCGTATATAATTCGAGCCTAACTGGGACAATGTAAGGAATTATGGAATAAAATGATCAAATTAAAGAAATAAGTGTTTAATAGTTTTTTATAAAGAATCTTAATGGCAACAAAACTACAATCTAATAATCTTTTCAGATCCAACTAGCCTAAATATACGTCCACTAAAATTCGGAATTAAAATCTGATTCTAACATCATCAGATATATACATAGCGGCCGAGAGGAACGTATATTTAGGAATTTTAATATCACAAAAGTGAATCAGACACTTTTTCAACTTAATGCACCACCTTATTCCTATCATTACGTGTCATGATAGAAAAATCTTATTGAAACAAGACTAGTGTTTACATAATACACTATAATTCGGTGGTATACGTAAACGCGGTCGAAAGCTCTTCGGGAAAAGACTAAGCAATACTGGAATAGAAAGACATCTGTCGAGAATGGAATTAATAGAGGTGAAGATATTCGTTGATTGTGGCGTCATAATTTGCTATACCTGGGTTTATAGGATGAGCTCTGATTGATAAAAATTTTAAAATACTTTTTAATATTATTTCGATTTCGTTTATTTATTAAGTAAAATTACATACTATTTAATGATAAAATAAGAGGATAAGTAACTTTTTTAATTTTTTTAGCTGAATGTTTTTAAACTGAATTTTATATAAAAAAGTTGTTAACGTCATATGAAGAATTTTGAAGCTGTCAGGACTCATCATATAGTAACCCGGGTATAGGATGGCACATTTACTTAGTCTATTTCCCTTCTTAATAAACACTTACGACTGTCCAACAATATCTTAAAACTAACGCTTACGTGAAGTAAGATCTTCACGTAATATCATTACTTATAAAAAATAATGAGGTATGATGATCATCGATTGATCATTGACGAGGCTTATTCTAAAAATACCCTGCCTAAATCCCCTCAAGGCAGGGTATTTTTGGAATAAGCCACTTAAAGAAAAGTAAAATGAATAATAAAAAACAGAAAAAAAAAGTGTCTACAAAAAGTAGAGCGTGTCGTTGAGGGAATAATGCGGCTGGTTGTGCAGACTGTTGGCGGCGAGGAAGGCCAGCTTGTGCGCGTACTGGCACACGGACGGCACGCGCACGGCGCTCGAGTTGTTGAAGTACATGTGCGTCAGCTTGTACGTCAATCGCTGGATCTGGAAATTAAAAATAATCATTTGATGTACTGGACAATTGGTTAGAGATTTTGTTATACAAGGGCAGTTACAGTTAGTCACGGTCATTACAAAAATATGTTTGATTTTACGAAGGTAGCTAAACAAATGTGGAATTAAAACCAATTTATGGATAGAAAAAAATGCAACAATACAAAAAAGATAATACAGCAAATGTCTTGAAGATTGCGGTCACAAATAAGGTTCATCATTAATTTAATTTGCGCAGTCTTACATTTATGGTATTGTTAACGAACTATCTATAGTCGTTCGTTGGGTATTGTTGTATCATTTGAGCAGTAAGTATACAAGAAACAAGAATGATTATGCTTACATGATCGGGTTTCATTTTAGTCGTATCCTCGATCACGTTGTACGATGTGGGTGCGATGGTGCCCTCACGGACGTTCTGCGACACCAGATAAAAGTCGTAACTGAAATAAAAAACATACAATGTAGATTTATCTATTCACCAAACATTTGGAAATCAGACGTGTCGGCATGGGCACAGTAAAATTAGTCATTTGAGTGTGGCCTTTACAAGCCACACGACACGATGCCGGCCGAGTGCGCTCACCGCTCTGGCAGCGTGACGACGTCGTCGATGATGGTGCCGGGCAGCGGGTTGGCGCCGGTGCGGCCGCGGTCCAGGAAGATGCGCGTGTTGATGCGCTTCGACACGATGATGAACGCCATCATCACTTCCTTTCCTTGATAAATCTCCTCCAGTCTCTTTTTTATTTCTCCAACCTACAACAATAAAATTATTCAGTTTATTATTTCTCGTTTGTCTTTCTAGAACAGTAAAAGTTTGTTTTGTTAAAGAATTGCTAAATCCAGTTTAATTTATTTTTATTGTACCTCTTGGCTGTGGACGTAGGGAATTTGACCATCTCCAACGCCGTCCCGGTAGATGACGATTCGGCCAGGCAAGTCACCTGCGGACACAACACATCAGTAAACAATTTTGGTACACAACATCTGACGTGCAGGCAGCCTGCCAACTTCTTCGTTTTCTAACATTTTTATTAGGTTTGCAAAAAGAATATTGCAATGGTGTACTAAACCACATCCATAATAGACACTGAAAATATGCGCATATGATACAAGCTGCGGTGTCTTGTGCAGTGCAGTGCTAGTGCGCTGACCGTGCTTCTCGCGGTACTTGCGCACGGCGGTGGCGATGTTGAGCCCCATGTGCGCGCTGAGCTCCTCGCCCGACGTGTGCGCGTTGACGGTGGAGTAGTACTGCGTCATGGCGCGGTCGAGCGTGCACACGAAGGCGCCGAAGCTCTTCTCCTTGGAGCGCGTGTCGTGGCACACGTCGTAGCCCACCACCATGAGCGAGGTCAGCGGCACGTCCACCGTCCACGGCGCGCCGCCCAGCTGCACACAAACACACGCT
Organism: Carpatolechia fugitivella; assembly: GCA_951230895.1. Classification (NCBI taxonomy): domain Eukaryota; kingdom Metazoa; phylum Arthropoda; class Insecta; order Lepidoptera; family Gelechiidae; genus Carpatolechia; species Carpatolechia fugitivella. The sequence continues at coordinate 5,647,248 of OX579655.1, read as the reverse complement.
TTATTTCGAGTAGCTAATCTTAAAAATAAACAACAAAACTACAGGCGTCCATCAGATCCACCTGGCTGAGATCAATAGAAGCGGTGATGAGAATAACAGAAACACGAGTATTACTCGATCTTTCAGCATGTAAATATAATTCGAGGACAGACTGAACTGACGCCAAACTGAGTGTGTAACACCCTTAGAATAAAACATATAAAATATTTACGAGATGCAAAAGCGCTTATAGTTCGTGGACGCACAAGCGTGATTTTGACTGACAAAGAATGAGAACAAAAGAAGAAACTTTAAATATAGTGAATTAGAATAGAATGTACTTTACTGCACACAGGGGATAAAGAATATACTAACCTAACCTAGCAAGCTACCAATAGAATGTTTAACTGTCGTTCGTTTAGTACTGACCTTACAGTTGATCTGTATGGCGACCTTGGTGGCGATGGACATGGCGGACTTGCACGTCATGTTGCGCGACACCACGCACTGCGTCGGCACCGCGCGGTCCACCGTGCACTTCTTCTTGATGGCTTCGTACCTGAAACAACGGCGGGTGAGCGAATTATACGTGTTAAACAAAAAATAGTACATTACTGCTGCAGCAGCAATATTAGTTATTGGTGGACGAGGGCTCGTTTAAAGTCCGAGCTGCAGGCGAGGACTTCTATTGTGTACGAGTCCAGCAAGAGTTATTGCGGCCGATAGTGCTTTTCTCCGACACGCTCGAAAATGTGATCATTAATAAAAAAAAAAAACAGTACACGAAGTGACTCATTTTTGGACGAAACATTGTCCCATACAAAACAGCGGCCAGCAATGTGCCCTCAAATGGCCTCGGCCAGCAAAGTAACTTTCGCCTAGAAATTTCAATGTGTTTGAGTCTTTTTTTGGCAGTAATGATCACATTTTCGAGCGTGTCGATGCGAATGAGTGTGAAATAGTACATTACTGCCGCGGCCGCAAAATTTGTTATTGTTGGACGAGGACACGTTTAAAGTCCGAGCCGCAGGTGAGGACTTTTATTGTGTACGAGTCCAGCAAGAGTTATTGCGGCCGAAGCCTGTATAGTGCTTTTCTCTGAAATACGCGAGGAAATTATAAAACGCTAAAATAATTACCTTGAACCTTGGATTTGGATGTCTACTCGTATCGTACTAAACTTATAAGTTCTAACCTTTATCACTTTAACCCCTACTTCGACTTGAACCATTCATTGTTGTAATATTTCCCTAATTCAATGATTAGTAACCCCATCATGAAAAATAAGTAACAAAATAGTACGATAAAATTGAGATGAAAATTACAAACCGCCGTATTGCGCACTTTTCTTTTTTTGTTCTGTGCCAGTGTCATACGAGCATACAGCCAACTCCAATCCCTATGATTCGTGCACGATTCATATAAAATTTAAATTTAGAACATAAGAGTATGCTGTAAAAAGACTCAAATACATTGAAATTTCTAGACGAAAGTTACTTTGCCGGCCTAGGCTGTTTGAGGGCACATTGCCGGCCGCTGTTTTGTATGGGGCAATGTTTCGTCCAAAAATAAGTCACTTCGCGTACTGTTTTTTGGTAGTAATGATCACATTTTCGAGCGTGTCGGAGAAAAATACTTTTCCGTTCTGAGAATCGACAGTCTATACACTCTCAGGTTGATTGACACTAGAGATGGGAATATTTAATTAAATGCCTGTTATGTTTTTTTTTTGGTATTTTTTGTAAAGGTAGCATTCGGATCTCGGCGGTCGCTGCTCAGCGGCGCCGCCCAAACATTACGGAAGGCAAAACAACTGTTCACACCGACGACTCCTTGTTGACTACTGCACGTGGCAGTCGCTCCGGGCGCGGCCGCTCCTATCCGAAAGGACCTTGCAGCGCCGCCGGGCAGCGACCGCCGAGATCCGAAGGCTACCTTAACACGTATAATAACTGGGACGATCTTTGAAGAGGGTGATCTCCGCTATTATTTATTCTTGTCTCCGCCTACTACCAAGTGTTGAAACCAAACAAAAAATAAGTATAATAGTTGTTATTGACAGAGTTTACTAGAAAAAAGCACGCGCTTGTTTTGCAGTATTCAGCATCTATGGAATGTCATGGAAGAGATTGAAGTGTTATAATTCAAATCATGTATGGGTAATATCACAGGCACGTTCGGTGGATCCTATGTTTAAAATTGGGAGCGTTTTAAAGCATGCGTTGGTGACGCGCATAACGCATAGCAAATCTTGATTTGCATCAAACTCGAATGTGTGATTTACTCTTACCTGTCAGCAACTTTCCTGCCCAACACACACATTATTAGAGCTGGGTTCTTCCTTGCAATCACGTTCTCGCACATGTTGGCGTAATCCATGGGCCCGTCTCGTTGGATTGGAACTGTAAATGAAATTGTGCTCATATGTTGGGGCATAATAGACTAACTATAGATTTTGTTTTATAGATTAACTTTATTAATTCGTCTATTATCATGAAATAATTAAGGCAGATTCACTTTTGAACGGTTTAACAAGACTAATAAATCCAATGCCAAAGACATTGCACTGCCGCCAACAAACATTCATTCATAACGTTGCCAACCATCTGTAGAATAAGCGTCGTTGCATCATTATTCTTTTGTTATTTATTATGTACAATAACGGTAATAAATTCAGAGAAGGAAAATGTTTTGTCTTATTTTCTCCTTCGATTGATATAAAAAGAAACCCGTGCTGGATGGAGAGGTATGAATGAAGCCCGTGGCAGGCATGGCCGCGCGTTACCGATGTCGGGGCGCGGCACGCGGAAGCCGCAGCCGTTGCCGGTCTTCATGATGAGGTCGACGAAGGCCTCGGCGTCGCGCCGCTGCCGCTCCGGCGTGATCACCGCCCACGACGGCATGTTCGCCAGCAGGTACAGCTGCTTCGACCTAAACACGCCATGCAATAACTGTCTAAGTGCATTATAGGTTGGGTTTGCCGCTGTGCAATCGAATAGGGGATTCGCCTGACTATTCAGATGAGATAGATTCTTTTAAATATCTCTATTCATCGTATGGGTTGTAAGTTCTACAACTGGCTTCAACAAAGGTTTATGATCGATTTTTGAAAATAATTTAATAATTTTGCCACCCAAAAACAGAGTAAGATTATTTGTTTTAAAGACAGGCAAATACCCTATTTGTGTCCTTAGTAGTAGTTTTTCTATTACATGCCGCGACGGCGAGATGACTTTGTTATTTTAATGATATGAGTTAAAACATTCTTTATCAAAATAATAATGGTACTTGTTGAATAATATATTATCATTACCACCATGCATAGGTACTATTGTGCACACCACAACACACACACACAGCCTTTTCAACACATAATACTGATTTATGAGTGTAATAGAGGCATAAGTTATGCATGTGACTCAGGCTGGCTGGACAATTCTTCTAAATGAGCCGCGTTTAAGTAGGTCAGTCAATACACAATTTTAGGTGACGGCTAATCACGCTTATTTCAGTTTATGTGACGCTAGAGAACCCGAGATAATCGTACGCAAACGTGTCCAGCCAGCTTGAAAACCGCTTTTCGCATGGTCTCTCAATCTTCGAACAGAAGGGATTCTAACTATTTCTTACTTATTAATACTGCGTCACCTAAAATTGTGACAGGCATCCAGTTTGAATTTTTGAGATACGTATAGCCATTTAGCTAAAAAACAACGAAAAGCGTGGCCAGCCAGCCTGAACTTACGTATTAAACTTCTGGTTGGCACCTCTGAATCTCGACAACGAAAGCGTTTTCGAACAAGGTTTTTTTACTATCATTTAGTGACGGAATTTGTGACAGTCATAGCGTTTGTTACATGGCGTCACATAAAGGAGTTTACGAGAAATCGATGAAAACTTGGTGCCAGCCAGCCTGATGTTCTGGCTGGCTGGCTCGCTATATCTGCGCTGTCTGATGGTCTACGGCTTCCAAATTTTCTTCAAGATTTAGTGACGGGGACGATTAAGATAACCTGTAAATGTGACGACGATCCCTCCCATAGTTTCAGAGATATTGATCTCCTAGACATCAGGCTGGCTGGCACCAAGTTTTCATCGATTTCTCGTAAACGCCTTTATGTGACGCCATGAAACAAACGCTATGACTGTCACAAATTCCGTCACTAAATGATAGTAAAAAAACCTTGTTCGAAAACGCTTCCGTTGTCGAGATTCAGAGGTGCCAGCCAGAAGTTTAATACATAAGTTCAGGCTGGCTGGCCACGCTTTTCGTTGTTTTTTAGCTAAATGGCTATACGTATCTCAAAAATTCAAACTGGATGCCTGTCAAAATTTTAGGTGACGCAGTATTAATAAGCAAGAAATAGTTAGAATCCCTTCTGTTCGGAGATTGAGAGACCATGCGAAAAGCGGCTTTCAAGCTGACTGGACACGTTTGCGTTCGATTATCTCGGGTTCTCTAGCGTCACAAACTGAAATAAGCGTGACTAGCCGTCACCTAAAATTGTGTATTGACCTACTTAAACGCGGCTCATTTGGAAGAATTGTCCAGCCAGCCTGAGTCACATAGTTATGCCGCAAACTGACTGACTACCTTATAATAAATTCGTCTATTATGATACACTGGCTACATAAAATCAAATTTTATTAATTGTGATAGTTTATGAAAAGCTATTTTATTTCACAAGGGAACTGTCGGCACTTCACAAAAGCAAAGTGAAAAGAAAAGGTGACTTTAAGCACTGAGATGTGAAGGATTAATTATAAAACTGTATTAGCATTACCAAGAAACTGGTGTGCTTCAGTGCCATCTTTTAGCGACCCCTGTGGAAATACAGGATATGTCAGTTTGCTTTGTATCTAAACTGGTTAATTTCCACAGTTGTATTCTTTTACCGAGGTCCACGCGCGTCAGTGTGACTCCAGCTTTAGGTACAGTAGACAACACGTGCGGCTAGACACTGATAGTAAGAGCAGTTAGCGGTGGTATTCGTAATGCGAGTGTCTAGGTGCATGTGCTGGCTACCGTGACGCGTGTGAACGAGGGATAGCAGACCTCATGTCCTTGGTCCAGCCCTCGGTGGTGTCGCCGGCCTGGTACGAGCCGCCGGCCTGCTGGATGATCTCGCGCGGCAGCTGGCGGCCCTTGAACCGCACCAGGTCGTTCGACAGCTTCAGCGACCAGCTGGCCAGTTCCTACAAAATACAAATTTGTTTTGCAGCCATTGAAAGCGTTGTCCTGTAAAATAAGAACATTGGTAGGATAGAACTGACGCAGACTCTTGACAGCTGTGGCAATCCTGTAAGTGATCCGATCGATCCACTGCTACCTAGTTCGTGTGGGTGGACAGTAGTTTCAACCGAGTCCAGTGATTAGCATGTCTATACGTGTTCGGACAGTCGCTACCCACTTATCTAAGCAGGCAAACGAGCGGACGAGCCACAGTGGTGGTAAGTGGTCATCGTCGCCCATGGACATTCGCAACACCGGGAGGGTAGCCAACGCGTTGCCAGCGTTTGAGAGCCCTGTATACTCGCTTATATTATATGCTACAATTTGCTGCGAATTTACCGACTTACTACTAGATCGACCCGAGTCACTGGAACCAGTCACTGCCAAAGTCACTACAAAACAGTTCGATACCAGCACCGTCTCAGGATCCGTTACCTTGACCACCTCCGGCGTCTGCGTGAGGCGGCGGTTGAACTGGAGCAGCTTCTGTATGCGCGCGTCGGGGCCGATCTTGGTGTGCACGGCGAGCGCCTTCATGAGCTGGAAGTTGGCCAGCATGTCGTCGCTGAGGCCGGTCATGCGGCACAGCTCGGGCACCAGGTACACCAGCTCGGGCATGCCGGCGCGCACCTCGCGGGCCTTCGCGCGGTACACCAGCAGCGGCTGGTTCGTGTCTTGGATGCGGATGTTGTATTTCTGAATGAGGACATTGGGATTAATATTTAGTAAAAACCTTTGCTCAGCTTAGTGGGTAGTACGTTTAAATCCAAAGCTCGTCGCGGATTCAAATTCCGCCTACAAAGACAGTAAATATTTGTACGATAATTTTAGCTAAACCCTCCAACATACATTTCTAAGATTTTGGGAGCTAATTTCAATAGTACATTAGTTCAAAAAAATATAATTGACAATAAGTTACATGCAATGGAAGTTACGCTATTAGACTACATGGCTATCACTTTATGCGGTTTCTTATTTATCACTTCCGCACAGTAAGTACTACCGGACGGTGACTGCATGCGAACGGAATATACGATAACACACTGTCCTTGCATTAAGTTTTTGTAACAAAATATGTGTTGTTGTGAGATAAAGATACTAGCGTATTGAAGGTCAGTATTAAAAATGGGTTATCTATATACAAAAATTAATGAGAAAAAACTTTGGTGAAGGAAAACGTCGTGAGGATCCTGTACACACCTGCAAAGAAATTCAAAGGTTCTGTGAAGACCACTGACCCGCCCGGGGCCAGCGTTGTCGAGTAACGGCCCGGCCACGACCTCGCCGCTTCGGCGGCAGCTCAGCGCGGGGCGGCGAGTGGAGCGGCGGCCACGCCACGTACTGCCTAGTAGCGTTATGGTCTAAAATATTTTGTTTCTTAAGTCGCCGCTCAGTTCGTCACCGCACCGCTCTGTGTCATGGCATCTCATTAGGTTGCCCGTACATAATAATATGTTCTTTCCGCGCCCCGCAGCAGTGATTCGCTCGCGTCGCCACCGATTGCGGCGCCTCGTGGCGTGATTCAACGTTTTAGTACATTTGTTTGTATCGCTCGCCGCCCCGCGCTAAGCTGCCGCTGAGTTCGTGGCCGGGCTGTAAGGCCAGATGGCGGCCGGATAGGATCGAGCACTTGAATGGGGGACGTGTATGAACGAAAACAATGAACAATCCACACTCTTGTTAAAACTACACAAGACTGCCAATACGAGCGTAATCGTCTATACTGACGTCGTTTCGTGTATCTATGTATTGGTTTTTTAATCCCCCGACGCAAAAAGAGGGGTGTTATAATGCCGCTATGTGTCTGTCTGTCTGTGGCACCGTAGCTTTTATGGCGGGGTTATGTGGAAATAGCGCCCATAGTCGCTACTTTGACGATCAAATACTAGCACTTCTATTGATTCTATAAATGTAAAAAAATATATGCTAACAGAATATATCCTTAATTAAATTTTAAATCGAGTAGAATTTTTAAATATATTATAATAATTTAAAAATAAAAAGCACAAGTTTATAAAAAAAAGCAGCAAAAAATTTTTTTGACATCCTAGATCTCGTAACTTAAGCGATAACCATAGTATTTTTTTTATAAATATAACGTCCTAATTACTGACTTAGATTTTAAATCGATCACATTTTTCATAAACTCTGCCGTTTTCTGTTAATAAGCAAAAGAGTTAAAGAAAAACGAGTTTTTCGCACGATTCCTGCGCAATGTCGGACGTAACCACCGTGAAGCATCGCACGCTAATATGAACGTTATTTCAGTAATGCGTCGGTTGAACTTTCAACTAAACCGCGTTGAGTTGGTAATTTTTGCAATAACCCGGCCTTAAACGGGTCAATCGATTTGGATGCGGTTTTTTTTTTATTTGAAAGCAGGTTTTCTAGTATGCGAACGGTACCAGCCCGATAGCAGACGACTTTGCCAAACTGGCAGGATCAGGCTGGATGCGTGTAGCACAGGACCGCGAGGACAAGAGACCTGTACCCAGCAGTGGACTGAAAATGATGATGAGGTTTACCGTGGAGTAGTAGTCCATGTAGGAGACGGTCTCGTCCTTCATGCGGAAGGTGCTGCGCGGGGACGTCTCCCAGTGCACGTCGTCGACGCGGTACGTGCGCTTGTTGTAATCCGTCATCACGATCTTGCCTGACAACATCGAGGTTGTTTGTTACCATCAAACAAATTACAGCACTATAAAACCAACATCTTTTCGAGTCGATTTGGCAAGTAAATTTAAGAAAACCAATACTCTGCCACGGCATTGTCATTATAGAGGTCTTCGCGTTTACAGGAAATGCAAAAGTGCTTTGTTTGTAACAGAATATTTCGAAAAACAATAAAAATAAATTTAGCTATTTTAGTAATGTATTTTTTTGATTCCCGATCATTTCAGTATGCTTATCGTAAAAATATTATAATGTATATTTTTGAAATTTATGCTTTAAGTTTCGTATTTTAAGACCAAATGATGGATTACTAAAATTATAAGCAAAAATATTGGGGAATTAGCACCATATCTGCTAATAAATTCTAAATCTATAGTAAAACTAGAGCAGGCATTTAATGGCTTCTTGGTTTCACTGACTGACTTTCCCTGACCACCTTTAGCTTCCCTGACTTTCCAGAAAGTGGAACCCTGAATTCAGAATAGGAAGTATAATAACATGCTAATATTCCAATACTTCCCAGAAGTGTTGGCAGAATGTTTGGATATTTGGGGTTTGTTGGCTAGCAATAAGATAGAATCTACGTTACGTATTCAGAAAAAAGTTAATTACTTACCGACAACATCCTCTAAGAATATCTTCTTATAGTTGTTGCCTTTTGTAGCTGCATACTCGTTCAACATTTGCAGGACAGTGTCCATACGCAGCACCTGCGAATTTAAAACAACACCTTTATATTACTTCACAAACTAACGAAGCTTTGAACTAAAATACTATTACAAATTGAAAGTGCCGGAAAGAGCAAAGCGTTAGAACATTCAAATTTATGTTGTTCTTGAGAAAATTGCTTACACCCATGAAGGTAGGTGGTCGCATACGCGTTTGGTAACAGCGCACCTACGACGTAGGGGCCGCGCAGTCACATAGGAAATTATTGCACCTACGAGGCGGGTTTACGCGCACGGCAGTCTAAGCACGCTCCACCTACGTCGTAGGTGCATAGCAGGCGTCGTGTTAAGTCTATTCCTAATATCCCTATTGTTGTTAACTTATTTACCTTGTGTGCTATTTCAGTCACCATCAGAAGTCGGTCTTCATACTGGTTGATAGTGGTCTTATACCCGGGCCAGATCTGTAGCTTGTACTCTGGAATGTCCACCTGCGAACATTTGTGAAATTAGAGACGCAATACGAAAATGTAGCTGGTAAAATAAGAAAAGCAATATCATACCTAAGAGCTATCCACCAAAATGGTAATAAAGTGATAGCCGGCGTGGACTTGATATTTTTACGATTATTAAGGTCAATTCTATTTGAAAGTGAACATTATATGAGATTATGTTATATACCTTGGCGATAGGGTCAAAGAAATCGCGTCCCACCAATTGTAGATTCAACAGGTTAAAACATTTCCTGATAATGATGTTGAAGACTTGGATGTAATGGTAGTCTCCAGGACTGACATCACACGTTAACTGAAAAGAATAATGCACACTGTGAAGTTGATCCAAATAAATACAATACTATCAAGTTTAAGTCTCGAGATGAGAAGCATTAGGTCGGATCTACATATCCGACCTAAATAACTTTTTTAGCAGTCTCGCAAATTAAAAAGTAATATGTACCCAAAGAGTTCATTTTCCAATTCCAATTGCTTTTTCATTCTTTTATTGTAAGTGGCCAGATCCAGAGACTTTCAGTATGCCTACAATGATAAAAAGTGATTTTGGTCGGATATGTAGATCCGACCTAATGCTTCTCATGTCGAGAAGTATACTTGCTATTAATTAATTAACGTTATCTTTCAGCCAGCAATTGAAATCACCTTGATCAAGATTCTCATGCGTGCTCCGTCGTTCCTGCGGTCAGAGTAGAGCTCCATCGGGTCAGGGTGCAGCCTCTTCACTGTATACAGTACAGCCCCATCAAACAGATACCTACAAAGAGAATCAAATAAAAAGATCGCCCATTAAACCATTTTTTTTTCCGAACTCTCTATCGCCGTTTTGAAAATTACACTAATATTATAAATGTGTGTAATAAATCCTACTAATATTATAAATGCGAAAGTTTGGATGTTTGTTGCCGAATCACGCTTGAACCACTGGACGGATTGGGATGAAACTTGACACACATTTAGGTTAGGTCCTGGAATAGGACATAGGCTACTTTTTACCGCGGAAAACACTTCATTCCCACAGGAAAACTCATTTAACGCGGGTGAAACCGCGGGCGGAAAGCTAGTATAATATATTTGGATATTTGAATGTTTGAACTTTTTATTGCCAAATAACACATAGTGTCATTGCATACATTACTAAGAACTGGTACTGGTCTCAGCTTGTGCTGGGCTCACTAGCTCAGCGGTGGTTTTCAGTCCAGCCCCTAGAGAGGCTGCTACGCACAGCCTCGCAGTCCGCGACGGGAAACCTTCATGACCGCCCCTGGTTTTGTACGCCACGTTTTTGATGTACATGGTTTACAACGAATACGCATTCATTCAATATGAGGATGCCTAAAAAGTTGCATCCAAAAACAGGTCTGTACAAAAAGTGCTCGTGCAGTTTTGAACGCAACTGTTTTGGTACGCCGTGTTTTTCTAAGCCAATGATTACATGCCAAAATAATGGCTCGACTTTAGGAAACTGTATTTTTTCGCTGTTTTTTACTGAGCAGCACCCGAAGGGGGGGTTTGGGGGGCGTAGCCCCCCGCTATGTAAAGAAATCCACCCAGAAAGAATACACTTCGGTTAGGTTAGACTGTTGTCAATAACAGGCGGAGGGAGACGAGTGAGCGCAACGAGCGTGCCGCGGCAGCGGCCGGCGACCGCAGGAGATTACTTCTCAAAAAGGCTAATGGTTGGAAAATTCGAGTGCGCAAAACGTGGACGGAATAAAAATGGTTGCAGAAAACGGGTCGGTCATAATCTGCTCGCACAGTTTTTCCCGTCCAAGGCAAGCATATAGTACACAAAAAACTGTCTGTACAAAACTGTAACACGAAAAACGGTCTTTACAAAACGGAAACAAGCATGAAACCCACTCTCCGCGACAGCCCAAGCCCATCGTACAAGAAATAAGTACATAATATTAAATGATTGTTCCGCTTCCACGCCTTACTATTGAACGGATTTGGATGAAATTTAAAATGGAAATAGTTTGTAACCTAGCATAGAGTACATTTTACGAGAAATCCTACATACTGCGAGCGTAGCCGCGGGCGGACAGCTAGAGTAAGATAACAATAAAATGGATGCAGGTATGCAATATTAGCTAAACCTGTCAGTAATTTATACTTTTATTACTTTTATGACTTTTATTACTTCTTATTAACAAGATGGGTCTTTGTTGCTATCGTGGTATTAACAGGAATTTATTTTTAAATAATAAAAGACAATATGTGAGTCAGTTTACCCTCCCAGTGTGTTGGCGTGGACGCGGAGTAGCGCCTTGCGCAGGCCGGTGCTGTCTTCCTCGGGCTGGAAGTCCACGTGGTATTGGTACAGGCGCCACTGCGGCGTCGTCTCCACCGTGAAGTAGTTGGCGCACAGATCCAGCGGAGTCCCGCCGGTTCCTGATGGTCAATATGAGACTGAAACCGCAACTTATCTCCGTAGTATTGTTTATGCTCGCTCATGAATGTCAGGCGAATGCAAGCGTGGAAAGGAGCCGCGCGGGTCAACTCGCGTTTCTCGCCTCGCCTGCATGCACTTACATTCTAGTATTTTTGCAAAGATCAAAGTGACGAGTAGGCCTTCTACACGTTCGGATGTTATCTACTCTGTATTCTAATTCAGTATACGATTCATGACAGAAAATTAAGTTCATATTTTGTTATAAGTAAGTGAATAAATAAAACTGTTTGTATCTTAGTAGCATGCATTGAGATCTGAATAAATCAATTTTATTTCTTTCTGTTCTAATCAAACCAGGGTTCGAAAATATCCGATATTTATGATATATATATAAAAAAAATTATATATCCATTTTGAATGGAAGCCTAATTATTATTTTGTTGTATTATTTATGTGTACTGTTTGCATGTGTTTTATAAACATAATAAATTAGAAAAAAAAAAACTTTAATGTTTTTATTGATTTATTTATGATAAATATCATCATTTAATAAACAGTTATATTCTATAAATACAAAATTTATTTAATGCAATACACAATAATGCACTAAAATCGTTACTGCACTTTGTCAATAACCTTCTTTGTAAAAAATAATAGAATAAATGTATAAGGGATATAATAAATGGGGATGGCCGAAGCACATGCGTACAAACACAGTACTTCTTTAAACAGGACATGTATGAAATTAGTATTCCAAAAGTGGAGCAGGCTCCACTCTTGGGTAGCTTTGTTGTTGCGGTGAATATAAACCCTGCAGTGATTGAACTCCTCCGGTACGAGGATTGGGTTCACTTGTCAATACAATTCAGCTGGCAGCATACTGCGGTGTTATAGTCATCCATGCACGCATTGCACGCCCTTTCCAGTATTTCAGTTCACAAAACTGGATGAATCAATTGATCTACTTGAGTCAGTACGGTTCAGCTGGCTGTGTGTAGTCATCCAGGCACACCCTTTTAAGTTTCTTAGTTCATAAAACTGGCTGATTCAATTGGTCTTCTTTCATTGGTATGGTTTAGCTGGCAGCACAGTGCAGTGTTATGGACATCCAAGCGCACCCTCCACATTATCACACAAACTTGAACTGGGTGTTTCAATCGACCTTCGTTCTTTAGCACGGTTGCGCTGGCAGCATAGTGTGGTGCCGTGGTCATAGTAGGCACATTCCTTTTCCAGTGTCTCAGTTCATACAGCAGTGAACTGGGTGGTGCAATAGACCTACTTTCGTCAGTATGGGGCGCATTCCGAATCAGACTTTCGGCGCCGTCAGCGATCAGAAAAGCAAAAAAACCTAAGTTATGCCTGCTAACAGTAATTCGGTACGCGATTACAGGTGCTTTAATCGATTTTAGCGCGTCTCGGAACGCAGGGATGGTTTAGCTGTTACCTATAGTGCTAGGACTTGTTCGCTAAGGCACGCCCTTTTCATTATCACAGTTCACAAAACTGGATGGTTTACTCGGCCTACTTTTGTCAGTTCGGTTGTGCTGGTAGGTAGGCTCTAGGTAGAGTGCGGTGCTATGGTCATTCTGGCACACCTTTTCTAGCATCACAGTTTGCACAACTGGCTGATTCAATCGGTTTACTTTCGTCAGTACATAACAATTTTACTTCGCTTGGGGACCAGGACGCGACCAACCTTATAATTGGACGTAGTTACACGAAAAGGATCCAATCCACACGAAGTTACTTTTGAGATATTGAAGTTTGAAGTTCAAAATGATTTTCTTCATAGGTGTTTGTTTCAAGATAAATTTAAAGTGTTATGTTTTGTGAGAAACATTAAAACCTTTTTATTGTTAATAGTATATTTATGGGACGATTGGTATTTTCGGAGAAATATGTGTTTTGGTGGGTTGGATCCTTTTCATTTTATTACTTTTTCTTTGGCGCATGCTTAATATAAATTTCTTTAAAACGCTCCATGTAGTGAATTCTTTGCAAACAAAATAATACTGCGATCAAAAATACATTTAATTTTTAGTACTTTTTGGGAGAGATAGATATAATTAGTTACCATCTACACTCTAAGAAGTTCGTTGAAAATCTTATTGGCATATTACTTTGAAAATGAATTTATCGAAAAGGATCCAAGCATTTTGGATCGTTTTAATTATTAAATGTAGGTGTTAGAATATTCAGCAAGGAGAACCAAGCGCTGTGGATCGTTTTTATATTTTTAATTAAGTATAGGTGATGAACAAATTGTAATTACACAATAACAATCCAGGGTGCTTGATTCGTTTTAAAATAAATGGTTAATATTGTAGGCTGTGAACCAGGTCAATTGGATTGTTTATGGTGAAAGAACAAAAAAATCTGTCATACATGTTGGTTGGTTCAATGGCTGGTAAAAAAGATAAACCTCTTTTTTTTTGTCAAATTTTTATTACTAGACGATAGAAGCGATATTTGCGGTCAGTTTGGTGTACTTAAGTCATTTTTGACAATGTTGTGGATTGGATCCTTTTCGTGTAACTACGTCCAATTGGTAGTCAGGAACTGTTCACGGTCTATAGAAGAAACATAGAGGTTACAGTGAAATCTGGTTGGTACCCTCCGGGGTACTCTCATCTACCTGTCAGATGAAGATTTATTAGCGTAAAGTGCACCACATCATGGGGTTGATTTAGAGAAAGAAAGAAAGAAATAAAATTTATTTGTAGTCATGGGTAGATAGATACATTACAGGTGGTAGGTATTTTACAATAGAATCTCCATAACTGACCTTCATAAGGCGCACAAATTTATAAAAACAGTTCACTTAAACTAACTTAATCACTATAAAAATATATTTACTTAAGTATTAAGAAATGAGATCATTTTAAAACTAAACACTAATTCACAATCAATAAAGTAATAAAGAAGTATAAAGTAATTAAACTGTAGAAAATGTGTCTGAAAGATATTCAAATATATTATAGTAAGCTTTTTCTATTAATGTAGCATAGAGCTTTTTTTAAATAGTATTAGAGTGAGGTCTTTTATCTCACTGGGTAATTTATTAATGATTTTGGGTGCCATGGCCAGGACACTTTTATGCATTAATGATGTTCGAGTTTCAAGTAAACACAAGCTATCTTTATATCTTAAGTTGATACATGTTTTTCTGATACTTTAGAAAACAGCGAGATTTCGTAGATATAAAGTGAGGTCATAGTTAAGACTTTCAATGCTTTAAAATGTGGTTTGCAGCTGTCTCTTACGTTAAGGCTGCAAATCGACCGAATTCAACGTTTTTGTGATCTGAACACTGTTTCCTTTTCGCAAGAGATTCCCCAAAAAATAATTCCAAATCTTAAATTTGATGAAACGAATCCGTGGTATGCAGCCATCACTGTGTCCCGATTAGCTATTTTATTGAGTTCATAAAGAGCATAAGAAAATTTGCTAAGCTTTATACACAACTCAACAGTATGAAGTTTCCAGGTCATTTTGTTGTCAATATGCATTCCTAAAAATTTTGTTACTTCTGTATTAACTAATTTTCAGTATGAATTGACTTAAACCCTGATTTTTAATTAGATGGACCAAAGGGATGTGACATGATTCATTGAACTGACTCATTGAGCTAATTCATTGTATCGTTGCAACAAATACATGGATTTAAATTTACTTATGGTTGTAATACAAATATAGTAGGTTTTATAATTTGTAATGGAATGTATAGAATAAACGTTAGTAAAAATAAAAATATATAGGTTTGTCTGTCGAAAAATTAAATAGTGTTTAAAAACTTGGAGTATGACCACAGTGTGACAGTCCACCAATCTTTTATGAACTTATTCATAGAATATTTTTAATAGAAGCAAAAAAAAATCATAAGACAGGTAGATGGACTTGATAACTCAAGAACTCTAAATTAAAAAATATATTTTCAATACACCTTGCTCGAAAATTGAACTTACGAAGGCTGAACTTAGGAAGTTTTACCGCACTAGTGCGATTTTATTACAATTTTTTTTTATTCCTACGGTCCTTCATTTTGAAAATAAACACCGGAGACGCTGATTTTTTTTAAGTACTCCGGGTGTCTACAAGGGGCTTCCGCCTTATACCCGCTTTATGGTAATTGTCCTTAAACGCGGCTTTATGGTAATTGTGCTTAAAAGTATTGTTTGAACCGACATTACAAAACTAACAAATACAAATATTTCCACAGTTTAAAAGCCTGTAAATTATACTTTTATCAAAATATAGCAATAATAATAATAATAACTGACTTTATTTTTGCCACATTTAATGGTCACATTAAAAAACCAGTATAATTTGACCCTTCTTTAAGTATACTTACTAGGTGAAGAGAGGTTAGCTTAAATTAGATGCTCAGTTTTATATTTATTATTTTAAAAATACATAATTTCTGTGTTTCTGAAATCAGAAACAATGATATTGCTCAAACTATCTTCTTGACGCATTTTTCCAATTATTTTTCTAATAAAATCTAGTATCTTGGAATACGTTATCGTACGTTTTTCTTGTGGGACACGACCCAGCTCAAAAGCTAATAATTTTGCGAACTCTTGGATCATTGGGTTGCTGCATTAATATCTTTAAACAGGCTTAATTGCCCTCTCACATCGGAAGAGTCACACCTTGGTGTGACCTTTTCTATATGTTATGGCACAATCCAAAATATCTTTTTGTCACACCTGTATTCCTTTATTCAATAGGGAATATGCATAAAATTTAAATTTGTCTCAAATATTTTTTTCTAGATTCTTTAACTTAAAAGGTATTTCTTTTATTTAGTTATCATTTAAACCCAGAAAATATTATATAAAAAGTGAAAAATGATTGAGGGAAATTTAAACTTACAAAACGCGTCACCATTGGTCGAAACGAAATGTGACGTCAATGGTTGTGTCAGGTCAGTCACGTCCTCCAGGTTATAGTAGTGTTTGTAAAAAAAAATGTTTAAAACTGTATTCCTGAGCGATTACTTGTGAATATATATTTGTAGTCAATCTATGACGATGACTGAAACTGGTTTTGTCAAAACACAATCAGATAGTCTACCGAAAATAGATGCATTTATGATGTCAGTACATTATTTTGCATCAAATCACGATTTTACGAGCGCAGAGATCAAAGGAGTGAAAGCTGCAAGGTAATTATTATGTTACATGATATATTTTAGTCAAAAAAGTAAAAAAAATAGTAAAAAAAAGAAAAAGAAAAGTCATAAAAGTTTTAATAATACTTACAACAAAACATAACCTAAAAATAACCATTTGTCATTAAAATTGCTCACTCCTAAATTACGTCGATATGATTATAATTACACGTATACGTATTACACGTATATTATTGAAGCTCACTCAAGTATGATATGTTTATATACTGTTTGTAAATATTAGATTGATACGATATTCCGATTTACATGAACAATTTTCTTTCCGTATTTAAAAGCTTGTTTGTTTCAGATCTGAACAAGAATCTTACTAGCCAATTCACACTAAGCTGTACATAAATATAGCATACTTACATTAAAATGATCTTCACAACAAAATACAACCGATAATGGAGATGCATTATCTTTTCTCATCATCTTACACCAATCTTTTCGTGTTTTCGCATCGCGTGGAATACGAAAAAACACTTTATCGGGTGTACTAATATTAGTGTTTTTGCACGATACCATACAATACTTGTAGGGAAGTTTTAGAACTTCTTCCATGTTTTTATAGCAATTAAAACTGAAAATAAAGTATGAAGCAACTGAAACGCTATAGTAAACTGTAGTAGTAAACAAACACGGGACACAACCAATGACGTCACCAAAAGCGCGCGCAAAATGGTGGCGTTTGAACCGCTCAAATTTACGCAATGTTTTAAATTTCAATTTGAAAAATTATTTGACTATTTTCAACCCTATTTATATTTTTTTCTATGTTATAAAGGTGTAAATTATGCATATTCCCTATTGTGATGTTGATGATATTCTGGTTTCGACTTTCTTTCGCATGTCGATAACTTCATTTTCTTCTCGCGAGGGAAACTCGGTAACATGCTCGGAGATAACGGAGGAGATTTATCACCACTAGACATTTTAATTTCAATAATTATCGCCGAATCGACTCGAAAAGAAAGAAAGATTAACTTTTAATTAACTTTACTAGCCAAATCACCAGCCCGCTTATAATAATTGACCTTTTATAAGATAAGTAAAGTATTACCTACCTATCCACAATTTTTGTATATTTTGTTTCTGGCACAATTTAGTTGACTTCTAACTTCATTGATTATCCTATGTTTCAATATTATATTATAGACTCATTTGTTACATCGTTAGTGTAAAATTTCATTGAAATATATTCAAATAAACGCGTATTCTTTTCATTTTTTGGGTATTTTAACCATTGTTCATAAAACTGCCTTCTGGATATAAATATTACGTTTTCTGAAAAATAAATGGTTCTAGCTTAACTTTAAATTTTGGAAAGGTTCCACACCTTTCCGCACTTTCTAATTTACTTTAATCAATATTATATAAATGTGACTACTACATTAAAAAGTTACAGCCCTGGTATATGAAAGTAATTGTAGTTTATGGTCGACGAAACAAAAACTATTCACTAAAAATATGACATTGTCAGTTTTAACTGAATTTATCTCGGCAACGGTGTAAAGGTATTTGCAATAGAAATAATTATAGGAAATAGTACTAACCATCAACTTCACGAACCATTACTGAAAATATAACAACTTTGTTTATACTCACTTAGAGATCCTGAAACATTAAGTGCGAAAACGTGAATGATTTCATTATAAGCGGTACTTGTAATGGCCGGTTAAAATTTATAATTATTGGAGGGTAACTGAACAAAATTATCACCGGAATAGTAACCTCGGGAGTACCTATTATCGCTTTTGCTAGTACTACTATAGAATTGCTGTGACCCTTTTTGTCCAGCTGGATAGACCTTTTGAATCATAGTGCGACCTTTTAATAAAGTATTAATTGCGGACAAAAAGGTTGAACCGACATTCGTGTGAACCAAAATTCCAGCTATTTTGGATTTAAATGACTGAGCTCAAGCGACATTGACGATGCTATTTTGGGTCAGGCAAAATGTTTCAAAGGACATTGTTTGTAGAACGTGGATGCAGGCAAAACGCTTTAAACGCCTTTGAGTAGTGAAATTGGGAAAGCAAAAACCATTTAAGCGGAAAGAAATATTAAATATTTACAGCTTAAATCAATTTGTAGTCAAATTTTGTTAATTTTATGGCGCGCATACATGGTCTTTTTAAATTGAGCCCTAAATTCCTATGGGTTTAAGCGCCAAAAAAGTGCTCGGATCTTAACGAAACCCGACGCAGAAAAATCCCCTGATTCCGAATATATATATAACAAGTGTCGCTTAATAAATACAATTTTATTTATTCAGATAACATAGATCCATAATTTGTTAGTAACAGAAACTTAAATATAATAATATATAATTATAATAAAATAAATTAAAACTTTACTACCTATTTACTAATAAACTGACCCATTTAGCCAATTAATATAAATAGCTTTTCACCTCATGATAGAATAGCTAAGTTTGTTGATTATGGACAACTAGGTATTGTTGGCTATTCCTACGAGTGCCTGCATAAGCTGAACGTGGGGTGTAGGTGCAGAGAATTTGTTGATAGATATAGATATTTAGGTATATTAGTAATCTAATTTTAACTTTAAATACCACATAGATGCACTTTGTAAAAAATTAAGAATAGTGTTGGGGAAATTTTATCACTTAAAATCAGTAGTCAGTAGATCAACTTTAAGAATAGTGTATTTTGCATTGGCAGATTCACTTATTCGATATGGTTTGAATATTTATGGCTGCACATTTTTCACATACGTTAAGGATGTCCAAACCCTTCAAACTAGAATAGTAAAATATTTGGGTGATAAGAAAACGAAAAGTAATTGTGAGGATCGCATCAAATTATTTAAATTTTGTAAGATATTACCTATCAGCCAGAATATGAAGTTTCTGATTGCAATAGACCACTATTATAACAGTGATTCAAAGGTATTAATCACAAATAAAAATAATACTAGAAGGCTAAGACGAAAAATGTTTGTACAGCCAAGGGCAGTCAATTATTATGGAAAAAGGCTTAATCAATATTTAGTTCCTAGGACAATAATGAAATGGAATGGTTAAGGAAAGACATTAAATTAAGTAAAACTGTTTTAAAAAAGTAACTGAAAAATATAATGCTAGGTATAAATAAAGAGGAACAAGCGTAGTTTTTAGTGCAAGATAGTTTCTAACTACATAGTGATAGGTACATTATTCGCATTTATGTTTGAGCGCTGTACTCGCCAGCAAACTGCATCAGTTTGGCGAGATGTGTTTGTGTATGTCAAATGTACCACTATTTGCAAAAAAAAAAAAAAAAATTCATTGTGTACACAAATCATTTCAAATACACAAGAAAAGCTTAAGAGCCATGTGCAGTCAGCCCAGTAGTCATGCACTAGTAAATGTGATCATTTCATGTCGGTCTCGAGTTTTAAGAGTGTTTCCTTGGCACCTGTGAATGTGTTTATTGTTAAGGTTACCTTTCTTGGATTCGAGTTGTGCGGGGCGCGTGCGCAGAATAGTAATCTGCTCTGGCAGCACTCGGCCGCCGCCGCGCCGCGACCCGCGGCCCATCAAGCCCGCGCCCGGGTCGCCCGAGCTCGATGGCTGCTGTTGACCTGTGCAGGAAAAAATTCTAATGATTGTATCTTTTTATAACTTGAATTGTAAGGTCGACAACATACCTCACAAACCCTGGTGCCAGAGACATGGTGTCGCCGAAGGCCTCTGACCTAGCTCATGTAACTTCAGCGTTGATAATCGCCGGGATCGCTTAGCGTGAGTTATTAATTTTTTGTAGAAAGATGCTGATTGCTAGATTTACACTCTCGCCTCGTGCCTCGCTCCGCACCTCGCGTGATCGATGGTAAACGAGCTCCC